>OU964970.1:9515830-9596145 GCA_918808275.2 Dolichovespula sylvestris | reverse complement strand
CAACCCAGACGCAACCCAGACGCAACCCAGACGCAACCCAGACGCAACCCAGACGCAACCCAGACGCAACCCAGACGCAACCCAGACGCAACCCAGACGCAACCCAGACGCAACCCAGACGCAACCCAGACGCAACCCAGACGCAACCCAGACGCAACCCAGACGCAACCCAGACGCAACCCAGACGCAACCCAGACGCAACCCAGACGCAACCCAGACGCAACCCAGACGCAACCCAGACGCAACCCAGACGCAACCCAGACGCAACCCAGACGCAACCCAGACGCAACCCAGACGCAACCCAGACGCAACCCAGACGCAACCCAGACGCAACCCAGACGCAACCCAGACGCAACCCAGACGCAACCCAGACGCAACCCAGACGCAACCCAGACGCAACCCAGACGCAACCCAGACGCAACCCAGACGCAACCCAGACGCAACCCAGACGCAACCCAGACGCAACCCAGACGCAACCCAGACGCAACCCAGACGCAACCCAGACGCAACCCAGACGCAACCCAGACGCAACCCAGACGCAACCCAGACGCAACCCAGACGCAACCCAGACGCAACCCAGACGCAACCCAGACGCAACCCAGACGCAACCCAGACGCAACCCAGACGCAACCCAGACGCAACCCAGACGCAACCCAGACGCAACCCAGACGCAACCCAGACGCAACCCAGACGCAACCCAGACGCAACCCAGACGCAACCCAGACGCAACCCAGACGCAACCCAGACGCAACCCAGACGCAACCCAGACGCAACCCAGACGCAACCCAGACGCAACCCAGACGCAACCCAGACGCAACCCAGACGCAACCCAGACGCAACCCAGACGCAACCCAGACGCAACCCAGACGCAACCCAGACGCAACCCAGACGCAACCCAGACGCAACCCAGACGCAACCCAGACGCAACCCAGACGCAACCCAGACGCAACCCAGACGCAACCCAGACGCAACCCAGACGCAACCCAGACGCAACCCAGACGCAACCCAGACGCAACCCAGACGCAACCCAGACGCAACCCAGACGCAACCCAGACGCAACCCAGACGCAACCCAGACGCAACCCAGACGCAACCCAGACGCAACCCAGACGCAACCCAGACGCAACCCAGACGCAACCCAGACGCAACCCAGACGCAACCCAGACGCAACCCAGACGCAACCCAGACGCAACCCAGACGCAACCCAGACGCAACCCAGACGCAACCCAGACGCAACCCAGACGCAACCCAGACGCAACCCAGACGCAACCCAGACGCAACCCAGACGCAACCCAGACGCAACCCAGACGCAACCCAGACGCAACCCAGACGCAACCCAGACGCAACCCAGACGCAACCCAGACGCAACCCAGACGCAACCCAGACGCAACCCAGACGCAACCCAGACGCAACCCAGACGCAACCCAGACGCAACCCAGACGCAACCCAGACGCAACCCAGACGCAACCCAGACGCAACCCAGACGCAACCCAGACGCAACCCAGACGCAACCCAGACGCAACCCAGACGCAACCCAGACGCAACCCAGACGCAACCCAGACGCAACCCAGACGCAACCCAGACGCAACCCAGACGCAACCCAGACGCAACCCAGACGCAACCCAGACGCAACCCAGACGCAACCCAGACGCAACCCAGACGCAACCCAGACGCAACCCAGACGCAACCCAGACGCAACCCAGACGCAACCCAGACGCAACCCAGACGCAACCCAGACGCAACCCAGACGCAACCCAGACGCAACCCAGACGCAACCCAGACGCAACCCAGACGCAACCCAGACGCAACCCAGACGCAACCCAGACGCAACCCAGACGCAACCCAGACGCAACCCAGACGCAACCCAGACGCAACCCAGACGCAACCCAGACGCAACCCAGACGCAACCCAGACGCAACCCAGACGCAACCCAGACGCAACCCAGACGCAACCCAGACGCAACCCAGACGCAACCCAGACGCAACCCAGACGCAACCCAGACGCAACCCAGACGCAACCCAGACGCAACCCAGACGCAACCCAGACGCAACCCAGACGCAACCCAGACGCAACCCAGACGCAACCCAGACGCAACCCAGACGCAACCCAGACGCAACCCAGACGCAACCCAGACGCAACCCAGACGCAACCCAGACGCAACCCAGACGCAACCCAGACGCAACCCAGACGCAACCCAGACGCAACCCAGACGCAACCCAGACGCAACCCAGACGCAACCCAGACGCAACCCAGACGCAACCCAGACGCAACCCAGACGCAACCCAGACGCAACCCAGACGCAACCCAGACGCAACCCAGACGCAACCCAGACGCAACCCAGACGCAACCCAGACGCAACCCAGACGCAACCCAGACGCAACCCAGACGCAACCCAGACGCAACCCAGACGCAACCCAGACGCAACCCAGACGCAACCCAGACGCAACCCAGACGCAACCCAGACGCAACCCAGACGCAACCCAGACGCAACCCAGACGCAACCCAGACGCAACCCAGACGCAACCCAGACGCAACCCAGACGCAACCCAGACGCAACCCAGACGCAACCCAGACGCAACCCAGACGCAACCCAGACGCAACCCAGACGCAACCCAGACGCAACCCAGACGCAACCCAGACGCAAACTTAGTTTAGACTTAGACGCAGTCCACACGCAACCGTATAAAAACGCAGGCCAACCCAGACGCAACCCAGACGCAAACTTAGTTTAGATTTAGACGCAACCCAGACGCAAACTTAGTTTAGATTTAGACGCAACCCAGACGCAAACTTAGTTTAGACTTAGACGCAGTCCACACGCAACCGTATAAAAACGCAGGCCAACCCAGACGCAACCCAGACGCAACCCAGACGCAACCCAGACGCAACCCAGACGCAACCCAGACGCAACCCAGACGCAACCCAGACGCAACCCAGACGCAACCCAGACGCAACCCAGACGCAACCCAGACGCAACCCAGACGCAACCCAGACGCAACCCAGACGCAACCCAGACGCAACCCAGACGCAACCCAGACGCAACCCAGACGCAACCCAGACGCAACCCAGACGCAACCCAGACGCAACCCAGACGCAACCCAGACGCAACCCAGACGCAACCCAGACGCAACCCAGACGCAACCCAGACGCAACCCAGACGCAACCCAGACGCAACCCAGACGCAACCCAGACGCAACCCAGACGCAACCCAGACGCAACCCAGACGCAACCCAGACGCAACCCAGACGCAACCCAGACGCAACCCAGACGCAACCCAGACGCAACCCAGACGCAACCCAGACGCAACCCAGACGCAACCCAGACGCAACCCAGACGCAAACTTAGTTTAGATTTAGACGCAACCCAGACGCAAACTTAGTTTAGACTTAGACGCAGTCCACACGCAAACAGTATAAAAACGCAGCCCAACCCAGACGCAAACTTAGTTTAGACTTAGACGCAGTCCACACGCAACCGTATAAAAACGCAGGCCAACCCAGACGCAACCCAGACGCAACCCAGACGCAACCCAGACGCAACCCAGACGCAACCCAGACGCAACCCAGACGCAACCCAGACGCAACCCAGACGCAACCCAGACGCAACCCAGACGCAACCCAGACGCAACCCAGACGCAACCCAGACGCAACCCAGACGCAACCCAGACGCAACCCAGACGCAACCCAGACGCAACCCAGACGCAACCCAGACGCAACCCAGACGCAAACTTAGTTTAGATTTAGACGCAACCCAGACGCAAACTTAGTTTAGACTTAGACGCAGTCCACACGCAAACAGTATAAAAACGCAGCCCAACCCAGACGCAAACTTAGTTTAGACTTAGACGCAGTCCACACGCAACCGTATAAAAACGCAGGCCAACCCAGACGCAACCCAGACGCAACCCAGACGCAACCCAGACGCAACCCAGACGCAACCCAGACGCAACCCAGACGCAACCCAGACGCAACCCAGACGCAACCCAGACGCAACCCAGACGCAACCCAGACGCAACCCAGACGCAACCCAGACGCAACCCAGACGCAACCCAGACGCAACCCAGACGCAACCCAGACGCAACCCAGACGCAACCCAGACGCAAACTTAGTTTAGACTTAGACGCAGTCCACACGCAACCGTATAAAAACGCAGGCCAACCCAGACGCAACCCAGACGCAAACTTAGTTTAGATTTAGACGCAACCCAGACGCAAACTTAGTTTAGATTTAGACGCAACCCAGACGCAAACTTAGTTTAGACTTAGACGCAGTCCACACGCAACCGTATAAAAACGCAGGCCAACCCAGACGCAACCCAGACGCAACCCAGACGCAACCCAGACGCAACCCAGACGCAACCCAGACGCAACCCAGACGCAACCCAGACGCAACCCAGACGCAACCCAGACGCAACCCAGACGCAACCCAGACGCAACCCAGACGCAACCCAGACGCAACCCAGACGCAACCCAGACGCAACCCAGACGCAACCCAGACGCAACCCAGACGCAACCCAGACGCAACCCAGACGCAACCCAGACGCAACCCAGACGCAACCCAGACGCAACCCAGACGCAACCCAGACGCAACCCAGACGCAACCCAGACGCAACCCAGACGCAACCCAGACGCAACCCAGACGCAACCCAGACGCAACCCAGACGCAACCCAGACGCAACCCAGACGCAACCCAGACGCAACCCAGACGCAACCCAGACGCAACCCAGACGCAACCCAGACGCAACCCAGACGCAACCCAGATGCAACCCAGACGCAACCCAGACGCAACCCAGACGCAACCCAGACGCAACCCAGACGCAACCCAGACGCAAACTTAGTTTAGATTTAGACGCAACCCAGACGCAAACTTAGTTTAGACTTAGACGCAGTCCACACGCAAACAGTATAAAAACGCAGCCCAACCCAGACGCAAACTTAGTTTAGACTTAGACGCAGTCCACACGCAACCGTATAAAAACGCAGGCCAACCCAGACGCAACCCAGACGCAACCCAGACGCAACCCAGACGCAACCCAGACGCAACCCAGACGCAACCCAGACGCAACCCAGACGCAACCCAGACGCAACCCAGACGCAACCCAGACGCAACCCAGACGCAACCCAGACGCAACCCAGACGCAACCCAGACGCAACCCAGACGCAACCCAGACGCAACCCAGACGCAACCCAGACGCAACCCAGACGCAACCCAGACGCAACCCAGACGCAAACTTAGTTTAGATTTAGACGCAACCCAGACGCAAACTTAGTTTAGACTTAGACGCAGTCCACACGCAACCGTATAAAAACGCAGCCCAACCCAGACGCAAACTTAGTTTAGACTTAGTTTAGACTTAGACGCAGCCCACACGCAACCGTATAAAAACGCAGCCCAACCCAGACGCAAACTTAGTTTAGACTTAGACGCAGTCCACACGCAACAGTATAAAAACGCAGGTCAACCCAGACGCAACCCAGACGCAACCCAGACGCAACCCAGACGCAACCCAGACGCAACCCAGACGCAAACTTAGTTTAGATTTAGACGCAACCCAGAAGCAAACTTAGTTTAGATTTAGACGCAACCCAGACGCAAACTTAGTTTAGACTTAGACGCAGTCCACACGCAACCGTATAAAAACGCAGGCCAATCCAGACGCAACCCAGACGCAACCCAGACGCAACCCAGACGCAACCCAGACGCAACCCAGACGCAACCCAGACGCAACCCAGACGCAACCCAGACGCAACCCAGACGCAACCCAGACGCAACCCAGACGCAACCCAGACGCAACCCAGACGCAACCCAGACGCAACCCAGACGCAACCCAGACGCAACCCAGACGCAAACTTAGTTTAGACTTAGACGCAGTCCACACGCAACCGTATAAAAACGCAGGCCAACCCAGACGCAACCCAGACGCAACCCAGACGCAACCCAGACGCAACCCAGACGCAACCCAGACGCAACCCAGACGCAACCCAGACGCAAACTTAGTTTAGATTTAGACGCAACCCAGACGCAAACTTAGTTTAGACTTAGACGCAGTCCACACGCAAACAGTATAAAAACGCAGCCCAACCCAGACGCAAACTTAGTTTAGACTTAGACGCAGTCCACACGCAACCGTATAAAAACGCAGGCCAACCCAGACGCAACCCAGACGCAACCCAGACGCAACCCAGACGCAACCCAGACGCAACCCAGACGCAACCCAGACGCAACCCAGACGCAACCCAGACGCAACCCAGACGCAACCCAGACGCAACCCAGACGCAACCCAGACGCAACCCAGACGCAACCCAGACGCAACCCAGACGCAACCCAGACGCAACCCAGACGCAACCCAGACGCAACCCAGACGCAACCCAGACGCAACCCAGACGCAACCCAGACGCAACCCAGACGCAACCCAGACGCAAACTTAGTTTAGATTTAGACGCAACCCAGACGCAAACTTAGTTTAGATTTAGACGCAACCCAGACGCAAACTTAGTATAGATTTAGACGCAACCCAGACGCAAACTTAGTTTAGACTTAGAAGCAGTCCACACGCAACCGTATAAAAACGCAGGCCAACCCAGACGCAACCCAGACGCAACCCAGACGCAACCCAGACGCAACCCAGACGCAACCCAGACGCAACCCAGACGCAAACTTAGTTTAGATTTAGACGCAACCCAGACGCAAACTTAGTTTAGACTTAGACGCAGTTCACACGCAACAGTATAAAAACGCAGGCCAACCCAGACGCAACCCAGACGCAACCCAGACGCAAACTTAGTTTAGATTTAGACGCAACCCAGACGCAAACTTAGTATAGATTTAGACGCAACCCAGACGCAAACTTAGTTTAGACTTAGAAGCAGTCCACACGCAACCGTATAAAAACGCAGGCCAACCCAGACGCAACCCAGACGCAACCCAGACGCAACCCAGACGCAACCCAGACGCAACCCAGACGCAACCCAGACGCAACCCAGACGCAACCCAGACGCAACCCAGACGCAAACTTAGTTTAGATTTAGACGCAACCCAGACGCAAACTTAGTTTAGACTTAGACGCAGTCCACACGCAAACAGTATAAAAACGCAGCCCAACCCAGACGCAAACTTAGTTTAGACTTAGACGCAGTCCACACGCAACCGTATAAAAACGCAGGCCAACCCAGACGCAACCCAGACGCAACCCAGACGCAACCCAGACGCAACCCAGACGCAACCCAGACGCAACCCAGACGCAACCCAGACGCAACCCAGACGCAACCCAGACGCAACCCAGACGCAACCCAGACGCAACCCAGACGCAACCCAGACGCAACCCAGACGCAACCCAGACGCAACCCAGACGCAACCCAGACGCAACCCAGACGCAACCCAGACGCAACCCAGACGCAAACTTAGTTTAGATTTAGACGCAACCCAGACGCAAACTTAGTTTAGACTTAGACGCAGTCCACACGCAACCGTATAAAAACGCAGCCCAACCCAGACGCAAACTTAGTTTAGACTTAGACGCAGCCCACACGCAACCGTATAAAAACGCAGCCCAACCCAGACGCAAACTTAGTTTAGACTTAGACGCAGTCCACACGCAACAGTATAAAAACGCAGGTCAACCCAGACGCAACCCAGACGCAACCCAGACGCAACCCAGACGCAACCCAGACGCAACCCAGACGCAAACTTAGTTTAGATTTAGACGCAACCCAGAAGCAAACTTAGTTTAGATTTAGACGCAACCCAGACGCAAACTTAGTTTAGACTTAGACGCAGTCCACACGCAACCGTATAAAAACGCAGGCCAATCCAGACGCAACCCAGACGCAACCCAGACGCAACCCAGACGCAACCCAGACGCAACCCAGACGCAACCCAGACGCAACCCAGACGCAACCCAGACGCAACCCAGACGCAACCCAGACGCAACCCAGACGCAACCCAGACGCAACCCAGACGCAACCCAGACGCAACCCAGACGCAAACTTAGTTTAGATTTAGACGCAACCCAGACGCAAACTTAGTTTAGACTTAGACGCAGTCCACACGCAAACAGTATAAAAACGCAGCCCAACCCAGACGCAAACTTAGTTTAGACTTAGACGCAGTCCACACGCAACCGTATAAAAACGCAGGCCAACCCAGACGCAACCCAGACGCAACCCAGACGCAACCCAGACGCAACCCAGACGCAACCCAGACGCAACCCAGACGCAACCCAGACGCAACCCAGACGCAACCCAGACGCAACCCAGACGCAACCCAGACGCAACCCAGACGCAACCCAGACGCAACCCAGACGCAACCCAGACGCAACCCAGACGCAACCCAGACGCAACCCAGACGCAACCCAGACGCAACCCAGACGCAAACTTAGTTTAGATTTAGACGCAACCCAGACGCAAACTTAGTTTAGACTTAGACGCAGTCCACACGCAAACAGTATAAAAACGCAGCCCAACCCAGACGCAAACTTAGTTTAGACTTAGACGCAGTCCACACGCAACCGTATAAAAACGCAGGCCAACCCAGACGCAACCCAGACGCAACCCAGACGCAACCCAGACGCAACCCAGACGCAACCCAGACGCAACCCAGACGCAACCCAGACGCAACCCAGACGCAACCCAGACGCAACCCAGACGCAACCCAGACGCAACCCAGACGCAACCCAGACGCAACCCAGACGCAACCCAGACGCAACCCAGACGCAACCCAGACGCAACCCAGACGCAACCCAGACGCAAACTTAGTTTAGACTTAGACGCAGTCCACACGCAACCGTATAAAAACGCAGGCCAACCCAGACGCAACCCAGACGCAAACTTAGTTTAGATTTAGACGCAACCCAGACGCAAACTTAGTTTAGATTTAGACGCAACCCAGACGCAAACTTAGTTTAGACTTAGACGCAGTCCACACGCAACCGTATAAAAACGCAGGCCAACCCAGACGCAACCCAGACGCAACCCAGACGCAACCCAGACGCAACCCAGACGCAACCCAGACGCAACCCAGACGCAACCCAGACGCAACCCAGACGCAACCCAGACGCAACCCAGACGCAACCCAGACGCAACCCAGACGCAACCCAGACGCAACCCAGACGCAACCCAGACGCAACCCAGACGCAACCCAGACGCAACCCAGACGCAACCCAGACGCAACCCAGACGCAACCCAGACGCAACCCAGACGCAACCCAGACGCAACCCAGACGCAACCCAGACGCAACCCAGACGCAACCCAGACGCAACCCAGACGCAACCCAGACGCAACCCAGACGCAACCCAGACGCAACCCAGACGCAACCCAGACGCAACCCAGACGCAACCCAGACGCAACCCAGACGCAACCCAGACGCAACCCAGACGCAACCCAGACGCAACCCAGACGCAACCCAGACGCAACCCAGATGCAACCCAGACGCAACCCAGACGCAACCCAGACGCAACCCAGACGCAACCCAGACGCAACCCAGACGCAAACTTAGTTTAGATTTAGACGCAACCCAGACGCAAACTTAGTTTAGACTTAGACGCAGTCCACACGCAAACAGTATAAAAACGCAGCCCAACCCAGACGCAAACTTAGTTTAGACTTAGACGCAGTCCACACGCAACCGTATAAAAACGCAGGCCAACCCAGACGCAACCCAGACGCAACCCAGACGCAACCCAGACGCAACCCAGACGCAACCCAGACGCAACCCAGACGCAACCCAGACGCAACCCAGACGCAACCCAGACGCAACCCAGACGCAACCCAGACGCAACCCAGACGCAACCCAGACGCAACCCAGACGCAACCCAGACGCAACCCAGACGCAACCCAGACGCAACCCAGACGCAACCCAGACGCAACCCAGACGCAACCCAGACGCAAACTTAGTTTAGATTTAGACGCAACCCAGACGCAAACTTAGTTTAGACTTAGACGCAGTCCACACGCAACCGTATAAAAACGCAGCCCAACCCAGACGCAAACTTAGTTTAGACTTAGACGCAGCCCACACGCAACCGTATAAAAACGCAGCCCAACCCAGACGCAAACTTAGTTTAGACTTAGACGCAGTCCACACGCAACAGTATAAAAACGCAGGTCAACCCAGACGCAACCCAGACGCAACCCAGACGCAACCCAGACGCAACCCAGACGCAACCCAGACGCAAACTTAGTTTAGATTTAGACGCAACCCAGAAGCAAACTTAGTTTAGATTTAGACGCAACCCAGACGCAAACTTAGTTTAGACTTAGACGCAGTCCACA
Source organism: Dolichovespula sylvestris (assembly GCA_918808275.2). Classification (NCBI taxonomy): domain Eukaryota; kingdom Metazoa; phylum Arthropoda; class Insecta; order Hymenoptera; family Vespidae; genus Dolichovespula; species Dolichovespula sylvestris. The sequence continues at coordinate 9,585,879 of OU964970.1, read as the reverse complement.
CGCAACCGTATAAAAACGCAGGCCAATCCAGACGCAACCCAGACGCAACCCAGACGCAACCCAGACGCAACCCAGACGCAACCCAGACGCAACCCAGACGCAACCCAGACGCAACCCAGACGCAACCCAGACGCAACCCAGACGCAACCCAGACGCAACCCAGACGCAACCCAGACGCAACCCAGACGCAACCCAGACGCAACCCAGACGCAACCCAGACGCAAACTTAGTTTAGACTTAGACGCAGTCCACACGCAACCGTATAAAAACGCAGGCCAACCCAGACGCAACCCAGACGCAACCCAGACGCAACCCAGACGCAACCCAGACGCAACCCAGACGCAACCCAGACGCAACCCAGACGCAAACTTAGTTTAGATTTAGACGCAACCCAGACGCAAACTTAGTTTAGACTTAGACGCAGTCCACACGCAAACAGTATAAAAACGCAGCCCAACCCAGACGCAAACTTAGTTTAGACTTAGACGCAGTCCACACGCAACCGTATAAAAACGCAGGCCAACCCAGACGCAACCCAGACGCAACCCAGACGCAACCCAGACGCAACCCAGACGCAACCCAGACGCAACCCAGACGCAACCCAGACGCAACCCAGACGCAACCCAGACGCAACCCAGACGCAACCCAGACGCAACCCAGACGCAACCCAGACGCAACCCAGACGCAACCCAGACGCAACCCAGACGCAACCCAGACGCAACCCAGACGCAACCCAGACGCAACCCAGACGCAACCCAGACGCAACCCAGACGCAACCCAGACGCAACCCAGACGCAAACTTAGTTTAGATTTAGACGCAACCCAGACGCAAACTTAGTTTAGACTTAGACGCAGTCCACACGCAAACAGTATAAAAACGCAGCCCAACCCAGACGCAAACTTAGTTTAGACTTAGACGCAGTCCACACGCAACCGTATAAAAACGCAGGCCAACCCAGACGCAACCCAGACGCAACCCAGACGCAACCCAGACGCAACCCAGACGCAACCCAGACGCAACCCAGACGCAACCCAGACGCAACCCAGACGCAACCCAGACGCAACCCAGACGCAACCCAGACGCAACCCAGACGCAACCCAGACGCAACCCAGACGCAACCCAGACGCAACCCAGACGCAACCCAGACGCAACCCAGACGCAACCCAGACGCAACCCAGACGCAACCCAGACGCAAACTTAGTTTAGATTTAGACGCAACCCAGACGCAAACTTAGTTTAGACTTAGACGCAGTCCACACGCAAACAGTATAAAAACGCAGCCCAACCCAGACGCAAACTTAGTTTAGACTTAGACGCAGTCCACACGCAACCGTATAAAAACGCAGGCCAACCCAGACGCAACCCAGACGCAACCCAGACGCAACCCAGACGCAACCCAGACGCAACCCAGACGCAACCCAGACGCAACCCAGACGCAACCCAGACGCAACCCAGACGCAACCCAGACGCAACCCAGACGCAACCCAGACGCAACCCAGACGCAACCCAGACGCAACCCAGACGCAACCCAGACGCAACCCAGACGCAACCCAGACGCAACCCAGACGCAACCCAGACGCAACCCAGACGCAACCCAGACGCAACCCAGACGCAACCCAGACGCAAACTTAGTTTAGATTTAGACGCAACCCAGACGCAAACTTAGTTTAGACTTAGACGCAGTCCACACGCAACCGTATAAAAACGCAGCCCAACCCAGACGCAAACTTAGTTTAGACTTAGACGCAGCCCACACGCAACCGTATAAAAACGCAGCCCAACCCAGACGCAAACTTAGTTTAGACTTAGACGCAGTCCACACGCAACAGTATAAAAACGCAGGTCAACCCAGACGCAACCCAGACGCAACCCAGACGCAACCCAGACGCAACCCAGACGCAACCCAGACGCAAACTTAGTTTAGATTTAGACGCAACCCAGAAGCAAACTTAGTTTAGATTTAGACGCAACCCAGACGCAAACTTAGTTTAGACTTAGACGCAGTCCACACGCAACCGTATAAAAACGCAGGCCAATCCAGACGCAACCCAGACGCAACCCAGACGCAACCCAGACGCAACCCAGACGCAACCCAGACGCAACCCAGACGCAACCCAGACGCAACCCAGACGCAACCCAGACGCAACCCAGACGCAACCCAGACGCAACCCAGACGCAACCCAGACGCAACCCAGACGCAACCCAGACGCAACCCAGACGCAACCCAGACGCAAACTTAGTTTAGACTTAGACGCAGTCCACACGCAACCGTATAAAAACGCAGGCCAACCCAGACGCAACCCAGACGCAACCCAGACGCAACCCAGACGCAACCCAGACGCAACCCAGACGCAACCCAGACGCAACCCAGACGCAAACTTAGTTTAGATTTAGACGCAACCCAGACGCAAACTTAGTTTAGACTTAGACGCAGTCCACACGCAAACAGTATAAAAACGCAGCCCAACCCAGACGCAAACTTAGTTTAGACTTAGACGCAGTCCACACGCAACCGTATAAAAACGCAGGCCAACCCAGACGCAACCCAGACGCAACCCAGACGCAACCCAGACGCAACCCAGACGCAACCCAGACGCAACCCAGACGCAACCCAGACGCAACCCAGACGCAACCCAGACGCAACCCAGACGCAACCCAGACGCAACCCAGACGCAACCCAGACGCAACCCAGACGCAACCCAGACGCAACCCAGACGCAACCCAGACGCAACCCAGACGCAACCCAGACGCAACCCAGACGCAACCCAGACGCAACCCAGACGCAACCCAGACGCAACCCAGACGCAACCCAGACGCAACCCAGACGCAAACTTAGTTTAGATTTAGACGCAACCCAGACGCAAACTTAGTTTAGATTTAGACGCAACCCAGACGCAAACTTAGTATAGATTTAGACGCAACCCAGACGCAAACTTAGTTTAGACTTAGAAGCAGTCCACACGCAACCGTATAAAAACGCAGGCCAACCCAGACGCAACCCAGACGCAACCCAGACGCAACCCAGACGCAACCCAGACGCAACCCAGACGCAACCCAGACGCAAACTTAGTTTAGATTTAGACGCAACCCAGACGCAAACTTAGTTTAGACTTAGACGCAGTTCACACGCAACAGTATAAAAACGCAGGCCAACCCAGACGCAACCCAGACGCAACCCAGACGCAAACTTAGTTTAGATTTAGACGCAACCCAGACGCAAACTTAGTATAGATTTAGACGCAACCCAGACGCAAACTTAGTTTAGACTTAGAAGCAGTCCACACGCAACCGTATAAAAACGCAGGCCAACCCAGACGCAACCCAGACGCAACCCAGACGCAACCCAGACGCAACCCAGACGCAACCCAGACGCAACCCAGACGCAACCCAGACGCAACCCAGACGCAAACTTAGTTTAGATTTAGACGCAACCCAGACGCAAACTTAGTTTAGACTTAGACGCAGTCCACACGCAAACAGTATAAAAACGCAGCCCAACCCAGACGCAAACTTAGTTTAGACTTAGACGCAGTCCACACGCAACCGTATAAAAACGCAGGCCAACCCAGACGCAACCCAGACGCAACCCAGACGCAACCCAGACGCAACCCAGACGCAACCCAGACGCAACCCAGACGCAACCCAGACGCAACCCAGACGCAACCCAGACGCAACCCAGACGCAACCCAGACGCAACCCAGACGCAACCCAGACGCAACCCAGACGCAACCCAGACGCAACCCAGACGCAACCCAGACGCAACCCAGACGCAACCCAGACGCAACCCAGACGCAACCCAGACGCAACCCAGACGCAACCCAGACGCAACCCAGACGCAACCCAGACGCAACCCAGACGCAACCCAGACGCAAACTTAGTTTAGATTTAGACGCAACCCAGACGCAAACTTAGTTTAGATTTAGACGCAACCCAGACGCAAACTTAGTTTAGACTTAGACGCAGTCCACACGCAACCGTATAAAAACGCAGCCCAACCCAGACGCAAACCACACGCAACCGTATACCATACCCAGACGCAAACTTAAATCAAACTAAAGCGCAACCCGCACGCAACCGTATTCCAAACCCAGCGCGCAACCCAGACCGTATCCCGGACCGCATCCCAAACCGCAACCGTAGAGCAAACGCGGACCCCACCCGGACTTCACCCAGACCCAACCGCATACATCATCCGGAAGTCACCCAGAGTCAATCTCAGACATCACCCGGAGGCAACCGGGACCCCCACCCAGACGCAAGCGAAGATCAAACACGGACATCACCCGGACATCACCCAACCAGCCGCAGACAATACCCGGACGCAACCGGGACCCCCACCCAAACGCAAGCGAAGATCAAACCCGGACCCCACCCGAACTACACCCAAACCCAACCGCAGACAACACCCGGACGCAAGTTGGATCCCCACCCAGACGCGCCCGCAAACAAAATCCGCACGCGACCGCAAACATAACCCGCACGCGCCCGCAAACAAAACCCGCACGCGCCCGCAAACAAAACCCGGACGCACCCGCAAACAAAAAACGGACGCAACCCCGGACAAAACACGACCGCAACCGCGGACAAAACACGAACCCAACCGCGGACAAAACCCGGACGCTCCCCGGACAAAACACGGCCGCAATCGCGGACAAAACGCGGATGCAACCGCGGATAAATCACGTTTGAATTTCTCGCACAGCGCATGCACTATAAACACTTTCGCGCAAAAATTTCAGTTTCGCCAACGCAACAAATAAAATGGACTTACCCACGTTGTTAACTCCAGCCACGTTACCGGTATCATCGCAGGTCCACCGATATAGCGCCGTTAGTTGTTGCAAGAAAGAAACCGCTCTGCTCCCACAAAGAATAGATGCACATCTTCTCTCACCTCCACAGAGGGGCACCCACCACACCGAGCACGAGCACATTCGCATCAACACGGACGCACTACCGTCAAACACTAGAATCCACTCACGAAGGACTCATAGTCCTGATCCGCACGAATACAGGGTATAGAAACTTTTTCCTGTACCTTAACCGTTTGGCTGCTAACGTAATTTTTCAGACATACTCAATAAAACAATAAACAAAAAAAAGAAATAAACAAAAAACTATAAACTCACTCGTATTGCTTTGCAACAACAAAAATTTAGAAATACCACTCATTTAGATAAATTTGTTTTATATAAGAAAAGCGCGATAGCACTCCTCAGCAGTCAAACGGTTAAAAACAAGAAACCGCTCTGCTCCCACAAAAAACAGATGCACCCCCCTCCCCCAAAGGGGCAACCGCTACAACGGAGCACGAGCACGTTCACATCAACACGGACGCACTACCGTCAAACACTAGAATTCACTCACGAAGGACTCACAGTCCTGATCCGCACGAATACAGGGTTTAGAAACTTTTTCCCGTACCTCAACCGTTTGGCTGCTAACGTAATTTTTCAGACATGCTCAATAAAACAATAAAGAAAAAAAGAAAAAACAAATACACAAACAATAAACTCGCTTATATTGCTTCGCAACAACAAAAATTAAAAAATATCACTTATTTAGATAAATTTGTTTTATATAAGAAAAGGGCGATAGCGCTCCTCAGCAGTCAAACGGTTTAAACGAGAAACCGCTCTGTTCCCACAAAGCATAAATGCTCGTCATCCACAGACACTACCATGAAACACTAGGACCCACTCAAATAGTACTCATTATCCTTGGCTTCACCAATACGGGGTTTTTGTAATTTTTTCACTGGAGGAATCCAACGAAGAAGCGGAGAGGATGGGCCACCCGATGTGTAGACAAAATGTCTGACGAGTGAACAAAGAGAGTGAAGAACAAAGGAAAAGCTCTCTTAACGTATCATCGGCTCGGGGACTACCGATCGAATGACAAATGACGGTTGAGCGGCGTGGTCTTCAGCCTTCTCATTGGCGGAGCCATGATGCGTTATATAATAACACGTTGTGGTCGAGCGCTTTGTTGGCACCAACAAAGACGGGTGATGCAACTTCCTACCTTCCTTAGACGGACTCCTCTTCGGAATAACCCTCCTGGTTTCAACAAGATTCCTCTTCAATGTCACACTTTAATGTCACACTTTATTCACGAATGATTTCTCCTTTGTTCAAGTCACACAGGCTTTTGAACGTTTTTCCTATAAATTATTCAAGTTCTATTCTTTCTTAAACCCCTTCAAGTTTTTCTAAATCACAACTTCTGTCGCAGTTCAATACTTTTCACAGGGGGAATCCAACGAAGAAGCAGAGAGAATGGGTTACAATGGATGTATAGACAAAAGGTCTAACGAGCGAACAAAGAGAGTGATGAACGAATGAAAAGCTCTCTTAACGTATCATCGGCTCGGGGACTACCGATCGACTGACAAATGACGGTTGAGCGGCGTGGCTTCGTATACTTTTTTGTTGTAAGAAACGTACCAATAGGATTGCTCGAAAGATTCTCGAACTTCTGCAGCCTTCTCATTGGCGGAGCCATGATGCGCCATACGATAACACGTTGTGGTGGGCGTTTTGTTGGACCAACAAAGTGCCGTATAGACAGGAGATGCAACCTCCTACCTTCCTTACACGGATTCCTCTTCAGAATAATCCTCCTGGTTTCAACAAGACTCCTCTTCAATGTCACACCTTAATGTCACACTTTATTCACGAATGATTTCTCCTTTGTTCAAGTCGCACAGGTTTCTGAACGTTTTTCCTATAAATTATTCAAGTTCTATTCTTTCTTAAACCCCTTCAAGTTTTTCTAAATCACAACTTCTGTCGCAGTTCAATACTTTTCACAGGGGAAATCCAACGAAGAAGCAGAGAGAATGGTTACCGATGTATAGACAAAAGGTCTAACGAGCGAACAAAGAGAGTGAAGAACGAATGAAAAGTTCTCTTAACGTATCATCGCGGCTCGGGGACTATCGATCGACTGACAAATGACGGTTGAGCGGCGTGGTCTTCGTATACTTCTTTGTTCCAAGAAACGTACCAATAGGATTGCTCGAAGGATTCTTGTACTTCTGCAGCCTTCTCATTGGCGGAGCCATGATGCGTTATACAATAACGCGTTGTTATTCTATTCTTTCTCAAACCCCTCAAGTTTTTCTAAATCGGATTTGATATCGCGAAAACCCGGCACATTTCCGGCATTTCAGATAACTGACTGTGCGTTTCCAGGCCAACACGAGGTATTGCAAACCTTACAGAAAGGAATTCCTCCCTAAAAAAAAAAAAAAGAAACTTTTGATAGATTCTGTTCGATTGGTAGTATATCATCCGATAGATTTTACTTATATTCTTATAATTATCTGGTTACGTCCCGGATGGTTAGGAGCATAAAAAAAAAAAGAACTAGTATTCCCTGAACTGCTGAGATACGGTCTGATCCAGACTTGCATCCTTTACTCAAACCTCGTTAGCTCCTCTCTTATTGGCACGTAGCACTGGAACGAGATTGAGTGATACTCGCTTTAATACCTTGTGTTGTCGATTCTCTTTCGTTGGTTCACTGTCACCAATGAGCCCTTTTGATATCTAGCGAGCTTACCAAGATATAAATTCTCCTTGTAGATTGTGTGCGAAATGTAGTTATTGGCTAAGGGTGATCGGTCCCAACGTCGTCCAATTAGATGCGCGGGCGGGACTGGGAGTTGGATTCAAAATCCAAAATTTCACACGATATTTAAATATAACAAAAATTTATTTAATACGGAATACAGTTTAGAACGGAATGTTAAAAATATTTCAAGTTATTTTTCTTACTTAGAAACTATACTTACGCTAATGATTTATGCGTCGAGCCGCGGAGAACACGTCTGTTCGGGCGGAGCGTCGGTAGTAGATTCCGTTTTTCGCTAAACTTTTCCCTCGGGTAGACAGCGTTCTCTTCGAAATTCCAAGTGGCCCTTTGTCCTAATTCTTATAATGTTTTAGAACATCCTTAATACTAATCTTAATATTTATTTTTCCTAAGTGTACTTTCTTTTACTTCATTACCGACCGTCTGGGTTGCGCCATACTCGACAACGATGTCTGGGAGTGACCCTTTGTCCCAATCCTTATCCCGTTAATCCGACGATTAGTATGCGGAAGGTAAGTATTAATAGTTCCTTTTTTACCGACTTATAGTGAGTATTAAGGGCTGTCGACGTTACCGACAGCAGACCATATTACTATACTAAAATAATCCCAAGTTCCTCTAATAGTGGAAAACACGTCGTTGGTGGCGACGTGACAATACCACACCAAAATAATTTCTAGTCTTTCCTGGTGGGAAACGCGTCGTTAATGGCGACGTGACAATCTATTTGCTGGTGCATCGTATTTCTTTGTAAAAAAACATTTATATATATATATATATGTATATATACACAATTTTTAATGTCAATCGAACATTATTTTTAATTTTTGTATAAATAATTCGCTAAGGATGTGATTCATAATATAATTGATATATGTATTTTTTTCATTATTACTAATATTTGAAATTTATTTTCATTCGCTCAGGTATTATATGTTGTGACATGATCACGCGTTAAAATTTTTGTGGACACGATGTAGGGATTCATGAAAATAGATAGGAAAGTAAATTGGAAAGTGCGTCTCTATATTTGCATGTCAATTGTACGTGCTGTTATATTTCATGCTTTTGCACATTGATTGTATGATTAATATATTTTCCTTTTGTACCGGTTGAACATTGTTGGATTTGTTAACATTAGTCTTTTTCGATTTTCGCGTATAAGTGCGCCTAAACTGGCTGCTATTTGAAACATGTGCGCACGTTGTGTGTGCGCATTTCTGAAGGAAAACACACACACACACACACACACACATGATCAGTGTAAGATCGAAATATTCATTGAATAAAGTAAATGCTTTGTGCAAGATAAAAGCGATAAAGAACTTGTAATATTTCTTCTTTTGATTCACTCGTTGCGTTTCTTCCTTTTGCCTTTACCTTCTTTAATTTTAATCGTATTTGTGTTACTACTTTTTTTAATTTCTTAACTTATTTCGCATTCGTGTTATACGTTAGGAAAATATTTTTTCTTATATCAACGTCTAACGTATCATGGTAAACTTTAAACATTTCAGTAGACATAAAGTTATATATAACGTTTAACGTATTGGGATATGTGATTGTTTTATACTTAATAAGCTGTTTTGTAATAAATCAAAATTTTTTTAACTTATTTTTTATTATTTTGTTCTATCATTATACCATTGTTTAACTAAAAGTTAAAATATTATACACATATTTGTTAAAAGTTTGTTTTTGTTTCGCTTAATATTCCTATTTAAAAAAACGAACCATAGAAAAGTGCCGTATGCAAGTATTGTAAAAACTACAATTTACCATTATAATTACTGTGCTTGTATTCAAACGTCATGTGTAATATAAAAAGAAGATATTAACATATTTCAGCGACAAGTACAATATAAACATAGAGACGTGGTAATTTTTTAAATATATAAGGTAAGGTGCTCAACAAAAATATCATATACTGAATATCTTTCACGGTGCTAGACATCTGGATAACTTATCTTAGGTATACTTCTTCATCCTTTATAACTAAATAACTTAGGATAAAGGTACTATGCACACACATATTCACGTTTTTGTTATGAACACTGTATTTGACGGAAATAAAATCGTATCTATCAATCGAATATTTACTGCGAGTATACCAATATTTGTTTTTGGAAACGGGACTAAGTACGTATAATCGGCTAGCGGATAACCCATGTCTTTCATTCTTTTCAAAAAATCCTGCAAATAATTTATATGTATTATATTACATTATATATCGTAATAATTTTACGGTACGTATAAAACTAATTAACAAAATGTCGTAAAATATCTAGCACTTACTTCAACAGTATTATTTGCACACATGGATATTGTTTCCTTGTCACCAGTGGGTAATCGTAAACATAATCTTAAGAGTGGCTTGTCATTATCTATAAAATGCAAATATAAAAAAGCTGATATTATATATATATATATATATATATATATATATGCGAATTAGTTAGCAAATTCTGTTATAACATATAAAAACCATGTTTACGAGAATTAATATTGATACGTAATTTTATTATAAAAAGTGTTCAATGCTGAAACAAGGATCTATGAACATACATACACATTTTTGTTTTATTCAATTTAATTAGTATTATATGTCAAAGAATTCCAAACTTTCTTTATCTTCAAACACGCTGTACTACAGCTAAATATAATGCTACACACACGCACACGCACACACACACGCGCGCGCACGCACGCATGGAGGCAGTTATACACAGGCAGCAGCAAAGAGAGGTTTTTTTTATCTATATTTACTAACCTGTATCTATTTCGGTTTTACCACCTTGCATTTTGTCTATCATTTCTTCCTTCTGCTTGCGTAAAAATAAAAGCAATTGATAAAAATAAAGAAATATGATTAAATAAGTATTCTAACATAATTAAGATTTACCCTTTCAGGAGATTCAACCTTCTGATTTGTATTGTCGAGTCGTCTCCTTTTTTTCAAAATACATGGGCTATTACTCGAAATATTTGAATTGCTATTATTTTTACTATCCGGTTGTTTACATGTACTGTCTGCAGAATTAAAACTTAAAATTTATTAACTGAATAAACGACGAAATATTAATAATATGAAAAATTGTAAACAATTACTGACCGGAATCTCTATCGGATGCTACATTTCTTGTACTTTTACTGCATGATGCGTAATCCTAAAAAATAAAATTAACGTTATATACAATTATTAAAAGAGAGTTATACGAGTATATAGATAATAAAATTCTATTGGTATACAAACATTTTTTGACATTTCCGATAATTGACTCTCTTTCGCAAGTAACGAAGAATAGTTATCGGATTTATGATTGATTGTGTCATTGGAAGCACCTTCTGGCGATGCATGAATACTTAAAATGTCATTTAAATCGGATATCAAGCTGTCTATGGTAATGTGATTATATTTTCTTATACATTCCCCTGTTCTAGGATCTATGACTGCTAGATACGGATAATTTACTACTTTATAAAAATCTATATAGTTCTTTCCATCTTTGGTATTTGATAGTACCTATTAAATATCATACATATTCAAAATAAGACAGATAACCTCGTTTTAAAATCAAAATACAGTAACTATTATCGATTACTATATACCTGCCACAAAACAAAATGATCCTTCACAATTTCTTGAATTTGCTCGTTGGACCACACATCTCTGTTAAGAACCTGACAAACAAACTCTTGAGAATCCTGAACATTAACGAGTAACCAACGATTTAAAGACTTGGCGTGTTCTCTTGCATCCACAAATGTACCAAGGAATAAAATATTACTCGGAGGTCTAAATAAATCTTCTAAACGCTTTGATTTAGGCTGAGAGCTCTCTTTTACACCAGCAACTCTTAATGTCATTTCCTCTTCTTGACGTTCTACGAAAGAAAATAGAAGATGCAGTTATAAATTATTATACAAAATTTTAAATTACCATATTTATAATTTTTAATTGGCAACGTTGTTTTTTAAATATAAAACTCTTTGTTATTGCTTATAATTTTAGAATTAAAAATTTCTTTTTTCTTTGTTTATGGCTTAGTATTCGAAAATATATAATAAAAAAAAAAAAAAAAAAAAAAAAAAAAAAAAAAAAAAAAAAAAAAAAAAAAAACATATAACGGATAATTGTAATACATACGAGTTTCAAGAGCGAAATCTCTAAATCTATCGAAAGCATTAGGCAACCTTGGAAGTGAAAACATTGGTTCAGAATCAACCAGTATTTCTTGAGTAGGTAATATAGGTGGTCGTACTTCTGGTTCAGAATCTACTGCTTGAACTTGAGGCACCTGTCCTTCTTCGAACATTAAAGTAACAGCCATTTCTACATTTCCATCAGCTAGCGATAAATATTGGCATGCTGTAGCTTCGTTTTTCCCTTAAAACAAAAAAAGAAAAAAAAAAAAACCGCGCAATTATTATATGTTTTATAATTATGACATTGCTCGTTGATAAGTACAAATAATGTTTTAATATATTTAGCGAAAACTTAATTGTATATTGTTAATAAAATGTAATATAATAGTGTCAACGAGTCAGAAAAAAATTACAAACTTTTTAGCAGAAGTTCGTATTAATGTATTGAAAATGAACGATTAAACCGTAAACATTTAAATACGCAAGCTATTGAAGTTTTAAAAAAAATGTCTAAATAAAACGTAGATGATCCTTACCAGTTATTTCCATAAACTTTTCGACGAGTTCTCGATCCATTTTAAGTTAAACCAAATTCGGGCTTACTTAAAAATTAACAAAACAAACGTTGTTACCTTATCGTTGAGTTGCTCTTATTACTAATTGTTTCTTTAATACATGGAATAGTATCGAATGGTATACACAACAGCTTTATAACAGGGCAACCAACACTAATCCTTATAAATTAAAATCAACTTTAATAACGCCATCTTTGAGAAAATACATTTCCTGCCATCTCGGTCACCATTGAAACACTATTTGATTTCTTTTTCATTGGTCAAGATTTACCTACGCTCGATATTAACATGTTTTGGAAATAGTTCTTTGAAATTTAAAAATTAACGATGTTTTATACTTTATCGTCGTATCTCCAAATCGATTAAACCTAAATTCGTCGATAAAAATTACTTTAGACTATTGCTGGATTACGTCCAATCTAAATGTTTTATCGTCAATGTGTATGGGATCGCGTATACGTAAGTATGTGACCGCTATTCTCTCTCTCTCTCTCTCTCTCTCTCTCTCTCTCTCTGTGTGTGTGCGCGCGCGCGCGTGTGTGTGTGTGTGTGTGTGTGTAGTATGTACGTAATAATTGCATACACTATAATATCAAAAATTCTTTCTTTGATTTTGATCAATATTTTCATCATATATCTAAATAATTTTGTCAAGTACAAAGGTTAAAAAAATTCAATTTTGTAGAAAGAAAAGAAAGAAAGAAAAAGCATAGTGTGATCTCCGTGCATTCTCTTTACTCTTTGCTTCCTTTTATGTTCATCGATACTACAGATCGCAAAAAGTACAAATCTATTGATTCCTTACGTATTCATCTTTTTAATTTTTATTATTATTATTATTTTTTTTTTTTTTTATTTAAAGTTATTAACCTCTTTTATTTTTGTTTTTTCAAATAATTTTGTAATAGTACGTGTCAATGGAAAGCTTTCGTTTGTATTACATTCATTATTCCAATCATCGGTATTCAGAGAAAAAACCATAGCACCTTTAAAACCATTGGCAAGTATCCACTTTGTCTAAAAATTGATAAGTCATTACAGCATAATAATTTCTTTTGACAATTAATGTCGACAATGAATCATCGCTGACATTGCAAAATTATATAATAAATGTTTACCTTATAATATATGCTTTCATTATCATCATACGATATCCACTCTTTGTCTCTGTAAGCGTACGGTACTTTGCTCTTATTTACAAAAACGTTGCTTGCTCCGTCCTTCAGGAATTGACAAATTGTCGAATAAGATACAAAGCCATTGAGACCGAGTTTACCAAAGCCATTAGCCGGTGCTTGTAACTTGTGATTTAGAGGGTTGTCTAATTTATACGTATGACCATACGTTGGTATGCCGACGACAATTTTATATTTTGGCATTCTTTTGGTTACCCAATAGTTTGCAGAAAAGTTTACGTTAAGCGTGTCTAAGTATCCCGATTCCATAACATGCGGAAATAAAGGAGCATTTAAATCGGTTACAGGAAAATACCAAACGTAATAATGGTAATCGTATGACATGAGATTTATAAAGTCAACGTGCCTACAAAGATTATAATTTCAATTTAAAACCGTATTATAGAAGCGCAGTGAATAACTAAAAGAATACTTTGTTCCGTCGATATACCGACAGGGGCATATGAAATTGCAATATTAAATAATTTTTTAAATAAATAATATGATATAAATTCTTTGACGCATTATCATTATAGAGATTTAATATCGCGAAGCGATAAGAATTGTATATTATAAAAATACGTGCTATATTTAAAAAATGATTTCAGATAGTAATATTAAATGTCTCTTCGCACCCAACTATTATCATTATAGTTAATATCGTTAAAATTTGCAATCATCATTGTTATAACATCATTATGCTTACTCCGCAATTTCAGGAACATCGTAGCTTTGATCTATGATAACTTGCGGAGCTGCCGCGGCTACCGACAAGATTAATTTTTCACTCCTACGATCAAATTCTTTCCTTACTTCGTAAAGTAACTGAACAAAGTGTATTTGCTCCTTTTGTTTAGGTTCAAATAATGCTGGGAATTCCCAATCGAGATCTAAACCGTCGAACCCAAATTTCTTCGTTACATTTAACACAGAACTTATAAATCTGAAAGAAGTCGATAAAAATATATACATTTGATCATTGACGTCGACTACCATTTGAAAGAATTTATAAATAATTATAATGGCATTACCGTTTTCGATTTGCATGGTTCTTGACCATTTCTGGAAATCCAGAATTAAGTTCATTACTACCGCCGACACTAAGCATAACTTTTAATTTGGAGTTATTTTTCTTTAGATTTACAACTTCCTCGTAAATCTTATTAGTATCGACACCCATGTCAACCGTACAATTTATGATACTTGCAAAACCTACAATAATGTGGGTACAAATATGTGGATCTATTCGAGACGGATAAAGATTCCGCGTCATATCTGAGGTTTTCGGTACCGTATAATAGCATACGATAAATTTTCTGTAATTTATTGTAAAAAAAAACTATGTTACAACCGTACATAATGATATCTAATTTATATCTCTATTAAACGAAAAAAAAAAAGAAAATAGAAAAGGAGAAAAGGAAGAAGATGAAGAAGAAGAAGAAGAAGAAGAAGAAGAAGAATAAGTTAAAATTCTTACTCCGTCGAATCATTAGATTGCCATTCGAGATCAAAGTTTATATTTTTATTTGCGTCATGATTCTCTTTCATTGTTCTCGCATGCATTTGTGGCTTATGTAACCATGTACGAGCTAATGTCTTTTCTTCTACATTTAATTCTTCCAAAGTTTGAACATAGAATACCTTCGGTATCGACATACCTATCCAAGTACATACTGTACCGATTATTAAAAATATTACAATAAAATAAAAAATCTGCGTCTTCCATTGCGACCTATTTGAAAGAAATATCAACATAATTCTCGGTTTAGAAAATTTTCATAAAAAAGGTAACTAATATAATAATAATAATTGACATCTTTACTTGGTAACTTAATAGAAATGTAAGCGATTATTATAGAATAAAACTAAAAGTTAAAGATAACCTTCAAAAAGATAATCTTTAAAGCCGTATTAGAACATTACCAAGCATTAAAATGTATAAATAACTTGAAATCGTCTAAAGATTGTATTTGCAACAGCATGGTTCGTTAAACGTTGAATTTTTATAAAATAACCAACGTTGAAAAAGCTCAAGAGTGAAAATAATATTTATATGCGTTTAAACATCGATAATGTGCATTTAACTTACTGTTGAGAATTAATTAATAATTTATACTTGATCTGAGACATAGAAATTTCTGTAATCATTAAACAATACAGATGTTTATAAGAAACAATCGAATGAATAGTTGCTACATTTTTGTCCAGTCATTTGTCATATCGTATTCTGTCGCACGTCGCTATACCGCCGCGTCTGCGCCATCTTAGGCCTTTCCAATCGGAATGACCTTTCATTATATTTTTTTTTATGTATAAATGGACATAAATGTATTTATATATATAAATGGACGGCGTGAATTCTTTATGCGTGTGAATTCTTTACCGTATAAAGAATTAACGTTTAACTAAGTGCGATATAAAGACGTACGATCTATATTTAAATACGGAAATTACCGAGATGGATGGCACGATCGATACTTCCGCTTCCGCACGTTACTATATAATAAATGTAAATTCGAAATCAATAACGTTAGCAATTAAATAATTGGTATCACATTAAAGTTTACAATTGTTAAATATCTATCAAAATCAAATATCTTTTCGTAGTTCCTATAATGTTTCGTTATTTCTTAGTTATCAAGTAGTATTAAATTAGTAGTAAGTAGTATCAAATTGTCAAAATTATAATACAATTATCGTGGAAATTTCAAATTTTTGTCGGATAACAAGAAGTAGAAGAAGAGGAAGGGGAAATATATATACACACACATATATACATATATATATATATATATATATATATATATATATATATAATCTGCAAGCCCATAGAAACGGGACAGTTGTAAATTTGAAGTTGAAGATATAGTGGTAGTTGTAAAATCATACAAGATAACATCGAATAGCAAATAATAATCGAATTTAACGCAATTATGAAGGTACATATTATCATCGCTCTTTCTCTTGTTGTTATCGTTGTGACCTGCCAAGGACAAGATGATACGAATCGTTTAAAGGATAAATCTTTTGTGAAAAAACAGCTCGATTGTGTTTTAGAAAGAGGACCATGCGACAAATTGGGGCAAAATATGAAAGGTATGCGTATTTTCCGGCCAGGGGAAATATGTAAAAAAAAAGCGAGGGAAAATGTTTCAATTAACAAACATTAATCGATATCGTATTGTTGTTGTTGTTAATGGCTTTGTTATAGATCTAATTCCAACAATAGCGTATAATAACTGCGAGCGATGCAGCCCACATCTAAAACAACGCTATGCGATATTGCGAAACTTCATGCTACAACATTATCCTAACGAATGGAATGCTATAATTCGACGTTATTCAAAACGTTCGCCTATTCAAGGTTAAATCAGAATAATTCAATCGTTGTTTTGACACGATTATCCTGACGCTGTTACACTCTCCTATACAGTAATATTTTTAAGGGAAACTTTGACTTGTACGATATGTGATTGAAGAAAAAATAAAAATGACGTTACCACTCGTAAGCTAATAAACTCGTAATTTATCAATCTCTTTCGTTGCGTCAAAAAGAAATAAAAATTATCGATTAATCCGGAAGTATTCCGTTCGAAAGATTGTTTATATACAAACGTTCGTTATGCGACTTCTCTAAAATCAATCGTATACTCGTGTCGAAATCACTTTCTCTTTGCACGTCTTGCGTTTCGTCAAATCATATCAAGTATTTATATCAACGAACCGAGAGGAAACATCGTAATAAACATCGGAACGATATTTGCATTGACCTCAAAATTTGTTGACCAAGTTGAAAAAAGACTCGAGAACAACCGAAAGAGCGGAATCCTACGAGACGACGTATTACCGCGGATAAATCTATTCTCCATCGGGTATACGTATTATTTTTGGATTATGATCAATTGGCCTCTTCGCGTATATCCATGAACGAGGGGACATGGACGAGGACGACGATCCAATATTTTTTTCAGCCATCCGTTTCTTCGAACTATATTATCTGTTTATTATTTTGTCCTAACGTCGTCCCCGTCCATCAACGTTCGGCACTTTGGCCGAGACATCCCGCATCTATGTACATACATATACGTCGGATTAATCAATTAATCATAAACGATTATATCCCATCGATGTTATCGTTAAATGTTACGGAACGGAAAGAGACGCGAGATATGACGTCGAGATAGATCCGAACGAATTAAAAGCTCATATTTATCGTTACCCCCGCCTTCCTTCGTACGAACTAATAACAAATATTCGTCTTCCAACGTTGGACTCGTATGTTTACTTAATTAAGTACACTCCTTAAGTCAAAAGAATACTTTTCTTTAAGAACGAGAGAATCGCAACTAAGCGATTTCTCTTGACGTAATCCGAGAGTAATAAAGTGTGTCAATGCCCTAATACGTCCTGCATATAAATAACTTCACCTAAGATTTTAACGTCGTTGTAAGCTGAACGCGCGGTCATTGCGTACCTACATATATCAAATCGATAACTTTTGTTATTTTATTAACGCGAAAGAAGCCTACGTGGTTAAAAGAACGATTCGAGTCTCCCTCCCTCCCTCCCCCCCCCCCCCCCCCTCTCTCTCTCGCGCGCGCGCGCGCACGCGCAAGAGCCCAAATTTATTTTGCAAAACTTACGTATAATCAAAATTGAATTTATAATATAATAATATTAAGTGAGATCGAGCGAATAATTTGAAAAGTACGTGTTTTTTTTTTTCTGCCCCGTTGCCTCATACTTGCATCGCGTTGCACACCTACGTAGTGTATTAAGCGTCGTATATATCCTTCATCGTGAACACGAATACCCCTCCAATGCCTGGTCAGCTATATAAAAGGTGACTTAACATGAATGCCATTTGATTATCCAACCTTTGCCGAAGCAGGCAGGTATATCGGAGTATTCATTAAAAACTTTCCCTTTGCGAAAGGGAAACCACTCGCTACTTTTTCTTTCATATTCTTCGTTCATCCTTCTTTGACGGTTCTCTTATTTTATTCTAGAAGAAAGTGAAACTTTCGACCTAGGTTCTTTTTTTCTTTTCCATCGAAGAAGAATTGCCGTGAAAAATGACAAGGTATCTTATCATTCTGGCATTGGTGACGGTGGTTCTTGCAGCTGAAAAATATTCCAGCAAGTACGATGACGTTGACGTGGATAAAATTCTTCGGAACGATCGCGTCCTTACCAATTACATTCGATGCATGCTCGACGAGGGTTCCTGCACCGCGGAAGGTCGTGAATTGAAGAGTAAGTATATGTCTATATGCATACGCGTCTATTATTTTTTTTTTTACTCGGCATAATTAGGTATAATAAATAGATAGATCGAATAATTGAAAGATCCATGGTTTAGACTTTACTATCCTCTCCCCCCCCCCCCCTCCCCGACCGAGTTCAATATACTCCGACGATTGCATAAGACGCGCTTTGAACTTTCTCGCGCTTAGCGCGCGATTCGATCAAGCCGGTGTACTGACTCTTTACGCGTTCTCTTTTATTAAATCTTTTACATACATATTATACGGATTCATTATTACTATTAATATTTTAATATCGATTTCATATTCCTTTTAAAATTTGTTTGTAGGATAATATTATAGAAAAAGTCCAAGAAAAAATTAACGGTTTATATAAATGTATAATATGTATGTATATGCATTTGAAGTTTATCCGAGTAAACACAGAGAAAAATAAAGCTATGATAAAGAACGAAGGACAAGTAGTTAAGAAAGTTGTTATCATTATCGTGTAAAAATATTTTTCATAAAAACGCGAATTATATAAAAAGGATCGAAAATCGTTATTGATATTATCGGCGAAATTGTAAAAAACTTAATTTAATCTCATTCTTAATGTTGTTCCTTTACGCAGAAATTCTACCTGATGCTCTTGCCACAGATTGTACTAAATGCAACGAGAAGCAAAAGGTTACGGCTGAAAAAGTTATTAATCATCTTAAGACGAAAAGATCGAAAGATTGGGATCGTCTAATCACTAAATATGATCCACGAGGTGAATATAAGCAACGTCTTGAAAATTTGCATGGCAACAAGAAAGTTTAAGTAAGAAATACGTAGGATGAAACAGTAAGAAGAATGATTACGCTATTCCTAAGAAATAGTAGTGAAAATAATCATTTAGAAGTAATAATATATAATATTAATAACAATAAAAAGAAGATAATATTTATATCTTCTATATATATATATATTCACACGCACGTATGTACGTATGTATATATATTATACAGATTCAAGACTGAAATCAATAATTTTTCGTTATGTTACTTAATAATTTCTTCTTTTTTTTGTTTTTTTTTTTTGTTTTCATCAATTTTCTCAATCGGCACGCGTCTAATGAATTCGATGAAGATTTTATTTGGTTGAATCAACATTGGTCAAATCGAGATTGAGTTTATCTCATTCACGTTTCGAAAGAATCGCGATCAAACGAATGAAAATTAATATATTCAATCCGTTTTTTAAACTATACGATACGCAAATAAAAACTATTTTCTCTCATATACATGTACTTTTATACATGAGTCTTTTATATTCCGTTTATTATGAAACAAGAAGTATTTTGTAATCCAGAAAAAATAGTTAAAAATGTCTGTGAAAATAAGACTACGCTTCCGTTCATTCCACGCGTCTCTTTTTAACTAAAGATCCCAACTGTAAAATAAAATAAAATGTTTCAATAACTTGATTGATAAATTCTTTACTCAATTATGCATGTATAATTACATTTCTGAACTTACAAGATCCGAAATTGCTGGTAAATTATTAGTCTGGTCTGTGACGTTGCCCTCTTGTTCACGATTTTCTTTTGGTGGCAACACTTTCTTCTTATTTCGATGTTGTGGGAATGTAGGCATAAGTTTTGGATCGCAGGCTGTTGAGTAAATAAATATGAAATTTCTATGACGATACTTGACGGAGGTGCGATAATTGTAATATTGTACACTCGCGCACGCGCACGCGCACGCGCACGCGCACGCACACGCACACGCACACGCACACGCATACAATAAATTTTATACGTATATAGTGTACTAACGTAGAGGTGGCTCTCTGAAGTAACTACTTTGTAAACACTCCTCTGCGGTTGCACGTTTCTTTGGATCATACATGAATAAAAAGTTTAATAGTCTCAAACCAACAGCACTTAACCAAGGGAATTTTTGTTTTAAATTATTGTACGGTTGTTGCTTAAGAGTGAAATTTTGTAACGCCGGTAAAGAATTAAATTCTGGCCAAATAGCCTCGCTGGGTGTACCCAATAAATCGACTATTAGCTCCAATTGTTGAATTTCTGAACGTCCAGGTAAGAGAGGTCTATGATCCAATAGTTCTCCTAGCATAAGATAATATACAAATGAAAAATTTACATGGCTCGCAACGTGTATGTATATACACACACACACGCAATACATATGTGTGTGTGTGTGTGTGTGTGTGTGTGTGTGTACATACACGTATTAAGAGATATACGCTATTCTTATTCACCTAATATACATCCGGCTGCCCACATATCGACAGAAGTTGTTTGCGTTTTTGCTTGTAATAACAGTTCTGGTGCTCTATACCACAATGTCACTACCCTGGGCGTCATTGGTTTTAAAGGCAACCCGAACCATCTGGCAAGTCCAAAATCAGCTATTTTGACGCAACCCTTATCCGTCATAAGGAGATTCGAAACCTTCAAGTCTCTGTGCACGATAAAATTATGATGCAAGTATCGTAATCCCTTCAACACTTGTAAGACGATGCATTTGACTTGGCTTTCGGAAAATGGCGCTTGCATATTATCCAATAAACTTGCTAAATCTTGCTCGCAATACTCCATCGCAAGGAATATACTTTCTAAACTCCTTCCGACTACGACCTCTCTCAAATGAACAATATTTTCATGACGGCACGATAAAAGAACTGAAATTTCTCTAAGTCCGCTTACTGGCAATCCATCCTTTTCGTGTTCCATCCTCACTTTTTTAAGAGCTACGACTTTATCATTTTTTGTGTCTCTGGCACGGTACACGATTCCATAAGTACCCTCGCCGATGCGGTTCAACTTTTCAAACTCCGATACGAATCGACATTTACCGAGCTGGCAAAGAAGTAAGATCTTAGGATTACTCATTTGTTTCTATTTCTCATTACAAAACGAAATGGATACGTATAAAATAAATAAATTATTAAATTTCTAATAATACGAATAATTACAATATCTTGATCGGGTATTTCCATTGGTTTGCCGGTTAAAAATGAGGTTAATACGCCCTTTCTTGTAATCGGCGCCGATGGATCTGGTCCTGCTTCGGACGCTGCTTTTTTATCGGTATCATTATTTTCTACCGACTTCTTTTCTATAGCCTCGTCTAAAATATAACGATGATAAACATTTTAAGACCTTCTTTGTTCTTAAATGTATCATAGATAATAGAATATAACGAACATCATTCGCACATAGACGAACATTGAATACTTCAATGATGCAATAAGTAAACATTTTATTATACCTTCGAAGCCTGAAAAAAAGGATGTCTCAAAATTCATAATTCCTTGTTATTTATACTCCTCACTCTTTGTAAGCGTTTGTTCGGAACTTAACCTCTTGTACTGGTATTTAGTACACAACGTTACAGTATTTAGACATACCTTTTGTCATATTTGCTGCTGTATATATGGGTTATAATATTTTTTTTTTAATTAAATTTGTCCTTTATTCGAATATTTACGCTTCAATAAACAAAAGTACAATTTAATTAAAGCGACGGTTAATGGTTTACCGATAAGTTTGTACCTATGCGTGAAGACTCCTAGGATCGGATCGATGCCGTGCGTCTCTTGCCAACGTTATATAAAATACAATTATCGCTTTAGCCGGACAAATGTGAATGATCCGACGAGTTTGATAAAAATGAACGAATGAACGAATTGTGGGCCGTATAAAATGATATGCATGTGTATATATACACGCACACACGCACACACGCACGCACACACATATATATATATATATTAACGTATGTAAATTTTCTAATAAATCGATAGTTTCGAGTAAAATACTTCGTCAAGCGACTTTATCGACTTTGTGCACGAGCGAAAATGGACAAAGAACATTATATATACTTTGTTTTAAAGTTGGCAATGATTTGGCGCCAGTTCACATATCTTTCGAGCCATTTCGCGCTATTACGAGAGAGTATGGGGCAGTCTTTTCTGTTCCTACCCGATTCGTTTGTTGGATGATGTTATCTTAAACTGTATTTATTTGCTCTATAAAATATGGCTATTGTTGTCGAGCAACAAAATGATATATCAAAATATACCGACGTTGATGAAAATGCCATTGCGAACGGATTATTAGTTATTAATAATAACAACGGGAATGATGGCGATAATAGTGACAAGGACTCGAATGAAATTACGGAAACGTTCTGTGGCAATATTACGCATAATCGATGCAGAGATGATAGCTCCGAAAAAGATTTAAGAGATATTATTCCTAAGGACGTGGCTAATTACGATAATGTCGACTGTGACGTGTCGACTGAGAGTGCCTTCGATCGAGATAGCGCAGTTAAAGAGAATTTTTTAAAAAGTAACGATGAAATTAAGACAGTAAGACCGTCGTATTCTGGCGTCATAGACAGTGATTCCGAGGACGGTGATATTGCTATTTCTTCGTCCAGGAGCAGGATAAATGTGATCGACGATGACTCCGAATCTGTTATTTCCACTGGAAGAGTAGAAAGAAACGACATTAAAAGGAAGAAAAATAAGAGGATGGCAATGGATAAAGATTCTATAAATGGATCCCAATGTTCGATAGAGAAAGAGGATAGTGTAAGTTAATTCTTTGTATTTTACGTTAGGAGAAATAATAAATAATATCGATTATCGAATTTATTATGAATTTATCTAGTCGAAAGAAGCGGTGAAATGTTTCGAGACGCTGGTGGATAGCGATTCGGAAGAGGACGAAATTCAAACGTCGACGCTTTCGTTAGATTACAACGACGGTAAAAAATTGAAAGGAAGGAATAAAAGGGTGACAAAGTCTGGGAATAACAAGAAGGAAAGTAATAGGGAAGTAAGTAGAGTAGATATTACAAAATATAATTCCTGTTATCTTATTACATATTATAAATTGCTTATATAATTATTATTCCAGACTTCTATCAGAGCTTGCAAGGAGGAAGCCATGAAACAAATTCACAGCGAAACTCAAAGATTGATTAGAGAAACTGGGATATCTTTGCCGTATCATAGGCCAAAATTACGAACGCTGCAAGAATTTTTAAATAGGAAAAAAGTATCCGTAACCCTACCGGACGCACCAACGGCGGTATCCAAACTGAAGATGTCTCATGCTATAGTAAGGTAGTATTCGTTTGCGGTATTTTAGTATGCCCGAATGTAAAAGATAAAAAAAGAAAAAAATATTAAATTTTAACTTTATATGTCGATCTGTTACTCGTGTTTTTTTTTTCCTCTCTTTCTACGTAGCAAGGTACTCGAAGATAAGGAAAAGGAAGCGGAAGAATTTTACAAATCTTCCGACTC
Source organism: Dolichovespula sylvestris (assembly GCA_918808275.2). Classification (NCBI taxonomy): domain Eukaryota; kingdom Metazoa; phylum Arthropoda; class Insecta; order Hymenoptera; family Vespidae; genus Dolichovespula; species Dolichovespula sylvestris. The sequence continues at coordinate 9,561,800 of OU964970.1, read as the reverse complement.
GGAGGAAGAAGCGGGGGAAGCAGCAACGCGTACTTCTGGGCTTATTATCGAAGATGCAAGCGCATCTTACGTCGTGAACGAAACGGCAGCTTTCGGCGACATTAATCGTGTTCCCGATGAAAATATCGAAAGGTTAATGGTCGATGGTAAAGATAACGATAATGGTCCAATTTCTTCCATTAATATATATATATCGCAATGTAAATCGGTTATAACAGATACTTCGGAAAGATCATTTAACGAAAATATCGATTTATTAGATACGAGCAATGATCGTTGCTTACCTACGTCGAATGTAAGCGACGAAGTAGAAAAGACCGATGCAGATTTGTCAGCGTACATCGAAGATTACGCGATGAGAAATGGCAAGGTAATAAGACACGACGACGGTGATCGTGATAAAAATGATGAAATGGTTGTAGAAGAGATAGTAGATAAGTTACTCGAATTAATAAGCTATAAAGTAGAAAAATATGACAAGGATAAATTAGAAGGGAATATCGCGTTGGAAAAGAATAAGAGTGAAATATCTTTGGGGAAAGAAGATCGGAAAGTAACGGATGCAATCGATAATAATACGTCGTTACATAAAAATGATTCCTATAAACCGTATGCTCGAGGTAGCACCGTCGACGATCGCGATATGATTAGCACTGTTTTTGAAAACGCAACTGGTAAAGCAATGGAGCATACGGAAAGTTTACCATTACCAAATTTCGTTAACAAGGAAGAAAAGCGTACTAAAAAGCAATCGTTTTCTACGGATACAAAGATAAATATAGAGCCGCGATTAAAAGGCTCCCCGGGTATGATAATTGATTTATCGTGCGATATGAAATCGAATAAGAAGGGTGTAGAAAATTTAATAAATAGATTTCTTTCCAAGCACACTGCGAGCGATGCGGACGTCGAGGAAACAACCGAGATAGACGTTGTTCACCTAGAAAATACGACTGATGGATTAAAGACGGTTAAACGTTCATTTTTGTATAAAAAGCCTGTTATCGAAAAGGAAGATCCGGAATTAGGTAAGCCTGGAGTTAAATTGAAACGTTTGAAGGAAGACTTGAAGTTTCGTATGGCCATGAAGCGTAACGAAGAATGGAAACAAAAGGAACAAGAGTTAAGAGATAACGAATTAGAAACGGACGATATAAGCGTACTCGGTATAGATAACGAGGAAAAATTGCAAGATGAATCATCTAGCGGAAGTGAAGAAGAGAGTGAACCGGAAGAGAACGATATGCCTATAGTGGATAAGAGATATAAGCCTTCGTGTGAATTCGCGGACGACGAAGCTGAGGAAAGTGTGAACGAAGATGACGATGACGATCGGGTGAAGGAGGAGGAGGAGGAGGAGGAGGAGGAGGGCAACGACGAGAACGAAGAAGAGACATGTGAAAAGAATCGTATAAACGAAAATGATGATGATGATGATGTTGACGACGACGACGACGACGACGACGACGACGACGATGATTCCAACGACGATTGCATCGGAATTACAAAGAAATGGAAACCAAAGAGAATTATAAAAGCGTTCGAAGATGACTCTAATTTGTCACCGTCGAAAATTTCAACGGACGGGACTAACGAACCGAAGACTACTACAGTTTTCGAAAGGGCTACAACGAATGTAGATTTATTTGAGACGAATAACGATAATTGTCCGATCGACTGGAACAGCGACGAAGAAACGAACGGCGACGTTTCGATTCTTCGAAAAAATAATCAGCCTGATTTAACGCAAATATGTAAGACGCCATCGATTAAAACGAACGTTCTTGATTTTGTGTCTCCGATCACGCAACTAACGATATTGCGTCCAAACTCAAATTCTAGTAAAAAGAATTCAGCCAAGGAGGATGAATTCGTATTCGTTAATGGTACCGAATCATTTTCTCAAACGCATATGCCATTCGAGGCAACATCCAAAAGTCGTTACGGTTTGGACAAAAGATTGAAACCGCAAAAAAAATTGTTCGATGATTACAACGACGTAGCGAACGACGAAGATCTCATGCAATTATGTTCAGGGGCGTTTCCCTCGACACAAATGAACGATTTAAATCGAACGTCACCGGAGGAGGAAAAATCTTGGTCGGCGGCGGCGGCGGCGGCGGCGGCGGCGGCGGCGGCGGCGACGAACGCACCGAACGGATGTGTCGTCGTAGACGTAGAAAAAAAAACGGATAAAGATGCATCGCTCGAAAACGAATCTTCTTCTCAAGACATGAAACTTTATTTGGAGGAAAATTCCGTTTCACCTCGAGAAACTATATATAAAACGAAAGAAGGTACGAAGGTTATCGATGCACCGTGGAATAAGTTATCGGTAGTTTTCTCTTCCGAGGACGAGAATGATTCCGACGACGGAGGTAGAGTGAAAATGACGAGGAAACGACATACGAAAGCATTACGATTATCCGATGACGACGAGGACGATAGTAAGCGGGATAATTTACGATTAGATCGGGAAAAGGCAGACGTTTGTGTAGATTATGATTCCGAGGAGAACGAAATTATTGTTTCGAAAGAGAGGAGGAACAATGTCGCTACTGAATTTTTCGAAGAGGAAGCCGAATTGAGCGAGAGCGATTGGGATTCGGCGGACGAAGATGAGAAAGATTTGGACGAATTGGAATTGGAGGAAGGGGATGAGGACGAAATAGATGAAAATAAAGTGCGCAATCAATTGGAGAAAATTCATATGAAACAGGTATTGGATCAGGATCAAAGAGAAGTGAGAATGTTGCAAGAATTATTATTCGAAGATGGTGACTTGCATACGGAGGGTAATGGGCGAGAGCGAAAGTTCAAGTGGAAAAATATAGGTATTTTAAGATAGATATCGATAATCATAATGGGAACGTTCCCCGTGTAGGACATTTTGTTTTCAACTCGTTTGAATATTTTTATCTTCTTTAAAACTTAGATAAACTCGTTGAGAATGATGGCGATTCTCGTATGGACGTCGATGGAGACGCTGCGCTCGATTTTCAAGAAGACGAAAACGAATTAGAATGGTGTAAACTTAGACACGAAAGAGACAAGTTCCTCGAGGAGAAAAAGGTAAGGAATTTAACATAAAAATGTGAGCTCGAAGAATTCAACGAGATGGGGGTGGTGGGGTGTGACGAACGCATTTACAGAGAGCAGCGGACGAAGAAATCGTGGAGGATTTAGGTAAAAGCGAAATCTTCAAATTTGGCGTGAAATTGCTGAAAGAGATCGAATCCGGACGGTCCGAGAAACAAGATTCTACTACGGGGAACGATAAAGAACCGATGATAGAACCGATAATGCCGCGCAATTTATCCGATTTATTGAATGCACCCGCATTGGGAGGACGAAAAAGTGCGATAAATGTAAGTAACGATTAACGTATGCAAACGGCGCGTACATCGTACACATCGTACACATCGTACGTATTGTATATATTATAAAGGAACGTTTATAAATGGCATTACTACTTTGACGGTTTCAGACAATAATGAAAAAACGTTCTCTCTTATCCCGCGGAGAGGAAGAATTAGATCGTATAGCTAAGAGAGTACGATTGAATGATACGATCAATTTGGCGCCAGCGAGTACGAAAAACTTTGTATTCGCGCATGTAACCCCGCCCGTAAGGAAAGTCGATGACGAAGAAAACGAAAATATCCACGATGAAGATGAAAACGAGTCGAGCGACAAAACGTTCGGTAGTAGAAAGAGGAAGGCGACGCCGTCGTCGAGTACGACGCCGAAAACGATCAAAAGAGTAAAGCAAGAACGGACGTTTACGAAAAGCAAAAAAAAAGCACTTTGATATAAGTCCACAGATTTTTATGTTTATGGATGGTACTTTCTCGTATGTAATTGCGTGCCGCGCTTGAAAAAAATTGTAAATATATCGATATTATAATAAGTAGTCACGTAATATAAATCGAAATACAATATCTTTTCTATATATTTACATACGTATGTGTCGTACGATTGACATTAGTTTCTCTTTTTCTTTTTTTTTTTTTTTGTTTTTTTCTTTCCACAAAGAACAAAGGTAACACCGTCGATCGGAAAAGGGAAAAAAAGAAAAGAAAAGAAAGAAGGAAAAAAAAAAAAAAGAAAAGAGAGCGTACTGGTAGTAACGAGAGCCGCGGTACAACATTCGTTCGATGGCAACTCTCATTCCGGTTCATCCGATATCGTCGTCCGAGGATAGCACCGCCGTAGGTATCTCTCTGACGAGTGCGCGAGTACGAGAGCGCGCGCGCGTTATACACCGGTATTGGAAAATAATCCGAACGATACGGCACGGAGCGTATGTTTAATGTAACTCTATCCAATAATGCACGTCCTGGCCTAGGGCAACCAAGTGCCCCTCGTGCACGCTCGGCAAACACGACACGAAAGGTAGGGCCGAGGTGGGCACACAACCAAGCGTTGCGACCTGACTCATCAAGAACATTCCATTTATTACTTACATTTTAATCGCATGACTTCGTGGGAGACGAGCTTTTTCGTCAAATTTCCAATTTTTTTTCTATATCGCGATCCTCTCTCGAGACGGTCGTCCTCGCGACGTCACTCGGCGTCCTAACCACCCCGATCGTCATTTCAGAACGCTTCGACTAGCTCGTATCTCTGCGACACACTAACACTCTCAAAGCTAACCGAAATCGAGGAAAGAATAAAAAAGATAGATGGATAAACAACGGACGTTCTTCTCTGTCGTAAACCACAAAGTAATAGACGGTTCCTCATTTAGAGGCTTTCTCCTTCCTTTGCGCCAAGAGAAGGAGATGGGGGGAGATGGATAGACGGACGGATGGATGGATGGATGGATGGATGGATGGATGGATACAGAGAGAGAGAGAGAGAGAGAGAGAGAGAGAGAGAGAGAGAGAGAGGAGGGTTGGTAGAGTCGGTCGGAGGAAAAGACTCGAGAACGCTGAGGACTGCGGTGGAAACGGGGAATGAGGGTGGTTTGTTGCGTAAGCCGATTAGAGCATCACGGCAGTCACTCCTAGTCCGTGCAGGCAGGAGGAAGGAGATGCGTGGGTGGTGTACGGGCAGACCATGCTTGATGCTCCGCGAAAGGTGGATTGGGAGGTTGAGCAGAGCGAGCAAGCCGAACAGTCAGGCAGAGACACATTAAAATCGCATAAAATATGCAGACGCATCCCTCGCTCTCTTCCACCACCGTTCCCCCCCTCCCCCTCCCCCCTCCCCTCACCTTCCATCGTACGTCCCATAGTATAGTAGCATGTTCCCGAACTGCTTCTACGAAAGCACTCGCTTACATCCGCATTTCGCGGAAGCGAAAAGCTTACTCCAACCAATCTCCTTTACCCTCTCCTCAACCCCTTTATCCTTCTTTCCATTTGATCGTTCTTTTTCTATTCAAGAAGCGCACCGTCCTTTCCCCAGTAAAGAACAACGTTTATTCGCGTTACATGCAAAACTCGTCGCATGTAACGCGACGAGTTCTTAATGATCGTACGTGAGAGAACACGATCGACGACTAAACTTTTAGCGTTTAGGTGCATACGCCTAGTTGTCATTGTCTCTAAAGGCGATCGAACGGTCGACGATTCATTTATTACCAACTTATCGAACGAGCGTAGGAATTTTACGAGAAACCGATGACGCATCGTATCGATCGATCGAACAAGATATTATAGATGATACACGCCGTGGCGTTACTCCGTTATTATGCGACTTTATCGATATGTTATCGACGTGCGCGCCCGATAATGAATGAACGGAGGCGTCGTTTGATTTAATTCGATGCGGGAGGGTAAATCGCCCAACGGTAACTCGTTTGTCGCAGGAGTTAACCAAAATTAAAAGAGGAATAAAAAGCAAAAGAGTGATTTTAAATATTTCCCGTACGTTGCGTTTTATGTTCGCACGCTCGCCTCGAACATTCTGCGGAGATTAGCCGAAGCAGCGCGCAACACGTAGGAAAACGTTTTACGTCGTATCAAATAATTATTGGAAATCCGTATCGATTGACCTCCATCCTCGCGGCCCAATACGCACATTTTACATACACATACATCGGGCATATTAGTTCGAATAATATTTGCGGATAATAATGGACTATTGTACCACCTGTTTTCGTTCGTACGCCGGAATGATTTTGCGAGATAAGCTATACGCCGATGCCGAATTAATCCGACCGAATCGATGTCCGAACGTTTCGACCGCCAGCTTTCTTTTTTCTTCTTTTTCTTTCTTTTTTTTAAATCTCACTTTACCATCTTTCATAATTGTACAATTAATTTTAATTAATTAAATTCTATAGGCGCGTCGGCCACCAACGATCAAATCTACGAACAAATCCATTTCTTTTTCTCTTTTTGCCGTTCAATAATTGTCAATGATTGCGTCGATTGTCGAGCTGTCGGGCTATTCTTCGAGCGAGGTGGATGGGCGAACGTCTTGAGTGCATCTCAACAGCCTCTCGTCCAATTACAGCGTGATTGTCCGACCTTCGTAGATCCCACAGGGGTGCGGATTAACTAACGGAATCGGCTGATCTTTGTGCACGTATAGCCTCACACGCGAGCACGCGACCTTCACGGACGAGTGACATACATGAGCGATATTAACGTAGGCCCATCATAAGCGAGGAATTATTTATAAAGATTAATCGACCACGGACTCGATATACCTACAATTAAGAAGATCAACGGATTAGGCATCCAAACGTCGTCGCGCGGGAAAGAAATTTGGAAAATAATCAAGGATAAATACCCATCGACATAGGTATATCATTTTGGTATACCTATCGAAAGAATAAAGCGCGAGTAATTCGAGTTCGTAAATGCCTATCCGTATAAAGAAAAATAATCGATCGAGCAAGGTAGGTAGCGAGACAGAGAGAGAGAGAGAGAGAGAGAGAGAGAGAGAGAGAGAGAGAGAGAGAGAGAGAGAGAGAGAGAGAGAGAGAGAGAGAGTATGAGAGGAGGTGGTAGACACGAAGCGTAACGACAGCGTGAGAGAACAACGACGTGGAACGTTGCGTTATGTGGGGAGCCGGGTATACAATTAAATGTATCGAATGCAACCGTATAATTGCACCTTATCTTACGGCTCAGGCACGACCCTTCAATCTCTTTCGTTCTCTCTCTCTCTCTCTCTCTCATACTCACACATATGTACGCCCGCTCCTTCTCTCTTTATTCTCTTTTTTCTGCGCGAAGAACCGCTCCGGTTTATTATTCCAGGTAATGCTTGATCTGAAATTCATGAAATATAGTCTATCGTAGCGTACGCGAAAGGGTTCGATTTATATTTCCAATAAAGATGGAATTATCCGTTTGTAGCCGTACGCGTATCGGGTTGAAAAGCGGAAAGAAGAGTACAATTTAAACGCGTAGTCCGTAGGATTTCGTAAACATTTCGATGAAATATTAGAGGAGAAAACGAGCCCAGCTCGCACAGCTGGTAGGCAGCGTATGCCCGCGTCTACCCACGTCTACCCGTTTCGCGCGAGGGGCGTCGGGCGTTTAAACGAGCACGCGCCCGAGCACGAAAGAGGGGAGGATAAGCTAGCCGACCAATAGGAATAGAGATAGCAGTTAGCTCCCGGGCGGAGCATAGGGATATACGAGACGTGGCACGAGCGTCCTTCTGTCAAACGGCGTCCGATCGCCGAGGTAGAGGGTCGTGGCGTTCCCGTTTAAATAGCTGGACTTTACGAAAAGATCGACAGGTTGTCGAGACAGACATAATTCGTTCCATCGTCGTTGGGATAAGAAATCGTTGGAAACCATGGAGAACACGAAGCTGCTCGAATCGCGAAGGAGAAACACGTCGTAAAAATTCATCAAGGCAAAAACGAGAAACTACTCGAGAGAGAGAGAGAGAGAGAGAGAGAGAGAGAGGGAGGGAGGGAGAGAGAGAGGGAGAGAGAGAGGGAGAGAGAGAGAGAGAGAGAGAGAGAGAGAGAGATAATCTTGCAAAGGAAAAGGAAAAGAGCATTTTTAATATGTTACACAGTACTTTGCCTCGAGCGTTTCTCGCTCCTGGGCTCAACTATTTTGGTTATTACGGGGAAGAAGTACACCATCCGTATGCGGCACCGGCAACGAGCTGGCACATTCCAACGGATAACATAGCGAGTACGTACGGTAGAATCGGCGAACAGCATCAGAGCGTACTCCGCGGTTGGGAATCCTCGAGGCCGTCCACACCTTGCCCATTGGATTTGTCCTTGAAAGCACCGGCTACGCCTAGCACACCAAGGACCATCGAAGATGCTATCGAGGTAGACGACGAGGAAGATAGGAGGATTCGCGAGGAGGCGCAAAGACGAGCGGAAAACCAAAGATATCGAACGGACGGGGAGAGCGTGGATCCATCGTTGATAGAGGACACCGAGAACGAGCCTCAGCGTAGCTCGTCCGTTCACAGCCAGCGCAGCTACGACAGACATTCGTCGGTAAAAGAAAGTGGCTTGCACGTTCAAGATGCATTCGAGAAGGCTCGCTTTTCAGACGAGACCAATCGTGGATTGCCACCCCCTTATCCGAGCAACGACGCGATCCAAAAGTATCACCAATTACAAAATCAAAAGCTATTACTGAACAGTCCGACTCGATTGCAATCCATGCAGTCTTACCACCAGCAGCTTCTCCTGACTCCTCAGCATCACCACTTTCAAAGTATACACGCACCGATGACCCCACCGAGCACGCCCTCGCCACCCCAATGCCCAAGAAGGAAGACCAGAGAGGAAGACGTCTCCTCGCCTTCGAGTTCTATGATAAACGTTAACGTTACGCCCCGACAAAACGTATCCTCCGATAAGCCTACTCCAAGACCGAAGAAGAAGCACGCGAGGAGATTGAAATTCGACGAGGATACGAGCAGTCCTGTTTCCGGTACGGTAATATTAGGACCGGACGAGGCAGTGGTTACCGGCGACATCGATCCAGCCTTCAACATCGTCGAAGTCACCGAGGAGGCACGCGCCGAATTGGCCAAGATTGAAAATCGACTGGGACCGTATCAGTGCAAGCTCTGCCGGCAACTCCACGAGGATGCCTTTCAGTTGGCCCAACACAGATGCTCCAGAATAGCTCACGTCGAGTACAAGTGCCCGGAGTGCGACAAGAGGTTCTCTTGTCCGGCTAATCTTGCCTCCCATCGACGTTGGCACAAGCCGAGATTACCGAACGGCGAATCGATCGCTGGTGCTACGAATTCATCCGTGGCGACCACCATGACCACCGAGATACCTTGCACGAGATGCGACGCCAAGTTTAATCGACAGGCTGCTTTGAGGAAGCACATGGTCAATCAGCATCCGGAGAACGTTCTTAACGGCAACGGCAACGGCAACGGCAACGGCAACGGCAACGGCAACGGCAACGGCAACGGCAACGGCAACGGCGACGGCAACGGCAACGTCAACAGCAATAACAACAACACCAAGAGCATCACGGTCGATGATGCGGAAACTGCATCGAAATTGGACAGTAACCAGCTCGGCGTACACAATCTTTCGAGCAATGCGGTGCCCTGACACCAGTTTCCTGCTCGACCCCTACCCCGACGTCCCGGATTTTATTGGAGATACGGCCTTGATTTGTAAGACTCCTACTACTTCGTACTATTACTTTGTACTAATTCGTAGTACACACTTCGTTTTACTAATTGGTACTACTTAACGCTCCCCAAAAAGATCTCCCCTTTTAGGTTATCGAAAGGTTTACGTTATACGTGAGTACACAATCAAAATCCTCCTACTCGATCTATCAGTTTATTATTATTTCACGTTTAATGGGCGGTTATAGATTAAGGGCTGCGATGTATCCAGAGTAGAAAAAGGAGAAAAGATTAAAAGTAAAAAAATAAATAAATAAATAAATAAAGAAAAAAATAAAAAACGAAAAAAAAAACAAAAAAAAAAAAAAAAGAAAAAAAAAAACAAGAAAAAAACAAAGAAAGAAAGGGAAAGGAAAGAAAAGAAAAGGAAGAAATCGCGAGGAGAGCGATCCCCCCTCGAGAAGGGAGGGATAAACGACGTTCGTTATTTCACAGGCAGAAAATAGTATTATTTTACTATAGATAAGTGTGCGCTGGTATTGTCGGAAGAGAAAAAAGGAAAAAGAAGGAAAGAAAAAAAAGAAAAAAAGAAAAAAAAGAAAAATAAAGAAAAAGAGAGCGTGTAAGGACTCGGGGAACATAGGAGGGGCGCAAAGTACGTGTCGGCTTGAGTTTGTAAATTTCTGTAAAAGTGGGAATTGATCCTGGGTGGATTTTGTTCGATGTAAATGTGTAGATAGTGACGGTAGGTCAGGTTTGTAGGGTGTACATAGGCGCGAGGAGGAAGCGTATCAAGCGTCGAGATCTCGATTCGTGCCGAGCGTAAAATTCTTCGTTCGCTTCGGTCCGGTTACGATAATATTCAATCGCACGTATTAGCTTAAAGTACTCGTTTTAAGATATCCAATATATATACATACACCGGTCCAGGGGATGCGATCTATGCGTATCACTGTCATACAGCTAAATATCAAAGATAGTTAAGGTTAAATCAAACGACGTCTAGTCACGAGAATCTCCAACGTTACTCTAGTCGTGCTTCGTTTTACGAGCTTACCGTTAAGTACATATTATAAAATGTATTATATATTTAGGTGGAGACGATCTTTCGAAAATGTATTTACGTACGGATACGATTCTAGTCAAGCGTTTCTCGTAGAAGGCATTATAAACGATTGGAAACGCGTTTCTAGTCGAACGCTTTTAAATCTCTTTTTTCTTTTAACCCTTTCGCTCCGAGTAGCGCGCGCGCGCGCGCGCTACGTGTTTTCAAGAAAAGGTCCTCGACGAAAAATGAAACATTAATTGTCCCTCTTTTTACTTTTTACATTTTTACAATATCGTCGCTCCCTGCGAATTAAATTAAAAACAAATATTACATACTTGTGGCGTAGATCGAAATTATAATATATTCCAACGGGATATAATCGCCCGTTTAAAAAATAAGTTTGGCGTTATTTTCTAAAAAGTAATTTGGATAGTATAGGGGGAAAAGAAGAAAAAAAGAAAAAGAAAAAGAAAAAAAAAAAGAAAAAAGAAAAAAAAAAGAAAAACAGAAAATAAACCTCGTCGAAAAAGTTTTAGAGGGAAGAAAACGTTATCGTGGGTCGTAATCGATTATTGCGTCCGTAAGTGGTACATGCATGTACATCGGCGTCGAGTCGTCGGAGAAATGGCACGGAGCGGCGTACCTATCAATAAAAGTAACAACGATAACATTCTAAGAGAAAGCGTGCCAATGCGAAAGGGTTAAGTGTGAACGAGCCAAGTCGCTAAAATAAATATCCGAAACGTCAAAATGACAAACGACAAAGATGTGGAATTTGTTGAAATCGATATTACGTGGATATTGCGAGTTGGATTTGTGCGATGGGAAAACTTGTTACTCGATAGATTTTAGCGTAACGCAGAAGCTCTGCATTCGTGATACTCGTAACGCACACAAATTCGAAGGCAAAATGTTCCATCGTTAACTTTTCATTTTATCTTGCGTTATATTCTTCGTTCTACTACCGTTTAGAATGGAAGAGTATTTGTAGTAGAAATTATATGTGTAAATTTCGTGTTACCTCGGCAGTCGTATGAGAATTCAAATCATTCTCGAGAGAAGTGAGATCTTCCGAAAGCCAAGTTATGAAAGTATAAAAGGGAACGTTGATGGATATGTTAAACGTCTATTATCGAGTTAAGCGGCAAAGCGGGAATCGCGCGACTACGATGCGTACGGCTGCAGATCGAAATGCACGTCCCCGCATTTCTTTTCGCGGTTCTACGCTAATCGTCTGCCTCTACGGATCTATTTGTATAACGTGCTTAAAAGTTTAAACAAAGTATTTAAACTTTTTCAAGACCGATCGATGGATTCCTCTCTTAAAAAAATCAAAGTAAGAATCAAAGCGAATGCGAGGTGAATGTAATTATTGTATAAGTATAAATGTCGTCGTCGTCGTCGTCGTCGTCGTCGTCGTCGTCGTCGTCGTCGTCGTCGTAGTTGTAAGAAATAATTATAAGAACGGAAAGAAGAAAGGGGAAGAAAAAGAGGAAGAGAGGAAAAGAAGAAAAATCTGACCACTTGTTGATGTAACAAATTAAAATAGGGCTTATAATTACACAAGGGAGTGCCCATCTTTTTATTTTTGTTTCGTTTTTCGTTGCTTCTTTTTTGCTCGTTTCGTTCTTTTTTTCGGGAAGAATGCAATTTTAATTTACGTTTCCGTAATATAAGCTCGTTCGATTAAAGCCATTAAAGTCTTTTACGAAAGACGCGGCGATCTAGTCCCTGCGTTACCGCTTGCGATACAAACAAGCATTTTTATTGTTACCAACGAAAAAGGAAGAAATTTAATCATTACATAATTGCATGCAATTTCAAATAAATGACGAATAAAAAAACTATTGTACGTACGTACGCGATGTATGTATAAATGTATAATAACGCAATTATTTATGTGTATCTCGCTTTAGCTACATTTTGACGATAGAACGCGGGATAATAAATGAAAACTTGAGAGAGAATAAATCTTCTGCGAGCATTGATCATACAGGTACATATATTAATTGTACACACACACACACACACACACACACACACAGATATATACATATATGTGTGTGTGTGTGTGTGTGTGTGTGTGTGTGTGTGTGTGTATGTATATAAAAGGTTTTGGTTTTCTTAAATATACGATACAGAGATTAAATCGAAGAGCCGACTACTTTTCTTTTTCTATCTCGTTCCTCGTGATGATGATTTCCAGCTACCAGTAGGATGGTAAGCGTTCGACGGAATATCGTAAAAAGGAAAAGGACAAAGGCAAAATGATTCGACTCTCTTCTCTATTGTCCATGCACACGATGCCTTGGTATATTACTTTACTATCTGTCGCCATAATGCCCTTTCGTACAGACTCGGTATAGAGGGATTCGGTAGTCCTGTAATCTTCGTGGAACCTTTGTGCCGAACGGATAAAGAAACGTGTCGCGCACCCTCCCTGGGGATAAAAAGAGCTTTAAACCCAAGAGGCTGATTTTTCAAAGTCCTTCGTAACGATTACTAATACGTTTCCTCTTACTTGGCTAGCTGAAATTTTCTCGCTTCCGTTCGATCAAAGTTGCCGAACGACGAAAGCCCCTGAAAGAAACAACAGCGGGTTAATCTCTTTAAGGATCGCGTGCTATCTCGTATAAATACGAATAATATCAATTCCCCGGGCAATTGCCGACTTACCGACTCGTGGCATAATAAAAGATACGATATATTCAAAAATCGATCATTTTCTCTTGCTCTTGCGAAAGCCGTTTTTCTTGTACATTTCCTTTTCCTTTTTCTCCCCTTGTTCTCGACGGTAACCCAGCAGACATCAGCCTGGAATTTGATTGGCGGTGCATTTCTAGGAGATTCGTGCGATTTCAGGTAGAGATCGTGCCGACATTCTCTCGATTGAGGGCCGACAAAGGGATCGAGGGAATCTACTTTAGTCCCGAGGGTCTTACCTACGTCTTTCGTCGCTGGCGAGGACGAGCTTGAGAGGATGAGGACGAGGACGAGGACGAGGGCGAGGGCGAGAGCGAGGGGCCGAGATCGAGACCTAGGATATATCGCCTAAGCGACTGCGTTGGCCGCCGTTGCAGGAAGCAATTTCGCAATTTTCCTCCTTGACTTTGTCATCTTCGCTTTGCTATTCGCTCGACGAAATAGAATTTTCCTGGTCGCTCGAGAGCGCCTCTTATCGAGTATACCCACACCACCGCCGTCGCCACCACCACCACCACCACCACCACCACCACCACCACCAACACCAACACCAACACCAACACCAACACCGATACCGTGATGCTATATATATATCGACGCTAGTATTTTGACGAATTTTTCCAGAAATTTCATACATCTAACTTCGTACGAGGAAGAACGAAGAAGAAGCCTATATAAGGGGTTGGGGAAAACCGTTCGACCATTAACCCGAACCGTTTAAGTTACGAGCCCGGAATGCCAGCCATGAAATTGACGAAGATTAAATTACCGCGTCTCGAGAATCCGTAGGATCAAGGAGATTCGTTGCGAATCATGTAATTGTTTCGACCGTCGCCTACCGTGTTCAGGGGCTCTGCCCGAATAGAGACGACGCATCCCCTGTACAAACTCGCGCCTTTCTCTCCCTATACCGCCGTGCACGCGCATAGAGAGCCGGTAATCTCTGGGGAAAAAAAAAAAAAAAAAAAAAAAAAAGAAAAAGAAAAGAAAAAAAAAAAAATAAAACGGACGAGCCAATTAGGAACTATTCCTTGTCTAACCGCCGATCGGTTAATTACATAGGCAACGATTATATTCACAGATTCTACAAGCAAATAATTTGACCTAAATTCTCAAGTCATATATACGAGCCCTATGAAAGATACGGATAAACGCGCATAGGATATATATCGTATCCTTTTAGAGGTACACCCGAGAAAGTTACGTCGCGCGAACGAGGAAAAGCTCGAGAATCGGGAGTCGATAGGCGAAAAGACACGGCGCGGTTACGTGGTCGACGTAAGTAAGTAAGCAAGCAAGCAAGCAAGCAAGCAAGCAAGCAAGCGAGTAAGGGCGTAAGTACTTACTAGTAGGTATTATGAGAGATGGACAAACAGGGACAGGACGAACGGTGCTTTTATCGGTGAGCAAACAATCGTAAGCCCCCCTCGTCGTACGAATACTAGCTCGTACGCGCTATAATATCTTTGGCGCAGATCGACGTTCGATCGTCGTAAACGACAAATAATATATCGAGGATAATAACTGTAAAAGCTTTGGAAGAGGCGTGCCTTGAGAATTTGCCGATTGGGAGAATCTACTTGGAGTATCCGTCTTCGGAATAAAAGTTTCAACGCGAAGGGACCTTACTTGCGAAGGTAAAGAACGAGAGAAAAAACGAGAGAAAAAGAACGAGAAGAAAAAAGAATAAAAAAAGAAAAAAGAAAGAAAAGGAAATAGATTAAGGCTCGGTCGTCTGTACCTTAAACCTTAATCAGAGAAAGATTTCGTAAAGATTACATCTTTTGTTTCGCGATCGTGCAAGTATAAGATATGATGTAAATGAGAATGAAGTATTCGAGTAAATTAATTTTCGATCGTGATACGTATTACGACGGTAAAAGAACGATATCAGATCGGGAGGATATCTCGAGCGAGGATGCTTACGTATATGTAGGTCGATTATTGGGCGTAAATTAAAATATGTAGATTAAAAGTCATTTTCCGTTAGACGCGAGGCGATAGGAGCAAGGAGGAATCGCATAGGATTCCTTGTCTGTATTGCGCCTACTAAGGTGGCGCCTAAGAAGCGTAGGTATAATTACTTTCGTCGTAAGACGGGAATTAGGAAGAACCGTATTCCGGTCGGTGGGCTTGTATCAAGGTTCTCGCATTCAATGCCAGGAGGGATCAGCCGTGGAAAAGCATCTTACGCGAGATATCCGCGCTACCTAATTCCCTGAGAGTTCTTTGATGCCGTGCCGTACGGTGCCGTTCGTCTAAGGTTCGTGCATCACCCCTCGGTCTCGGGCGCGTTCGACGAGAGTCCGACCAAAGAAGGAAATAAATAAATATAACGGTAATCTCGGATTCGCGATGTGGAACACGACCGGGCTCGAGGATCCTCCTTGTCGGTGCACCAAAGCTCCTCTCCCCGCCGTGTGACTCCGTACGCTTCCGGCGGGCAACCGGCATACCAGGCCACTGCCTGCCAGACGAATTACGTTCTTTCGATCCTTACGAACTCTCCGATAGGATCGCGATCACGACGATCGAGTTATCGAGAGCGTACATGTATTCTCGGTTTTCCCCTCAAAGGACAAGGAAAGTTTGTTAAAATACGAAACGCGCGTCTTGAATCGCGTCCGACCGCTTTATGCTTTTCCGCTCGGCCGGGCATCGAACGGACGGACGAACGAACGAACGAACGAACGAACGAACGAACGAACGAACGGGCGGGCGGGCGGGCGGGCGAGCGAGCGAGCGAGCTCGTTTCTCGTCCGGCTTCAAAGGAAACCACACGCAGAGGGAGAGAGAGAGAGAGCCAGAGAGAAACGGACAACAGGATGGTCTAACGATGCGGTCGAACGATGCGCGCACCTTCTGAAAGCTCACGATCAGATTCGACGCGTCGACGCAACCCAGACGCGTCTCCGCACCGTGACTACGTCTCGATCGTCTCACGTACGTACGTCGACGCCTCGTTAACTCTTCGAATCATTCGACCGATCGTTCTACCAATTATTTTTCGCAGATCGATCGTCACGGACAATTTCGTTGTTCTCGTACCAGTACGTGAGAACAATTCTAACGTTCTTGTACGTACTCGTACGCGTCTTAATTCATCGAAGAGATCGTCGTCGCGCCGCCAAACGAAACTTTGAGCAAGGCTCAATGTAAAAAAGAAGATAACGTTTTCGAGAGGAGAACACGCTTAGTTTTGTTTTTGTTGTTGTTTTTTTTTTTTTTCTTTTTCTTTTCTTTTGGCTTTGTTTTTGTTATATTCTCGTTCGGTCGATCGGGCTCGCCTCGGAATCCGTGAGAGACACCAAAGAAGGCGTGGAAATACTGCCGATACATTCGTCCCCGCTGGACCAATCGAACAAAGTAAATAAATACTCTTTCGACGTTTCGAGCCGATCATCGAACGTCCTCGATTTGAGTTTAATACGTCGCTCGAGCAGCACCAAATCCTCGGTACATTTTCTCACGGCTCTGTCGACGCGTCGATCGAGGGAATCGTCGGAACAAACGCTATCCGACGCGGTGTACGAAGCGTCTCCTCCGTGAAGCTTTTGCCTTTCGTCAATATAAAATGCGTTTGAGTTTACTTCGGCGGTGCTCCCGCAAGCGCGAACTTCGTGTCGCGAACAGTCCGTCAGTACGCCCGAATCTATGGACTCTACGAGCCGATGTTCCGATAATTTCTCCCCTCTCGGGGGTCCAACTTGCGAGAAAGTTTTCTTCGTTTTTCTCTTCGACGTAGAGGCGAACTTGCACGGCGCAACGGCGGCTTTATTCTTCGACGCAATAGGCCATTCGAACTTTTTCCTCGTCGAACCGTTCTCCGAAACGGAGAATACGCTGTTCAAGCTTGCCGCGCTTCCTAGGTCGGGATAATCGAGGGAGGATCTCGCCGAAAGGGATCTTCTATCCCTATCCGGGCTGACGTCTCGACGAGCGAATGGGAAATCGCGAGAAATGGCGTGGTCGTGGTAAATTATGCACGAACCGATGCTCGAACGAGACGGAATCGTCGGATCGTAGTTGGAATCGTAGGATTCGCCGAGCGTGTCTTTCGATATAGATATAGGAGTAGTCGATGGATCGAAAAAATCGTCTTGGACGAACACCGTCGGGGACAACGATGTTACGGATTTGAAGGATCGACGGCGCGTTCCGACCGTATCCGAGGTTATAGTCGGTACGGATTTCGATTGTTCGATGCTCGTAGGGAGAGGATCATCGTTCTCGGGATCTATCTCGCGACCGACGAGAGAGCAGGCCTTGTCGAAGGAGGTGGAATCATCGGAATAAGAAAAATCTTGGAAATCTTCTTCGAGCTTCGAGGAGGACCTATCGAAATCTTGGTCTATCCTCTTCCTGATATCCTCGAGGATTTCGTTCTCGCTGTAGTATTCTTCGGACGCGGAGCGCAGTTCTCTCGTACTTTCTATCGGAGTAAAGAATTCTCCGCGGCAGTCGGAGATGGAAGACCCGTACGACGAAATATCTTCGAAAAAGAGATCCTTCGCGAGTACCTCGCGAGGAGTATGGCCGGTCGTCGACGTTTCTACGTTCGATATAAATCGTTTCGAGGCGTACGTCTTGTCCGAAACTTTGTTCCTTCTTTCGCGCTCGTTCCGGCCGAACTTACCGTAATCCAGGAGGGGGGGAGCTTGCCGAGCGGGAGAGCGATAAACGGATTCGTTCGTCGTCGTCTTCGTCGTCGTCGTCGTCGTCGTCGTCGTCGTCGTCGTCGTCGTCGTCGTCGTCGTCGTCGTCGTCGTCGTAGCGGCGTTCGATCGTACGACGCTATCTTTCTCGTTCGGAACGGGTAATCGTAACTCGGTAGGAATGGAAATGACCGGAATGGACACGGTCGACGAGGAGAACAAATTGGGTATCCATTTCTTCGAACAGACGTCGTTTCGCGAGAGACTCCTGCGCGATCAAACGTACACAATCGTCAATGATTTTTGTTTGTTCTATCATAGAGGGAGAGAGAGAGAGAGAGAGAGAGAGAGAGAGAGAGATCATAGACGAAGGAGAGGGATGAGTAAAAGGCGTTCCTCTTCTTACCTGCGTGCCAAGAGAGTGCATCGTTTAAAGCATTCGACGGCCCGTCCCCGGACGTCTTCTCGGTTATCATCGAGGTAACTTTTTCTTCTCGTCTTCCTACTCGGCTCGTACAGGCCGATCGAATAGACTCTCGGCGTCACGGATGCGAGACACTTTGAGACGTCGCCTCTACGAAGAGACGTTGGCCTTTCTTCCTCTTCCGGCTCGCAAAGATATTTCGTCGTAAACTTTGGACGCCAATTCCTCTGGCAACGAGTACGAAAACGGCCCACGAAGTCGTCGTCGCGTCGAAAGTCGCTCTTAAGGCGATCTATGAAGAGCGATGCCGTTCGCGTTGCTCTCGAATTTGTTATCGACGGTGCTCTCCTATCGTTTCTATCGTTCCTATCGGCGCCCTGACGTTTATTACGATGACCCAGAGAATCCTCGGAGGAACTTTGAACGTCGTAGATCCTTCTAACGGACTCGTAAATCCAACGCTCGCCCCTGCGATCCTCGAGGAGAGGGCACATCTCGCGCACTTGTCAATTTTCCTTCCTCGTTTTATTCCTTTCCGACAAAGAGATCGATATATTCGACGAACGATTTTTCCTTTCGACCTAAAAGATGCGCCTTACGCATCGCTCGCCTCCTCGATTGGAGATCAATGGGAATTTTAGGACGGAGGATACACCTCTTACCGGTTACCTCGTTAATTTATACACGTACGAACGTACGTACGAACGAACGAACGAACGAACGAACGAACGAACGAACGAACGAACGAACGAACATACCAAGACGATAGATTCTTACAGATGGGACATCTCGTCCAGGAAAATCTCGTCCTTGTCGTATCGATGATGCAAACTTCTCTCATCAATTTTTCTCAAACTCATGGCCCTCGATGGGATCGATGATGTCATGCACCGTAATATATTTCACCGTTATATACTCGCCAGGACCGCGTCCCGTAGGGCCATTCGAGTCGCGTAAAGCGAAACGGTATTCTTTATTCATCGATACGCGCGAATCGAAAGGTTAACATCGCCGACGACGGAATTTTATCTTCGATAAAGTTCGAACGTATATCTCGTTTACGACGATTTCAATGTCGATCGAGCTAACGTCAACTTGTATATCTGACGCGGAGATTCGAAACGTTACGACGCGAAACGTAACGTGGAGCGAGGAACGAGGAGCGAGGAGCGAGGAGCGAAGAAGAGCGGCAACGGGTAATGGTCTCCGAAAAAATTGGGCTAAACGATTGGATCGATTTTGGGACGCGTCGCTATCTTCGGTACGATCAAACGACGATCGATCGATGGATGACCGATCGCAAAGGCGCGACGCAATAATAATAATCGATAGCGTAATTGTACATTTTCAGTGTCATCGCGGTAAAACTGTGTCGTCGTAGATTTATCGAGCGCGTTAAGACGACGCGTACTCGTATGCGCGTTTGCGCGTTTGCGCGTTCGTGCGTCTATAACGAAAGGGGCTCTATATGTAATCAGAGTTCCATTACTCCGCGACCGAAGGACCGAGGATGGAGGAGGAGGAGGAGGAGGAGGAGGAGGAGGAGGAGGAGGAGGAGAGCTCGGGATAGCCGCTAATGGGAAGCTATGAAATTCTGTCTATGAAATCGCGCGCGTTCTTCCCCACGGCGATGTTAAGTCATGTGCAACGGAATGTATCATCGCATAGCGAAGGCAGTTAGTCCGGGCATCCAATATGTCTCACATATTCCTATCTAAAACATCTATCGTTATATTCTCTTGCGATGAGCTCCCGTCCCTCTTAATAATTTCAACGAGCTGACCTCGATGTCCATAGGCTTTCGGGAGCGGAACTTTGAAAATTAAGCCGTCAGAGTCCAAAGAGGGTGGCGCGTTGACAACGATATTCGAGGGTGTTTGCGTTCGCGTTCGACTTTCGCGCGTCGCCGAGGATAGATCGAGCACTTGTTGCGCAAAGAATCGCCGAGTCAAATGCCGAAATTTCGAGAGCCTCGCGACGAACACCGTTCGTATATCGTTACGTTATTTCCTTTCCTTTCCTCTCCTTATTTCGATTACGCGCTCGAGGAAAAGGAATTTTCGCTCGGGGAAAAGAAGGAGGAGGAGGCTCTCTCCCCTCCCCTCCCCTCCCCACCCCACCCCTCCTCTCGAATTGTGGTTCTTTCGCCTCGCCGCGGCCTCTTTGCATATTGAATTATTTCTTGGAAGTCGGGGGACTTGGAAAAACCAAAAAAAAAAAAAAAAAAAAAAAAAAACAAAAGAAAAAGAAAGACTCGACGTGCTAGATATCTCCGACGTTCCAGTTTGCCGTCTCTTGCAGCGCAGTAATTATACCTATTCTGCTTCGAGTACGCATATAAACGCGAGCACATTTACGTTCGCACGCATACGTGTAAACGAAAATAAGGGAGAATCGAGCGTGCGCCTAAATGGACCGGTCTCGCGAGTACGGCCTGCGAGCGATAAAATTATTAACGTAAATGCCGGAGTGCGCGCACGAGTTTCAACCCTTTTCCTCTTCGGCCCGAAAGAGAGAAAAAAAGAGAGGAGATTGGATTCGATTAAGGCAATCGAGGACTCGCGGTCGAAGCGAGCACGCGTTCGCCTATCGCCGAACGTTGATTTTTAAACGTTCCTACCAACGTTCCTACCCTCTTTTCTCCATCGTTTTTCTTTTTTTCCACGTCCTGCCGCATTTCCTTGACTTCTCCTTATCTCTCCCGGATCGTATTCCGTCTTTTTGTTTTTGCCTGCGCGCAGGCGAGGAAAACGTAGAAATTTCTATTCGGTCTCTCTCTCTCTCTCTCTCTCACTCTCATTTTCCCCAGTCGAGGACACGCGCCTTTTCAAGTGGAATTCATTTGCATACGTCTCGGTTCGCATCAACCGGCCCCGACCACGTCACGCGTGCATTCTTAGACTGTACCTTACGACGCGAGTAGCGTAAAAGGCCGCGACAACTACTTTTTCCTTAGGCTCTTTTCTCTCCCTCGAAAGCGAGCGAAATGCGACTGGATGGGTAGTAAAAGTTTTCGATTCTCGGTAATATCAACTTTCTAGGAAAGTTTTCAAAGTCCGATCGATCTTACTTACGAAGCGTAATTTGTAAATGAAAAGCGTAGGAAAGACAATAGGACGTTCCCACGCGTCGAAAAGAGTTCGAGCGTCGTTCTCGTGGGATGTGAATTTGTCGAGCAGAAGGTGCGCACGCACGAACGCTCGTGTACCGTACAATGGACGAAGGTTGCTTCGTAGTATCGTCTATGGGAGCCAGTCGACACCCCTGCCTCCACGAATATTCCTATATATAGTTTGCTCGCTTCGCAGAGGGGCGACTAGTCCATCGACGATTAGTTTTACTTAACTTTTTTTTCTTTTTTTTTTTTTCTTTTCCCCGTCGCCAGTCCTCTAACGGGGTCCATTAGTCCCTGTTTTCGGTGCGTCCCCAGCGTTTGTTATTATCTCGCGTAAACTACGAGATTACGTCGCGCGAACGTTCTCCTACTTTCCTAGCTTTTCAATATGCGCGATTTCGGTAGGACGCCATTAACTAAGTTTTCCCGTACGGACAGAAACAAAAGGGGGCCCCATCGTCGTCCTATATTTATGAGAGTGGAGTTTGAAATGTCATTAAATAATGTCCGACTATTTTACTCGACTCATTTTTTTCTTTCCACTTCTTCCCGTGTACGCGTTTCATACGTCGTACCGTTCTGCAAAGCACGATTAGTAATTATTACTCCGTGTAATTATTCGACATTAGACAGAGGCGCGTCTCTCTCCGCGTATACGTAATCATCGTGCGAGGGCGGAATACATTATTCGCGCTTACACTTCTCATTCTCGGTACGTAATTCGAGTCACGACTTCGATGAACGACGTGGATAAGAGCGCGACCGTAGAGGTACGAAGTACAAAGCTGGAGCGAAGAGGAGGGGAAGAACAAAAGGGGGGAAAAAGAAAGAAAGAAAGAAAGAAAGAAAGAAAGAAAGAAAAAAAAAAGAAAGAAAAAGTTCGTTTTTGTGGGAGAGACGAAAAGGATGTCATCGGAGGAGGGAGCCTTCTCGATAACGAGGATCCTCGTTACATTGTTTTATCTAGGCTCGTTCGGGCATTCGGTAGGCGCACCGGTGCGCCTTCGATGCTCCTGCCGAGTTCCCATAGAGCCGTCCCATAGTTCCTGTGGGAACAACGTGCTCCTCGAGGATGCACACTGGCACCAATTCCTGTGGGAAATAACTGCGGCCCCGTATCGCGTCACCGTCCCGGATAGATAGTACGGTCCGCGAGGGGTTCGGTCTCTCTTAGCCGTTCGTTTCATGGCGTGCAAATTGGTTTACATGGTCGCTCTCTCGACGTGCCGCGCCGTGCCGCGCCGTGCCGTGCCGTGCCGTGCACCGCGTGTCGTCTGTTCCCCGTACAAACCGTCGCCCCGTAATCCGAGCGAAATGGATAAACGAATTCGAAGTCGACGCGTGCGCTCGACGTTACTATCGCGCCTTTACTCGAGCGTAAATTTCTACAAATTAAATGCCCCGCGTATTACTCCCGGAGGAGGGACGTACGTGTATTACGGAAGAGTCCTGCGACTACGAAAGGTCCGTTAACGTTCCGCGAACGTGATGATAATTATTAATCGTTCGAGTCGCGGTTACGTATCTTTCGATCGGAATAACACGAGTATGGTTTCGCGTCGAAGGAAGCAACGAGATTCGTCATCGATTGTTCCACCGGAACGAACTACGACTCGGATACCATTTACGACGGTCCAAAGTGCATTTTTCAAAATTTCATTACAGCCCCGAAGACCAAGAATCGTGTCGTCGGCACGCGACCGCGTCAAAGCGGACCATCAACGATATTACATTATCATACTCGTCGAAACACTATAAAACCACAGCGATCCCCTTTTCTCGAGCGACTAAACCCTTCCTCCCTTGGGTCTATTTCACGGCTCGGGGATACATTGTATCAGCGGTTTGATGCTCCGCCTTGATGCCCTTTTATCATTTTTAAAATCGTCATCGTTTCTGTCTTTTCAGGAAAAAGAAAAAAAAAGAAACAAACAAAAAAAAAAAACAAAAAACAAAAAGAAAAGAAAAAGAAAAAATATGCCACCTTCTCAGGTATTATAGTCGTCCTAATCGCTCGTACAAATCGTTGTTATAATTTTCGAAGGAGCCATAGAAAACGTAAAGGACCTACTTAAAGGTGAAGGTACTCGTTGTGGAAGTAATATTCCCTTCGGCGCGCTCTCTGTGACCGGACGATTCGGGTACGATGGGAACGACGCGTAGAGAGAGAGAGAGAGAGAGCGTCGAGACGACGGAGGGTACACAAGGACCGAGGGGAAGTAGAAAATTTGCGATCTCGGTCGACGCGTGGCACGGCACGTGCTATTCCAACGCCAACTTCGATCCATCCTCGATCCATCCTCGATCCATCCTCGATCAAACCTTGGAGCGAATTAATTTCTAGTGTCCCTGCCGTTTCTCTCATCGTTGTCTTTTTCTCGGCCATTTGGAAAAAATGCTTGTCATCCGAGAGAAAATCCCTAATGCTAATCGATCGACGATAGTTTTAATCAATAAGATTTGTCGTATACATGCGAATACTCTCGATCGTGGTCGTTCGACGACGAAGAGCGTGATATTTTAACTCATCGCGAGCTCTTTCGAGCGTTTCCGATTGGGAGAGGATCGAAGAGTTAATCCTGCTCGTCGCGTTTCGAGCGCTCGTACGAAGCGCGAAATGGATCGAAAGAGGGCTGGATCGCAAGGAATAGATAAATGCATACACCTACCAACGATGCGTGCATATTACGGAACGTTTGGAAGCGTGGTAGTATATTCCTCGTATCGAAATCGACGACTCTCTTTCGGCCCATTGCGGCGAGCATACAAGTGCGGATCTACGGATGGTGGTAGGTAGAGTAGGCTCGCAAGCAACACGGAACAGGTTCCTTCTCCCGTCGGCGGTTGCTTTTGACGCGGGAGCCCGCGTCGGTAAACACCACGACGAAAATTTTCAACGAAAAAGAGACACCGAGATGTACCACGTACCAGGGTCCCGCGTCTATTCCTCCTCCCACTTTGCTTCTTCCACCTATTTCGGGCCTTCGGGTATTTGATCGGATCGACCAAATGTGCGCTGCTCCACCGATTCGAACGATGATACCGAGGGTTAATTAAAAAGGGGCCAAGCTCGATTTGATTAGCCCTAGCGCTCGAGCTCGGACTTGGACTCGATTAACGACCTTTCACCTTTCATCCTCTCTTCGGTTCGATAGCTTCGATCAAATATTGTCGCAAGCTTTTCGAATGATTCTTCGATATCTTCCGAGAGTCTGCGTTTTTTTCGGTAACGCGCGCTTTCGGCCCTCTATCTAGAGAGTTGGGGCGACGAGAGAAAATAAAGCAGCCCCCGGGCCGTAAAACGGAACGACGACGAGGAGGTGGAGGTGGAGGAACCTTGAGAAAACGTCGTCGAGTCGAATCGCGCTGGACGCCGACACGCGACTCACGTCGAATTCTCGAGACTCGACAATGGCCCCCGAAGCAGGGAAGGGAGAGAAATCGAGTAGGGCCGAATCGTGTGGTCGCGTGGCATTCTAATGCAAACTTTAAGCTTTCTCCCCGTCGGTAGGAACGATTTTCAATGGATTTTCGTTACTCCCGACGAATATAAGAGATTCGACGTTCGCGAGGCGATGATAGGAGAGATTCGATTTTGTCCTCGAGGAAGCAAATGGGAGAAAAAGTTGCGAGAGAATCGGGTTTTCGTAGAAACGGAACCGAAGAAAGACGAGCCGTATCGGGTGGGCGCTCTAGGATCTAGAGGGTCGGACGTACTTAGGCACGCGATACGCGCGATCCCTAGCAATCGGTTCGTTCCTTAACGTAGATACGTATTCGCATACGCCTTGTAGATACGAGGACACGTGGGCGCGCGCACCCACGCGCGCACCCACGCGCGCACGCACGCACGCACGCGGGCAGGCAGGCAGGCAGGCAGGCAGGCAGGCACGCACGCACGGCACAGGTAATACATGGTAATACATGGTGGAGGACCACGATGGCTCGCCAACGCCGAGGGTGAAGATAACGCGACGATAAAATACGTTGTACCTGCTGTCCTGCCGTCGCGACGGTGCGACGTGAGTCATCGTTAGAATTTGAAGAGGGGACGAGACTCTTTTGCAACCTCGTTCGCCGCAAGGGGATTGGAGAAGCTGAAGAAACGGGTTCTCGGGTACATCGATTTAATAGTCCCTTTGTCTACCGATAACGATATCGTCCCAACGAAACAATCGAAATAACAAACGGACCACCGAAGGACCGAGAAGAACCAAATGAGACCTTTTGCCGAGAGCCAAGAAAACATTTTTATCCGTTTCTCGTTTCGTTTAATCTATCGGAATCGGTACGTATGGGAATAAAATACCTAGGTAATTTCTCTAGGTTGCTTCAAAGGGGATGGTCGTAACGGATGTAGACGCGATGTAGAGTCTGCCGTAGGAGGGTTAGTCGGTAGTTTATTAAAAATCGTCGCTGCGAGCAATTACGTGCGGCACGTGTCTGATTTACTCTCTCCTCTCACCGATCCGCGTACTCTCGTGCGTGTCGCGCTGCGTGTAAACACGAACTCGTAATGGGACAGCTGTATGTGGTCGTCGTTGCATGCGATCGATTAAGTCGCTGTCGTGACGTCCGCCGTTGTTCGGATAAAGTAACTTATTTTTACAAACGACTTCTCGGACTAGTTTTGTAAATTCCTCGGCGAACGACGACTCGTTCTACTTTTCCCCGTGCTCTCCCCCTCTCGTTATTCTCTCATTATCGATTAGATATTTATCGCAATGCTATCTTATGATTAGTCTATGTACGAATCGACCGAAGATTCCCAAGTTTCACGAGGAAATCCAAAATCGAAGATCGCTATGGAAATTATTCAACGAGATCGTCTATGTACTAGATGGAAGCGAGAAAATCCGCGTGGAATAAATTATTGGACGATAACGCAACACACGGTACTCGTTTGCGACGTAACGTATTCGCGTGCTTCTCTCTCTCTCTCTCTCGCTCTCTCTCTCTCTCGCTCTCTTGCTCGCTCTCTCGGGCCGTCAGTTACTTCGAATAACTTCGTTACTTCGTAAAGCACTCTCCGCGAAACGAACGAAGCTTCCGTTTAACCCTATTAACGCGAGCGAGCGAGAGCGCGCGACGAGCTTATTTGCAGCATCAAGCTTCGCACGACGCTTCTCTCCTCTCCTTTATCTCCGGCTCCACCTACACCAGTAGTAACGCCAGTAGGAGCTTTCGGTAATTCGAGGTGTACGCGTTAATTGCCGTATTCACGTGGCGCTCGAAAGGGTTCCCCGTTGCCTGTCTACTTCTGAATAGCGAAGCTAATACTGCGACGTAATCCGTTTAAAGGGAAACAGGAAGTGCACCGACTATCCCACCAAGAAAAGTCAACAAAGCTGCGCTCCTCTCTGACGTGTCGTGAAACGCTAGCGAGCATTTATAGGCGTGAAGCCCGACAACCTTTCCTCCGTTTCTACTCTTTCTCTCTCTCTCTCTCTCTCTCTCTCTCTCTCTCTCTATCGCGCGCGCGCACACTGCATCTGTCCCACCCACCCTTCTTAATCTTTAACGTCGTTATCGAGGACGAACGGGAGAGTCTGCGACGAGGATAAAGAAACTTGGACGAGGACATCCTCGACGAGTCCGTAGAAAATGGCACGATTCTCCTGCAGCCACCTTGGCGTATGCTCGCCGTTGACAAAGCTGCGATGTTATTGTTAGCACTGCGCGCGTTATCGTTGGCGTTCATAGAATTTCAGCAACCTCGAGATACTTAAAATCCATTCGTGGAAGACGCGTCCCATTAGTTTTGTCCGCTTCTATTCATTTTTCAGAAGCGAAAAGCGCGTAAAGTCAAGGCCCTATTAGTAGAAGAGAGAGAGAGAGAGAGAGAGTTTGCCAGCAGATTGCAGCTTTTGCCATTCATGAGACGGACCGAATACGAACCGGGTGTTTCTTTATTCTTTGCTTTTTTTCTCCAATCTTCGGCATTGACATGTCCCAACGAGAAGGGCTCACAATGGCAACGGTAGCGCGACTCAAGCAACTGCCCTTTAATGAGCGCGTGCCGCTGACAGAAGAAGTAGATGGATATATAAGCTGTTATTATCTCTTCGCGACCATTAGTCTCGCCTTTCGTTATCAATGGATATACCATAGGGTAAGTAGGTAGGTAGGTAGGTAGGTAGGAGTACGGGCCGTTTGAAAATATTCTTATACTTTTTGACATAGAAACGTCTGAAAATCTCGTTGTAATATCGTATATAATGGTCGTCGAGAAGAGAATTTATCTCGGTCGGACACGCTCGGGGAATCGTCGAATTAGAGCTTTTTCTCTTTCCCGAATCGATCGTTAAAGATATGGAGTATCGGAGAAGTAACGCAGGTGCGTACCAACCTGCACGCGTCGCGGGGACCAACGTGGAATTATTCGTTGTCGGTCGTTGGCATGATTCATCGAACACGGTCAACCGTCGTTTTCTTTCCGAAGGGTTCGAAGCCCCTTCGCGCGATGCCTTCGGTTCGAGGTCGCGGCAATTAAACGGCCGTAACTCTTCCGCGTAAAACGGTTAAAGCATTTTTTCGCGTACACGTGTCGCGCGGCCTTAGGATAACGACCAGTTCGAGGGACATTGTCTCTTCATTCGCAAAACTTTCGATCCAAATTCATCGATCGAGATATATTATCTATACTATCGACGTCTTTTGGAAAAGGAATTTATCGATCGAGCGATACCATATTTCGAATCGAAGAAGGAAAGGTGGCCTCGAACCTAAGATAGAAATTGGCAAAATGTTACCGGTACGGTGGCAACGAGGCGAAGGAGATGGGATCGTCGAATAGGTCATCGAACTCGGTGAGAAGAAGAAGAAGAAGAAGAAAGGGGAGAGGAGGGAGGGGGAGGCGAGAGGGAAAGCGTTGCTCTTGGCGTTTCGAGCGTCGCGTCGTTTGTTCGCCGGCGACGACCTGCTGGGCGCCGCGCCGCGCCAACCTTTTGGGAGAAGCGAGAGCGTCGCGACGCCGCTGCCGCGGACGCCTCACGTCGCGTCGCGTCGCGTCGCGTCGCGTCGCGCCGCGCCGGCACGCTCGTCCACCCGCTCGCGTGACACACTGCCACCGGTGAACCGAGGCTCGATGTATCACGCGTGTGATGCCGTTCCCGTTTTATGACTCAAAAGCACAAGCATCGACGAGAGAAGCGCTATGCCGTGTTACGTTCGGTGAATCAGCCCTCGCGATTCGGCTAACGCGATTAAAACGAGGAGAAAGTCTACGATCGGGTTTAGAAATGTCCTCTTTAGGGATATCCTCGGTATCCTTTTTCCTTAGAAATGTAGGATTAGCTCGGTAAGTGAGGATTAACTCGGGATGAATTCGCGATCGGGATGACGGCGTTGGTACGCGAGCCAAAAATAATGTGGAAAAGGCAGAAATACGCGTTTTCATCGATTTTCTTTTAGTCGATGTCCCAGAAACGGCGTGAGTCCTCGGCATTATACCAAAGCAAATCTATTTTCGGTAACGCCGGCCGCGTAGGAATGCTCGCGCTGCGCTGCGCTGCGCTGCGCTGCGCCTCGCCGGGTACGCGCGACCCTGACAGAGAACTCTTGATCCCTTTGCCGTAAACAAGATTAAAGTTCCAATTATAGAGTTCTTCTCTCTAAATTATTACTCCGCCATTTAATCTTTCTCTTTTTGTCGTCTATATTTCTTTTTCTCTTTTTGCTTCGTTCGTTAAAAAAAAATTATCTTGAAAAGTGGCACGATACGCAATCGGCGTAATTGTTTTTCTCCTTAATTCGTTTCGAAAACGTTTCTTTCGACTTTATCGTCTATAAGTCGGTTGTGACCCTGGCCGAGGAAGAAAGTCGGGACGTCGAAACGCGCGTTGAATCGACGCGCGTGGCGGAGTTGTGGAACTATTTCAAAGCAGCGTGTGTCATTGCGTGCACGCAATATTTAGCCAGTACCCCTAACGGCAGTCCCGCGTCGGATGTCTGGTGTTGTCGGGTGAGTCAGTGCGACGACGACGACGACGACGACGACGACGACGACGACGACGACGACGACGACGACGACGACGACGAGGACGAGGACGACTATACCGTCTAGACACCAGCACACCTCGAGTCATCCACCGATTTTCTCGCTCCTTTTCTTCGTCGTGCTTTTGCTACCAAGTGAAAAGAGTGAAGTCATTCTTGACTCTGAAAAGGCAGTTTGGAGGGGGTCACGCGAAACAAAGTCAAATAAAGCATCTTATTCGGCCGGCGAGTTGAACGGAGCAACGCATAAACGCACTAATTTGCCAATTAAGAGAATTTGTCGATTAGCAACGGTTATATGCAACGATCAGTTGGCTCGCTACATAATAAAAGTCGACGATTTTACTGGTCTCGTTCCTCAATACCAGGAAAAAAAAAAAAAAAATAAATCTTACGCTTATTCGATAACGGCATCTATCTTTTAGGATAGAGCTAATGAATCGGAGTCGGGAAGGTTTAAAAGTAAATGCACGGAATTCAAGGGCCCCCCCCCCCCCACCCCCTCCCCATCCCCCGCCCCCAAGGATGTGCTCGAGTAACTATAGTAACGTAATGGGCCAGGTGAATCATGACCGGGCTCGTAGGTTCGCGTGTAGCACCCTCGAAGAGAACTCGGAGCCCTCTTTTACTTGGTTTTATACGGTGCGTAACGCATCGTATCCCTGGCCAATTATTATGGCGACGCATGCCTCGTCATGCGAGGTATGTGCGATCGATTCCGATAAACGTCGAGTTTTCGAGACTTAATGGACGTGTTCCTTTCCGATAGGTCGCGCAATCCCTTCCCAACGAACTCGTACCTGCGTACGTTAGGAGAATCGATCGTTCGTGTAACTTTATCGAATCGAGAATTTAGAATCGAATTTGCTTCTACCCATTAGCCTTTTAGGTAAAAATAAGAAACGGCCCGTGATTCACGCGTACGTACGACACCTATTTTCTTCGACGCGATCGAAATACGCGCGACGATAGCGCGAGGTTTCGTCGCGTTAGCAGGCGACGCGATTCGTTGGAAAATAATCGGTACTTGGTTGCGTCGGGTCGCCAAGAGTGCCAGGAATAAGCTACGCCGAAGATGAGAGAGTAAAAGGGAACGTGGAAGAGGGCCGAGACGGAAGGAGAATACGTTGTATTTAAAACTGCCAATTTCACGAGTCCTTGGCCACTCTAGTGATTTCATCCCCACGAACGACGGAAGGGCGGCGTTAACTAACCCTCACCCTCACCCCACCACCCGTTTATATCTGCTCCCGCGACAGGAGGGATTCGGCATCTCCTCGCGCCCTAAACGCATCTTGGACGCTTCAACAGGTCTATGAATAAGTTAAAAAGCCGTCGCGCAACAGCGTGTCGGAAACGTTATGGATTTTCCAAGGAATGGTTTTGTTACTCTTACGAACGGGAGAAAAGTTTTCTTTGAAATTACACATTTTTCCCCATCCACGTACGTGCATTCGTTCATACGCGGGCATATCAATAATCTATACCCCACAGCCGTACTGGCAATTTTTGCGATTATTATTTTTCTCTTTCTCTTTCTCTTTCCCTTTCTTCTTTTTTCTTTCCTTCTTTCTTTCTTTCCTTCTTTCCTTCTTTCTTTCTCGTTTCTCCTTTTTTTATTGCTCAGATAAATGCCATCTAGCTCGGATGAATTATTATCATTATTATAATTGACACCGAGGCGCTGCTCCTTATTCCGGATTCTGTAAAAAGGCGAAAATCATAATGGAAAAGGAAGGATGTCGTCGGAGTAGTCAATTTTTATGGCAATTTTCAGCACGGAACTGTGATACAATATACGAGTAAATTGAATAGTGCCCAAGAGTCCGAGATGGAAGAAGGGAACAAGAGGCGCGCGGAAAAGTCGGACGGATGCAATGAATTTGCATAGAAAGTGCCTCTTAAACGTTTTCGACGAGTAGCACTCCTCCTCCTCCTCCTCCTCCTCCTCCTGCTCCTCCGGCGCCCTCGATATAACGTTAAAGTCGGGAACAGATTGTTGAGCAAATTCGCTATAAATTTGATATTAAATGGCACGATGCGTTCGAGCACGGTGGCACGCGAATAATCGAAGAGCATACAATGGTAACGAATGTCCGGCAACTTTAATCGTCCACGTCCACGTACGTACAACGTGACGTAGTCGTTTCGTCAAACGCTCGCGGTTTCTTTCGCTCCGGGTGAGAAAAAAACAAAAAAACAAAAAAAAAAAAAAAAAAAAAAAACGAAAGAGAAAAAGGAAAAAGGAAAGAAAATAATGAATGGTATTGTTACGTATCGAAGGACGATAAGATCGATTAATTATTTTTACTCTCGAACGTCGTTAGGACCGATCGAATCCGAAAATATCTTTAATACGGCGTCACACACGAAATGTCATACGCCAAAATAACGATCCGTTTCATCGCCTGACAAGGAAAAATCGTATCGTCGACGCAACACGGACGCACACGTAACTTTCAATTTGCTCGATAATCGATTGTCCCCCGTCGAACGGGCAAATAGACTTTTTATTATTATCTATATCCGATCGAGTATAAGCGAACGGTGTCTCATAATTGCGTTCTAAATATCACAGCTCGTCCAACGAGGCGCGACGGAACTAAAACGGGAAGGATCGAACCCAGACGGCTATGCTCCGGCCGGCACCTCTTTTTGTTCGGGGGGAAGGGGGTGGGTCGAGCCGAGAGCGTGACAACGGTAATTAATGAAATCTTACGGGCGCGTACCTACGAGTCGCGTCGGTGGGGTTCCGTACGAATCCATGGGCCGTATACCTCCAACCTACCATATGGTCGATGCTTCAAAGGATCCGCTGGCCTACGATGGGTGTCCATAGCGACGTTCACGGGCGTTACCTCCGCGATATTCGAATGCTTACGTCGAATTTCTACCCTTTGAACTTTCCAACGGAAAAGTGATTCCTAACGAAATATCCGATTTCGCAAAAAAAAAAAAAAAGAAAAAAAAAAAAGAAAAAAGGAGGGAAGCGAGGAAAAAAGGCAGATGGAAGCGCGAGGGGATGGAGAAAGAAAGTTATTTGAAAAAAAAAAAAAAAAAAAGAAATGTCTCTCGGTCACGATTATAGTCGCGAGTAGAAGAGACGGAAGGAGCATGTAATTTTCATAACGTTTTTTGGCCTCGGTTTGAATTATACCATCGGCAAAGTTGTGCGAGGGTTACCGCATTATCTTCGTTGTTTGAATTTGAAAAATTAGTTTAATCTACCGTCGTCGTTCGTGGGGAAAGAGAAAGTTTGAATCGCGCGGCCGAGCTATCGCGCACCCTCCTCCCATCCCACCCCCTTCTCCCCACCGGCAGCGAAAAATACATCCTGCCTTCACCTGTCTCGTAAGTTCGATCGATGTAATTGCGCGCCTACGGACGTGGAACGACCAATGGCGGGGGATGGGTATGGGACGTTGATCGTCATCGGGATGATGTACAACGAAGGTGTAAAGTCCGCAAATAAATATGCTTGATCAAATAAATTACGCGCTAATGGACATTGGATTTATCATTCGTGATTTACGTTTCTTTTTCTTTTGGTTTTTTTTTTTTTGATTTCTTTTCTTTTCTTTTCTTTTTTTTTTTTTTTCCACTTAAGTATTTCTCTCCTTTCTCGGGGGACATCGTAAGTGGTAGGGGTATCATCGTAGATGGATCATGCAGGTAAGTATTTTACGTACGTTCGTAGGCGGTGTACGTACTTTCTGTGACGCGCGAGCTCGCCCCCGGCTCCGAAGGAAAGTAGGAGAATTTTCAATTTCAAACGAGTTCGATTTTCCTTCCGATGAAATAATAATGCAGCGACGAGACAGCCGACAGTGACGGGATCCGCGGAGGGGGGTCGTCTTAAAATGAAATTTACTGCACGCGTCGTTCGAGCGCTCGACGTATAATCCTTCGATTCCGCGGATATATGCCTTCGATCGGAGCTTTTAGGGACGCTACCGTAAAGAAAAAGGTAAAAGGAAGTAAATGGTCGGCTGGTCGGGGGTCGGGTTGGGTCGGATCGGATCGGATCGAAGAATCGAGCGACGCTCGTTTTCGCCCGTTCGGCTAATTTTAATGAAAGTCGATACCTTCCGACTAGTCGCGGTATCTCCGCGCGAACGTACGCATACTTAAACGCGCTCGCTCGCTCGCTCGCTCGCTCGCTCGCTTTCTCCTCTCCCTCTACGTTTTCTTTCGTAGGTTGCCGAGCGAGACGGCTCCCCTCACCCCCAACCCCCCTCCACCCCCCACCCCTCTCCTCGCCCGTCTCCCCTCTCTGACGCAGGACGGAGACGTTCGGGCACGAGCTCGTGCCCCTCGGCCTCACCTGCCCTTTCGAACGCGAACGACGCCCATCCCCTTTTCTCTTGAATCCCCTCGGACCAGGTGATGACTCAGCCCAGAGGTGACTCCTTGTCTGAAAGAAAGGAAAAAGGGGGATGGGGGATATTATCCCGATTCGCCACCTCCGCGTGCCGCGATTTCTTCTCTCCTTGCGACCGTACGTAATCGATTTACACGGCATATCTCGAAGCTTCCTCGATTCATCCAACGGAACACGCCTCGAGCTACGATATCTTTCGCGTACGACGCTACGCTACGCCACGCCACTTGGACCTGCGAATTTTAGATAGGTTCGTAGGTTCGACTTTAGGTAGGTATTATCGCTTTAACGTCGAAACGCAACAAAATCGAAAATGGACATATATATTTCATAATTGCGAGGTCCGTGCGAGCAAAAGGGGGCATTCCTTTTTTTTGCGTACCGAGCTGCAACGAGCTGCAACGAGCTGCAACGAGCTGCTCGTTTCCACATTTAGACGCTACGCGCTCGTCCCTAAGATATTTCTATCCGACTTGGTCTATAACGCGAACGATAAGAGAGAGAGAGAGAGAGAGAGAGAGAGAGAGAGAGAGAGAGAGAGAGAGTACGTACCTATGTACGTACGTATGTATACGATGAAAAAAAAAAAAAAAAAAAAGAAAATGTTAGCGCTCCTACATCGATTCGATCGTTCGTATTATGCGCACGAGGCGAATGTTTGTTGACGAAACGTTTAACGTCTAACCTTGATCTTGAGGGAGTCGTTCTCATTCTTAAACGATGAAAATTTTCGATCGATCCCTTTTCAGTGTCGGACGAGCAACGAAAGCGAGTACTCCTCTTTTAAGTAACGTTTCGAATCCAATGCGTTTCAATGAGAGGGATCGGTATCTCGATGTCGGTGGTCGTTTTCAAGTTCGATTATAGAGAGAAAAGAAAATGTTACGAAGGGAAAGAGGCAGGAGGAGGAGGAGGAGGAGGAGAAGAAAAAGAGAATAAGACCTGCTCGTCGCGTGCCTCCGTGTAACACCTAACGAGCGCGTTTTATTTGCGCAACGACCCTCGGCGAAGAGGTCCCGGCCCTAAGGAAGGGAGACGTAATCTTTCTTCCATTCAAGGGCTCACGTCTTTAGAAAGAACGCTCACCCCTTGGAAGCCCGTGTAAGAAGGGAACTTTAGTTCGGTGTTGACTAGAAGACCGGAAGTTGCCGCTGTGCTTTCGTGCCTACTCCTTGTAACTTACACGCATTTACGACACGCGTCCACGCGTGTCTGCGGTCGTTTATCGGCGGAGGCTCGCTCGGTAGGCTCGAAAGAAATAAGAAGGAGAAGGGAAGAAGAAGAGGAAGAAGAAGAAGAAGAAGAAGAAGAAGAAAGGAAAGAATGAATGAATGGGCGCCGTAGCACTTGTCGTAGGGGAAGGAAGCAGGTTAAGTAAAAAGGTGTCGTATTCTTCTTACGAATCCTTCGATCGTACGAATGTAGAACAAGAATGTTTTGAGAAGACATCGTAGCGTATTTCTTTCACTTTTTTTTTCTCTTCGTTCGTTCGTTCGTTCAACGACACGCGTATTGAATTCCGTTCATCAACGGCGAAAGAAAAGGAAGAAAAGATAAGAAGGAGAAAGAGATATGACGAGGACGCGCACATGCGTGGCATCGTCCACGTGGATCCCGGGGCCATGAATGAAGCGGACGTAATACGAGCTCCGCCGAGAAACCATAAAGATGCACCCTCGTGCTCCGACGAAGGAGTACCGAGATGGAGTAAGGGTGAACGGAAACCGTGCGGAACCAAGTTCGATTACGACCGAGGAATTCAATCGAGTAGACCGCAATCCAGCGGAACGCATTCCGCTCGCCAATGTTTCTCTCATTGGTATCGAGAGGTAAGAGGTGTAGGAACTTTGGACGAATAATTATTCGTCGATCGATTTATCCTTAAGGGAGAAAATATAATGGATGAGAATGAGCGCGGTGGTATATCCGTCGGCGTCAAATTATTTTGGAGGACTTTGAATTTTCGATGGAATCGATCGTCGAATTAACGAGACGATTAAAAATTCGTTCGATCTTTATCGCTCTCGGGACGTTTTTCACGTAGACGCGTGCACGCACGCGCATCTGTTCGACCGACGCGTGCTCCCGCGTCCCGAAAGGATTGTCCAGGTGGCCGCACAGACCTCCAGATTTCAGCTTGCCGTTTCACCTCGGTGCGCCCCTTTTAGAGGTGCTTGCCAAACCCCCTCGTTCGGCTAAAGCCACACGCTTTCACGGGCGCGACCGACAACGCACCACCGACTTTCGTTCGACCAAACGGAGAAACCTTTTTTTTATTACCGGACGTATCGGGAAAGGGTGTAAATATAAATAGAAAACACGTAATACGAGTAAAGTTTCTTTTTCCCTTAGACGATCGAGAACGATAACGAATTAGATTTAGTTTTTTTGCGATCTCCAACGGAAATAGATATCTTTTGAAAGTATGAAAAAGGCGACGATGGAGCGATTCCAGCGTGTTACGGTGGCATTATATATACGACAAATCGAATTTTATCGCGTATCCAGCATGCTATACGACGGCGTATTCCGGGGCTAAAATCACTCGTTTGTACCAGCCGTCTGCACCACCCGTTCGTGCCACCCCTCTACGACGACACCCCTCGAGGTGAGGGTACGACGAGGTCGCGGTAGGGAAAAAAAACAAGAGACGAGAGATCGACTGGCTCGCGGGGGAAGGGGGGACGAGAGGGCGAGAGGGAGAGAGAGAGAGAGAGAGAGAGAGAGAAAGGGCAGCTGCCCGGACTCGATGCTGCACAGCTTTCTGCTTAACAATACGCACCGCCGCCACAATGCACGATTTTCGCCTTTGTTTGTTCGCCGCCGCCGCCGCGCGCGCTCGCGCTCCTACCAGTGCCGCACGCGTCCTACACGAATGACTGCCTCCTCATTCCTCCTTCCTTCCTTCCTTCCTTCCTTCCTTCCCATAGCTTGTGGCGTGTGCCTGTGTCCTACGGGACGCTGCCACGAGGCCCTTTGCACTTTCCTTCCTTCCCTTTGCCATCCTCTCTTACCTCATCATTCATCCTTTTTCTCGTACGCGCCGTTTTAAGGATACCTTGTTTGGATAACGTTCGAGTAAATTTATTTACAGTTTTAGGGCTCCTCACGGAAAAGCCGAATCAAAAAGGTTGGTACGATTACGCGTTTATATGATTTTTCTTTTATTTTTATATTTCGAAAGATGTGCCCCGCTAAATCTATTCGAATCGAAGATATCCTTTTTTTTTTTTTTTTTTTTCATCGCGACAACGTCGTTCGTTCGCTCTTCCCCTTATGCATTCGACGAGGAAAAGGGGAAACGACTCCTTCGCGATTCGTTTCGTCTCGATTTAGAAAAGAAACGACGAGACGATTTGTCTTACGCTCATGGCTACGTATACGTTGACAGAGAAAACCGGCGACCGAGGAAAGATAGGGTGTAGGGTTGTATCTTCGATACCGATCGTCGAGCTAATTAATTAATAGCTAAGCATCGTACTGCTATACGCGCTTGTAAACATTGCACCATATGGGACATATAATCTACATACGCGGACGTATGGTACGTAGATCGATCTAATAGCATAACTTAACGCTTTTTCTTCTTTTTTTTTTTTCTTCTTTTTTTTTTCTTTTTCCTTTTTTTCTACTCGACGAGAGATAACGAAGGTGAGCGGGATCGTTATTCGATGAGCTTACTAATTACTTTTATTAAAGCTTCATCGGTCGTTAATTTAGAAACGCTATTTGAACGCTATTCTTCGTTCAGGAATCTCCTGACGGGATCCCCGATAGAAACCCCGATAGCGTCCCCGATAGCATCGCCGATAGAATCCACGATATCCGGACGTCGCTGGCTCGTTCGTGTAATTAATATAAACGCAATTAACTTGATGAGAAACGTGCGCGTGTTTACTCGCGGAAATGTATTCGTTCTCTTAGAACATACGCCAAATCCGTATACCCCCGTCGGGGTAGGCGTAAAGCGAGTTTATGCGATTTTGTCGATAGATACCGGTCTACGTTTCCCATATGCGCGTTACCGCCATATTATTCTCGAACGAAAGAAGCGACATATGCGCGTGCGAGACTTTCGATCGAAAGGAGAAGCCCGATTAATAAGGGAGAAATTCTACGTCGTAGAGTCCATAGTGAAGCGCGGAGACGAATTTTTCATCGGCGTGTCGGCGCTCGGTCGAATGCGCCCGGCCGACGGCTCCGCGGCGACCGAGTCACGCGAAAAAGCAACATTTCCTAAATTCTAACCGGACATTGTTCTCGCCCGAGATTACTTTCACCGCTTACACTTTGTATTCGTACCGCGAGCTCTCCGTTCTCGCGTGTCAGAATGTTCGAATCGCTATCGCGGGAGGCGCGTTTACGTATCTCGTAGATAAACGGCAAGGGAAAGTTAAAAAGAAACGAAGAAAGAAGCTCCTCCTCCTTCGGAGGAGTCGCAAGGGCGGCGGAAACGAGAAATAAACTTTGCACCTTGCATCTCCTTCGCATAGCGATTCGTAATCTCGATGGCTTCGCTTTCTTTGTGTACGCTACGTTCCCTTCCCTGAGAAAAGGCCCAAGGTGAAAGTCGACGCGCTTTGTAAACACACGTTTTTACAAGACCGAAACGTCCACCTTTTGAGCCTGGTGTGTGGTGCGACTCTGCCTCAATACAACCTGCTTTCCTTTCCGTCTTGTGACGTACTCTGACGATGACGTCATGCTACTTACCAAAACCCACGTAGTCTTGAAAGACGTCCGAACGCCTTTACCTCGAGAGAGGACTTGTGACGTTCTTTAAGAGTTCCCATTGGCGTAAGGCATGAAAGAAGAAATTTTCCTATATACGTACAGTTTGATTGATCTTGAAAGAGAATGGAGAGAAATGGAGAAGAGAAAATTTGCCTTCGAAAGTCGGAGAAAACTATGTCGTAGCTTGAAACGACGCGTAAGAAATAAGTGATTCGCCGTCCCCAATCAACATTTCGGATTGTCTTGGTTGACGAAGGACTAAGTAAAGTACGAAAGGACGTGGTTAAGCCTATGGTCGGGGCAGCCGTCTCTCTCTCTCTCTCTCTCTTTCCTTCAATCGCAGTGCTCCTGTTTCGAGGCTACCCTCTCCTCCTGCTCCCTACTTTCATCCTTTTTTATATTCCTGCATTGTATGGATCTACGACTGCAGCTGTCCATAGGGCCCCCCCAATGTATACCCCCATAAGAGAGCCACGTCACACCACCTGGCCCTATCTGCATGTGTGTACCGAAAGAGGGAAGAGGGGAAAGGCGAGCCGGTTCGAGCACTATTACCGTTTATAGGAAGCTCGAAGTTTCTACTTGCACCGGGCTACGCACGCACGCACGCACGCACGCACGCACGCACGCACGCACGCACGCACGTATGCGTCTCTCCGTTCGTATTCCATCGTATCCGATCGTATCCTCCTCGGCACGTGTGCATTTTCACACAAGAGCACCCCTGTGGTCGTTCGTACAGATACGCTTGTGTGTGTGCGCGCGCGCGCGCGTATGTTTAGACAAGAACAAAAAAGTATACGACTAACTAAACGGTGCCAGTCCAATGAATGTCTTTGCAACGGAGACGGAGCTCGTCTTTGGATATTTCAATATCCAGTTGGTACAACGGTCCTCGAGAGATACACGGGCACACCCATGTATCTATGCGTGTTCTAGACGTTACTAGCGCACCTATCTTATTTCCATGCATTTTCATAGATAAGATCTCTTTCGCACGTGGCGAAACGCGCGTACGTTATTGCCGACAACGGAATAATCCCTGATGGACTTGGGAGAGCAAAAGGGTCGCGACACGCGCTCGTTCCGAGTCATTTTTATTGGCTTTCCTTAAATATTAATTTGTGGGATATTCTCTTAGCCGACGACGACGTCGACAGCGTATTAAAGATCCTTAGCCCTGGGAAAGGAGTTCGTAGGGAAAAATAAGATAGATAGATAGATAGATAGATACGAGGGTGAACGGAAACGATTCGATGCAGGTGTAAGTAAATTCGCAGCACGAATAGGTAGGATAGAGCGGATACGTATTTTGAGATGAAAACGTTCTTTCCATATTAGCTCGAAGCTCTCGGTTGGACGAGCGACGATGTTACGCGTCAAAAGTCGACCTTACCTGGTCGAACTTATCCCATCGTCGAAAAATCGCTAGTTAAGCGATACGTACGTATAGAATCCGTTCTTATCAAACGACGACCTCTATTCGTCGTTGCACGCCGAAACCATCGTTCGCCGCGCGTCGAATGACGCTTCGATAATTGTATTTGACAGGAGGGGGGGAGTATCGCGGTTCGAAAATAAATTCGATCGCCTCGACTATGCGCCTACCTACGAAGGGATGTTTACGTTATCACGAATTGACTCGTATGGGGCGTACGATAAGAGTGACTTTTTTTGTCTGAATTACGAAGAAGCACCGTGCATTTTATCGATAATATCGAAATTAGTGAGACAGCTGGTACTGCGTTCGGCGGTTCGTAATAGTTCCCTGGCGCTTGCTTACAACGATCGGCCGACATCGAGTCGCGGCCTTTTTCTACGAAGACGCGCATCTGTGCGTAAGCTTTCGATGATGCGGGCGAGCGAGACCAAGACGGAGCGATGGAATAAAAATGAAGGAGGAGGATGGGGCGTTGGCAACGTCGAGAGCCGATGTAAAACGCAGGAATCGTCGCCTCGGTTCGAGTAGGACGAGATCGCTTGAGTGCGCGATGCGGCAAATAAAATCGAATGGGCGAGTTAGCTTCGGCTCGTCGCGCTAGAGACGTCTCGTCGAGTCGATCGACCGAAAATAATAAAAGAGACTCTCGGCGCGTACCGGTGCTTCTGCCGAAGGATAAAATGGTCTATCGGTTGAAATCGAAGAAATCGTTTGGTCGCTTTTTCGATTCGATTACAAATGATTTCCCATTGCTCTTTAACCCGGCTCGGCTCGTAAAAGTCATCGAATAAATTATAAGTATTCGAGAGGAAAAATTCCTCGTATCGTAGGTGCCGCGAATAGATAGCCTCCGTCCCCTAGCGTTCCTCGCCCGGGCCTTTTATGCAACCGACAAAAATGATTGCGCGCGCTCCTCTACTCGATCCTTCTCTCTTTCGACCTTCGCCGATGCGTAAGTATAAGAGTCCGTCCTCCCCCTTTTCTTTTTTTCTTTCTTTTTTTTTTTTTTTTTTTTTTTTTTTATCGAGACGGGGGTTGCGTCCACTTACGCATCTGTCCACCAGCATCCCTTCGTAAATAGTGCGTAGAGAGCGCAGCGGGAGGGAGCACCGTCGAGGTTCCCCGTCACGCCGCCATTGGCCACATGCCGAGCGTGCCTGGTCACCGCTATCGCCATCGACGACCGCAGGAAAAGACTCAGTCTGAGATCTTAATCATCGGATTGGAACAACCCTCGGGAGTTATCGGAGTCGGTGGAAACGTTGTCACGCCTCAAAGACCGATATTGCTCTCTCTCTCTCTCTCTCTCTCTCTCTCATCCTTTCTGAGACGGGCAATGGATATTAAAATGAAACTAGAATAGAATATGTCGAGCGTTGATCTCTCGAGGAAAGATCGACCGAGATGCGTAGGCCGCGTCGAAATGGCTTTTCATTTTAGCGATCGTACGTACGATAACTCGGAGGCAGCCGTCTACGGTAAGACGCGTACGTCCTTCGCAACCGGATCATTGAAATACGTATATATATATATATATATCTATGGGCATAGGGGTAGGACGTTACCAGCGGGCGGACCGATCAAAAACTTGTTCCAAACTCTCGTGAGAGACTTTAAAGTGGCCGTGTAGGTAACCGTGTTTGCCATCTATACGGGCTCCACGATTTACCTGTAAGCTTTCGAATATGGATTCTCTTCGAGTGCGCCTGAGGGATCGTATCTGCGGGTAGATTATATTTTCATTTAAATATAAGCTTCTCGAGCGATCTCGATCGAATCGAGATTACCTTCTTTTCCGTTCACCCTAGTAACTTGTTTTATTTTCACGAGAGAAAGGACACGCTCATTTTTGTTCAATTACGGTCGTTAGACGTTAATAGCGTCTATAATTGATAAGTCAAATAATTGATATGTCTATCCGACCTATTAAATTATCGCTCTCATCGTAATTCAACGGATAAGAAAATCAATCGCTCGAATTATCGATCGTATTCTATAATATCTCTACGTACGAAAGGGTATCTTTTCTTGGGAAAAGAACGTTAGAAATTATCGTATCAAAATTCGTTATTCGGAATGGTGGAAAGGAAGCTGTAAAGATAGTCGGTAATGTAATATCTCGTAATTGTTATACGAAGAAGAGAACGAAAGAGAGAAGGATCCGTTCCGGTAAATGACTAGTTATTAGCGTCAATTTCACTCGAGATGGCTATGAAAAATTACCTCCCTCGCTTCGTACCTTCGTCCCTTCTCTCTCTCTCTCTCTCTCTCTCTCTCTCT
This sequence comes from Dolichovespula sylvestris, assembly GCA_918808275.2. Classification (NCBI taxonomy): domain Eukaryota; kingdom Metazoa; phylum Arthropoda; class Insecta; order Hymenoptera; family Vespidae; genus Dolichovespula; species Dolichovespula sylvestris. The sequence continues at coordinate 9,519,478 of OU964970.1, read as the reverse complement.
CTCTCGGAAATTGAACCTTATCAAGGTTTTCTTGAACGCTCAAGCACTCCGTTAAGAATATTGCGAATTGCTACGTGCCGATCAATTTCGGCAAAAGATATGGATCTCAAGTTCCTTTGATAATTAGATAACCGACGGGCATACCGCCTTGATTGCAATTAAAATTCTTAACGTCAATGAACTTTTAATTGAAGTTTATTAGCATAGAGGGAGCGAAACTGGCGCCGCCTTAATTGTTTTCTCCAGTTTTCAAAATTTTATCGAATGTCGTTGACGTTTATTTTTCTTTTATCTATTACAAAATTTCTTCGTTTCTCAATTTGATCGTCGATCGATATCTTATGTCGTGCGATGATTCTCGACAAAAGAGTTTGTTTCATCGATGGAGAAGGTCAAAGAGAGAGACAGACAGACAGATAGGTAGAGAGAGAGAGAGAGAGAGAGAGAAATGACCCCCTTGGGGTGTTCTCGGCGGAGGGTTCTCAAATATTATATTTATCCGGATCCTAATTATGAACCGCCGAGTATCAAATGAAGCCCTTGATGCCCTCCCCACGGTAATGGCACTTGTACGGTGTCCTATAGTGGATTACTTTACCGTAGTACCTATATTCCGATATCCAGAGCAGCTGCCCGGAAGAACGACCACGACACTTCCTTCCTGTATACGTTCTCTCTATGCGCGACTATTACCTTTTACGGTGTTTCTCTTGCGACACTTCTCCACCTACGTAAGTGTTACCTGTATTATGTATTATATAGCCTTCCCGTAGAGCACGTAACGTGGCTAGCAAATATACCCATTTTTTAAATAGGATTCCACGGGGAAAGAGCAAAGCGGAGCCAACGGAAGTCTCTAGTCTCTCTCTCTCTCTCTCTCTCTCTCTCTCTCTCTCTCTCTCTCTCTCTCGTACTCTCGATATAGACACGGTCGTAAAATGATCGATAGGGAAGAGAAAGAAAGAAAGAAGGAGAGAAAGAAAGGAAGGGAGGGAGGGAGGGAGGGAGGGAGGGAGGAGAATGGACGGAAGTCGGAGGTAAACACACCCTCTTCGTAGGGACAACGCGTTCCCATAGAATAGCTCTCTGCTCGGTAAACTCATCGTCAGCCTTCGATTCCCTCTTTTCACCTGTACCGAGGATGCAACCTCTCTCACCCGTCCGGTTGCGACCGCGTGGGAAGAGTACACACGATCGAGCCTCGAATCGATTGATTCGATAGACGCTATAGCTATAGCGTAAAAATATTCGGAAACCATACTTCGTGAGGATTTGCTCAGGGGCTTCTCGTCGTCGCCTCGCGAAGATGCCCGCTCTGCCTTTATGATCGTTCCATCCGACGGAGGGTTTCTCCAAACGATCTCGCGATTAAGAAAGCCCGCGGCCGCATCCGCGCCGAAAGAATAGGAGGAATACCACGTGGAATTAACGCGTCGCCCGTGCGGGGCTTCCCACTGGTAAAGCCAAAAAACTCCCTAATAATATTAAATACGATCTCGAAAAGTAATCGTCGTTAAACGATCTTGTTGTTCGTTCGAAGAAAGTATGGGCGCGGCAAGTACGCGATGGAAGGAAAATGAGAATGGAGTCGGGAATAAAAGTTTGAAGGGCGTTTTCGAGAAATCCGCATAAAAAAACACCTTTCACCTGACCGATCGCCTCCTCCTCCTGCCCCTTAACGAACGGAGATGCACCATATGCCGCGTCGTATCGCCGTGTGAAAATAGAATTAAGGATCGACGTTCGACGCTAACGTAATCGAGCAAAAAGGATACTATCGATTAGTCGTTTCTCGACGGCTAGAAAATAAATTTGTCGTGGCGCGTTGGTCCTTGGAAGGATCGTGGGTGGATGGAGAGATCCAAAGATTGGATTTCGTGTCGTCGACCCGAGTCTGATTCTCTTATGTATCTCCTCCTCCCCCAGTCCCCACCTTCCCCCCCCCCCCCCCGATATCGGACGGATAAAGGAACTAACAATGGGAAGAAAATAAGGTAACAAGGGAGTCTATACCTTGGTCTTTTCATAATCCTCCTTCCCGTGTTCGCGAAGCACCCCCCGAAGAGACTCGCACAGCATGTCATCGCGACATACCCGACACCACTGTCGGTGGCACAAAGGGAATAGACGATGTCGAGCCCTTTCGATTTTTCTAATTCACCGGCGCTTACGTCTCTCTTTCCCTGACTTTTTTGCTCTTCGTGAATTAGAAATCGGTGTCGTTGCACCCAGCGATAGGGATGAAAAATCCCTCTTTGTTCGAACGCATCGAAAACTTTTCTTTCGAAATTCGAAGAGTTTAACGATAAGATCTACGTCGTAAGGATATTACATATATATACATATATATATATATATATATATACATATGTGTGTGTGTGTGTGTGTAGGACGGTCGGATAGCGATATTTTTCGCTTGCTTCTTTTTGGTTTTCTGTGTGTTTTTTCTTTTTTTTCTTCCTCTTCTTTCTATTTTTTCTTTTTTTTCTAATGCCAATTATCGCTTTCCGATATCCAAACGTCTTTTTCGAACACTTATACATTCGAGAAATGGGAGAACCTAGACGGAGGACGATTTCGATAGACGTTTTCTCGAGGCGAAAGACCCGAGATTCGATTTTGGACACCTCTAACGCGTTCGACGCGATAGAAAGACATTAAATTTCGTTTCGATGAACTATTGACGCGCGATAGATATCGGTATTCGATATAAGACGACCCAGTTCCGTAATAACCCGTGAATGTGTAAAATAACGCCATAGCGGCGTAGGTTCGTCGTCGACCGGAAGGATCGATGGAAGGAGGGAGGATGGATCGATGCCGAGCGGAGTTGGTATAAAGAGGGGTATTCTTTTTATCACGTCCATCCGATATCCGTGACACGGAATTACTCGCTCACCGAGACGTATTCGCATCCTGGCACGTGCCAAGGAGGATCCTCTTACTCGTTTAAAGAGAGGGGGAAAGAAAGGGCCACGTAATGGTACAATATAACGAGGTATATTATTCGATACCGCGTGCACGCGGGCACGGGTCCACTAGGAGGAAGAGAAGGAGGAGAGAGCAGGTACTACATAATTTTACACCAGGTACGTATATGCTAAGGCTATAATATTTCGAGGAGACGGCCGGCTTCTGATATCTCCTTTCCCCTTTACACGCGTCCTGAGAATTATATTACCAAGAGGCCACGTACTAAGCGTCCGGCCCATAAAGATTAAATAAGGAACTCGGACGCGGAACGTGTTCCGGTCAATATAATATTATCGGTTGACGTGAGAATCACGCTAGATTAAAAGCATCGTTTTTCTTGTTTCTTTAACGATAGCCCACTATCGAGCGTGACGCGCTCGATATAATGGGGAATTTTTCAAAGTATTCCTCGCGTTAGGAGCAAAAGAACGAGAGTAAGAAGGAGAACGAGGAATAAGATAGGAGAACGAGAAGGAAGCGATTGGGTGGAGTGTAGGATACAGGTTTAAACCTGTTAAACCGCGGACCTGTAACGTATTCGCGAGCGTCGAATGAAAATGTTATATTTTAGAATCGTTGAAAAGAAAGGGGTAGCTCGAAGGAGCCGGTTCGCTGCCTCGAAGAGGGGAGGGGGAGGCAGTATCTTGGCGGGCAATCCGCGAGATTAGTTCCTCT
>OU964970.1:9363330-9510830 GCA_918808275.2 Dolichovespula sylvestris | reverse complement strand
GCCTTTCGAAGGGGAAAGATCGACGTGACGGCGTGCGCGCAGTTAGTGGGAGGATCCAGGGTTTCGTTGGTGAGGGTAAAGGGAACGCGAAAACGGGATAAAGTCTTGGCCAGGAGGGGGGCTATCGAGGAGAACGGGGGGGAACAGGCTCGGTGGAGGGGAAACGAAGCGCTCCCTTGGTGGGGATAATGGCAGTCCGATGGTGGGGTGGAGACGCGTGCGAGCCCGATACGAAGCCGAGTTAGGGCTAGTCTGCGAGCAGGCGAGCGAGTGTGCGCTTGCGTGACCCTCGGAGGACTCTTTTCTCTCCGTTTCCTCCCTGCTTTCCTTCCCTTTACCCCTGTCTCTCTCTCTCTCTCTCTCTCTCTCTCCCTCTCTCTTCCCTCTGTCTCACTTTATCTATCACGAAAACGCAGTCGATCCATCCTCCGAGGGTCATGCGACCTTCCATCTCGCTCTCCCGGAACGAGCTGCTGGATTGAAATCACCGAACGGACGTGCGCTCGTTGCCGCTTTTCCGCTCGCCAGGAGTCTGCAAAAACGGAGGATTTGCGCGAGCGGAGACTCCGTTACCGGCGATAGGAAACATCTGGAGTGGATTGGACGAGCGAGATAGAGAGAGAGAGAGAGAGAGAGAGAGAGAGAGAGAGAGAGAAATCCTTGGAGGAAGAGCAATAACTTTAACGCCGAGGTTAAAAGCGAACGAGAGCGTGCCGATCGAACATCCAAGGTAAATAGAGTACTGGATTATCTGATAACATGGCTCGCATGACCAACGAAAGAGAAAAGACTGAGGAAAATTTCTATTTCTTATTATACGAAAAGACATAAAGATTGTACATAAATTGAACTTGTAAATTAGCGATGAGGGTTAACGAAGATGGAGGAGAAGAAGAAGCATTGGGAGAAACGCAGAGTACTGATGCCAAGAGTACAATTATTAGTTAATGCCTCGCTCGTTATCAAAATTGATTTTGATACGTTTATTCTAGTACAAAAATGGACTCTTTCGTCTGACGTATACGACGATCGTTGGCACGGAAAATCGCCCAAAATCTAACGAGATCTAACGAAAATGGCCGAAAACATTGAAAAAAGATTAAACCGACCCAACCCTCTGGATGCATAACGAAAGGGAAAAATTTCCAAGGTCGTATGTCAGTCATCCTCGTGGATATCACAGGACTCCTGCCGAAACAACCTGTCACCTACCGGCGAACGGGCGACGTTCAGGCGCCAAAGTGATCTACGTTTCACACGGATGTAAGATTCTACCTTTTGTTCTTGATGCGCGGCTAATATTACTAATCGAATCTAATATAAGTTGTAGTAAATTTAACGAGTCCTTAAGTATCTGTATTTAATATCGAGCACTAAGTATATTTTAATTCAAAGAGACCGCGCGCGCGCGCGCGTGCGTGTGCGTGTGTGTGTATGTATATATATATATATATATATATATATATATATATATATATATATATGACATACACAAGACACACGCGCGCGCGCGCGCACAGTGAGACATAGATATAAGTTATCGTAGAATTTCTTCCCTTCTTTTCTTTCCCAACATATCTTTCATCAGTACGATGAATACGAAAGGTGCGCACAACGGACCGATAACAAAAGTATAGGAAAAATGACAAAAAAGTGTTTGAAAGAAAATATATTAGGATAGTCATATTCATTATGCTCTAGTCATCCTCTAGTCATGCTCCAGATCGTCTCTAGTCATAAACTAGTCCAAAATGTACTTTTAATTAGTAAAATTCGAGCAAATCCCTATGATTCTAGTCTAAATCATTCTCCAATCTAGTCGCAAAGCTGAGATAACGTTTGATCGGATAATTGTAAATAATTAGTTTCATTGGTTGCAATTAATTGAAATAATCGTACAGCACGCGTTCTAACGGACAAAGTAAAATCATACATGTTTTCTTGTAGAATTTAAGAATTCGACGAGGAAGATATTTCCCTCGTTTTGCTCCCTCGAATCTAGTCTTTTCGTAATGTTTCTAGTCATTTGAAATTGATAGTAACGAATCAACGTAATTATTGGGCCAATATCAAAGGTAAAATTAATTTATTATATATATTCTAAAACGAATATGCAGGCCAACCGTAAATGCAATTCTCGATAAAAACTTGTAATAAATCGTTTCAGCTTCGATGTCGATCCTATACGAGATACGAGACGTTTAAGTACTATTTCTTTATGACATCTTTACTTGATCATGTATATTTATGTAAGTAAATCGTTAATCGTACGTCGTATATCGCATATCGCATATCGCATATCGTATATCGTATGTCGTGTACGCAATAACCGCCAAAACCCTATCACTGCCCGTGGATGCGATGCCATAAACGCCGTCTCTGTGCAAAAACGAAGGTGAAAATCGAATCGTTTTCACATTGACGAAAGGAGTCGACGACTCAGGAATTAGTATTATTATTTTTTCTCGTGCTACGTAGCTTTATCCTTGAAAAAAAAAAAAAAATCATATATATATTTAAATTTGTATGTTTAAGGAACGTAACGACGAGTTCGATCAAAATTTCATCCTACGCCCAATCGTTTCAACCGCGTTGTATCGATTTGTTCTTTTTCCTTTTTCGATACTTTTAATTGGCAAAACTCCCTTTTCGCATACGCGCAAACCATTTTATTCGTCCTTTTAATTTGTATATTTAACGAGGATCGTTCGATAATCGATTACGAGATGTCCGTCATGGCAGCTACCAAGTTACTTAGTATTATATCGATTTAATGTAACACCATAGACACGTAGCGCGCTAGGTAAGATAGATTAAGAAACTATAGGATACGTAGATCGTGGTCGAACTTATCGGTGAACGTATCGGTACTTGAAAGAAGAAACCAATACGATTTCCAGGTATAACGATTAATTTAGATTAGATTAGATCGTCCACCTTTCTCTAAGGATTTGTATACGTTTGAAAATACACGAGCGAAAGAATATTTACGCGGCTGTGCCTATTACTAATAAGTATAATTCGTAATAAGATAAAACACGATACACGAAATTTACATGTAATACTTTTCGCTAGTAAAATTTTACGTTAACTATGCTCGTAACAAACAAACAAAAAATAGGTAAAGAAAAAAGAAAAAGGAAGAAAAAAAAAGAGAAAAAAAGAGAGAAAAAGGGGAAAAAAAGAGAAAAAAAAGAAAAAGAAAAAGAAAAAGAAAAAGAAAAAGAAAAAAGAAAAAAGGAAAGAAAAGAAAAGAAAAAGGAAAGGGAAATTTGTATTGACTGATTAGAAATATTTCAAAGCGATCGGATTGGAGTTGGTTCAACGAATCGATATAAATTAGTAGCCGATAAAATATCTAATCGTAGTGTCTAGTCGTAAAATTACTTGTAAATAAGAGAGTAATATACGAAGATATATTATCATGAGTGGGGTCTAGTCAAGAAATTCCTGGACGCAAACCCGAAAGTATTCGACGCGTAAAACGATGTGCGTTCTTTTCTCGCGTGGATACGAGTAGGGTACTCGATCTCAGTCCACGGACACCTAGAGTGTAGGTCTGTAAGACAATAATAAGTACTTAACTAGTGTTCTTTCGTCTAAAACTACTTGTAAGAAAATCATTATGCGCGTTTTCTCGATAAGTGATATCTCTCGTAGACGTCTTTTAATCCCAAGTACGAGCGATTCCCTTGTTTCAAGCTTTCAACTTATCTCGCTGGAAAATTGGAATTGCGCGTTTATCTTTTAATTTCGATGTAACTTTCAACTATAATAATTATATGTACATAGACGATACGTACGTACCATCATATATAGATATATATATATATATAATATTGTGTCATAGGTAATTAACGTTTCATATTTAACTCGTAGTCATAACGTTTGAGCTTTTACAAACGTAATATGCGTTTTGATTATTTAATCGCCTATTTTTTCGCTTATTTATTCATCTATAATCGTCATGCGTTTGTGTGTGTGTGTGTGTTTGCGTTTGCGTTTGCGTTTGCGTTTGCGTTTGTGTTTTTCCTACACGATGGTAATCGATGTGTGTAATTTAATAGCGTGTTAAGCGTGCTCCTTTTTCAATTGTATGTTAATCTCCCGACGCAATAGAAAATTTATCAGGATCAGGACGAACGATATCTCTGGAAATTCATGATTCGCACTATCTCGTACGATAAAGCAAAAAAGGAAGACGTAAAGAGTAAATAAGAAATAAAAAATCGTAGGTACGGCCGACATAAATCGTTTTTCTTTCCACCTAATTTCCCGTCAAAATGTCATTTATTTATTTTTTCCTTTAACGAACTAATAGAAAGGATTATCTGCCGATGTGAATAATGACCAAATACCTTCTATTATCAAATTGATACGGTCGATCATGGAGCAAACGTTATTTTTCCACTTTGATTTTCCCTCGTTTCCCTTCCACCACCCCCACCACGTTGATCGAATCGGACCTTCGGAGCGGGACGACTGGCGCCACCTTGAGAGAGTTATGCGAAGTATTATTTACCTATGTACCATCGCATTACGTCGCGTCTAAGCGAATAAAGGTAATAGAGGCAAGCGCACTACTGGTAAGCTCTCCCGTTATTAGTCGTATCGTATACGATGCGCCCATTTGATTCTACGAAAAAAGATAGTTCGCGTCGACGCGAACGCGTTCGTTGCAAGTAACGTTATTTCGGAATGATATATTGGCGCGTAGGTAGGTATCGTATTTACCGAGCGGGATAAGGCGCAACCGATAACGAAACCGTCGAGACGTAATCATTTTAAGGTTAGAAAGATAGTATGTTACTGATACGTTACATTTCTCTCTCGTAATATATGCGTCGAGAGAATCAAATTCTTAGGATATTATGGCATTGAACAATAGGTGTTTTCGACTATTGAGATGTTACAAAAAGACGTACGTGAGCCGTTATCCAAGATTTAATTATGGTTACGACAAATACTGTCTCGAGAGGAGCGATTGCACAGATATCAAAATGTGCTACAACCGGCACTTCGATTTCCATACTTCCATAATTTCCAACTGTCTTTCGTTGTCGTCCGACACGATAGAAAACAAAGTGGTAAATCTTTGTATAAATCTTCGAAACGGTAGGGTCTACCTCAATGATTTGGAGGAGATCATTCACATCTACGAGAAAACGAACAATGCGTTATCGGACAACGTCGACTTGATATTATTAAAGTGTTGCGGCGAATCGTTACCCAACGTCGATCTCCCAACGAGACGAAAGTTGACCAGTCAGGTGTGGAATTTGCTCCGAAATAAAGGCTGTCAAATGACGTTGAAACATTATAACGTCCTTCTCGATGTTTACGCACAAAATTCCGAGTTTATAAATCCGCGTGAGTTCTTAGACGACATGACCTTAGAACCCGATCAGAGCATATATCGCTCTCTATTGAATGTGATATCGAAAACGGATAATTCAGAATTAATTGCCAATATGATAAAGAAGATGAAAGAGAGCGTAGGTACTTGGAGCGAACAAACGTACAACGAGATCGTCAAAGTAAACGCCATGCAAGGCAATTTCCGGGAAGCTTACGAAGTGATCCAAGAAATGAAATTCTATGAAATCTTGCCGTCTCCTGAAACTTATATTAACTTGGCGTACGGTTACGCCAAGACGGGCGATATCTCCAAAGTTATAGAAATTTTTGAAAAATATCCTCCTAGCGTTACCAATATAATCGACGTCGTCAAAATTCTTTGCCGTTACGGATACGGAGAGCACTTTGATGGCGTTTTAAAATTTCTACCCGTATCTTTGAAGTTAAACGAGTTATCAGTAATTACTAATGCCATTATTGAACTTATATACGCCGGTCAGAGGAAAGACGCTCTCAAGATGATAATCAGTCTTCCTACTGTAACAGAAGTTATGGATATTTGCGTGGAATACGTCAGACACTTTGTTAACGAAGAAATCCAACTGAATAGTTCGGACGAAAATATTTTAGGACTGATACGCGAAATCATGCGCCATAAACATTCTCCTTTCATCGTGAACGAAGCTACCAAAGTTACCTTGCGCGAAGGAAGGGAATCTTTGGCGCTGGCTTTATTCGAGGACATGAGAAGGAACGACATCCCGGTACGTTCCCATTACTATTGGCCTTTGCTGATAGAGGCGCGTAAAAGCGCGAACCAGAGCAAATTTTACTCTCTTATTGAGCACATGCTGTCCAAGAACGTCGAAATAGATAAAGATACGCTTATGGACTATATACTACCTTTCGTAGATACGACCGATCCTGTCCAAACGACGAAGGCATTGATCGACAATGGGATTAATTTTATCGGGGCGATAGAAACCGTCGGCGCGTTTCTTTTGCGAGACAACAGATTGGAGGATCTACTGTGGTTGCAGTCCAAATGCAAAGTGAAAATTAATTTTTGTGATTCTTATCTGGAAAAGTCACTCGTCGAGGGATACGCGAAAGCGACCGACAAGTCGGTTTACGTGTCTTCGACGTTAAAAATTCTCTACGCGACCAAGGCGCCGCATTTGTATATTTTGAATGCGTTGCTAAACGACGCAGCCGAGTCGAAGAAATTGCAACAGCTTATTGAATTTTTACAAATATTAAAGGAACATAAAGTAACGTTGCCAAGGGCAGAGATCGACGTTATGAGAAAACGCCTCGTTGGCATAAGCGCGGACACGGATGAAAATAAAACTATCGAAGATTTGTTGAGAGACTTGAACGACAACCAAATGGATATAAATTTGAAAAGAGACTCGTTCAAATCGATATTGTCGTTGAATCCGCATAGAAATAAAATGGACATGGAGGAACTACGTAATCATATCATAGAGCTCAAGTCGAAAAATCTGAACATTCGTGGTACTGCGATGAAATTACTGACTGAATATTGTAAATATAACAATTTAAAGGCTGCAGAAAGTATCAAGGAAGAAATTAATTCGAATGATTTCAATTGGACGCCAGGAATGAAAGCTATGTTATTCGATTTGTATGTAAAAAATAATTTATTGGATAAAGCCGAGGTCGAATTAAATGAAATTCGAAATAATTTCAGTGAGTTTCAGTTGGACAGTAAGAAAATATTATCGTATGCTATCTGTTTGGTGGAAAACGACAGATTGGATGACGCGTTTTGTGCGATAAACGATATTAAAAACGTTAATATTTCCATAAATGTTACTAACAAATGTTTGCAATTATTGTACGCGATAACGAAGGGCGAACGTCATGACTTTGCCGAAAAAATGTTGACGGCCCTCGTTAAGAATAAATATTGCAAGTTGGAGAATATTTTGCTGAATCCGTTGGTCGATAGGCATATTTCGAGAAACGACATAGGATCTGCCGTGGATACTTTTCTACGGTGTGCGAATATATATAAGCAAACTCCGTTGAAACAAAAATTATTAGGAATATTGGTCAGGCATATGGCCGATTCGTCTTTACCGGACGTCGATGATATGTTGAAGAAGGTTTTGAACGGTATAAGGGACGTTCACGGAGAGCCGGTGGCTGTGGTAAAGTTGATCCTGGCATTGGCGGAAGCCGGTAAAGTCGAACAATTGCGGAAAATTTTTGAGGTCTCGTCTTTTCACCATACATCGTATACTTTATTCTATCATATTACAATTACATTATTATATATCGTCTCATTCGTATCTTTCTTTTTCTTTTCTTTTCTTTTCTTTTCTTTTTAGATGCGAGACGTGCAAATGAGACTATTGGTCAAGGATATTCGTAATTACAGTAACGCCAACCTCGACGTACCGTTGACTATATTCGAAGTAGTCAAGTATATGAGAAACGTAGAGACAAATCTTTTGTGCAATTACATTCTTTCGATCTATGGTACGGTATAGGGGAGGTGGTAATATATTTTCGAATGGATTTAATAAGGTACATTTATTAATCGTTTTCATTCGAAATCGCATCGTCGACAGATAAAATGAACGATCGCGAAGGAGCTAGCGCGTTACTGAGGGAAATGGGAAAGGCATCGATAACGCCGGACAAGAAGTACAACGTTAAGTTCCGCGATGTCGCGGCTCGATGACTCGAGGAAAGGAGGGGATGCAACGCGTATTACGACGTAACAACGCAGCAGCAGCAGCAGCAACAACAACAACAACAACAACACGACAACGATATATACGTATGAACGGAATAGGAAAAATGTGGCAAGAATCGAACCACCACCATCGCGAGGAGGAGGAGGAGGAGGAGGAGGAGGTTCGTCGATTCAATAAAGAGCCTTGAAATTTTCTTCGAGCATCGTACCGTATTCTTCCATTAATTTCAAGGCTCGCTGCTTACGCGGTAGAAAATCAACCTGTTCCTTTTGTCGTACGATCAAATCGTTGCTCCTCTTATTTTCTTCCTTTAGATCGATCCATTTTTTTTCAAGCGCCTCGACCTCGAGAAAAATCCTATTTTCGTTAAAACTCGCCTTGATTCGGTTATAATCGTCCTCGAGAGTTTTCAATTTTTCCTCGACGATCGTTCGCTCGTCCATCAGCTTTTTACGTTCGACATTCGCGTCCTCGCGTTTCATACGATCTTTCGCATTAAAACCATTGAAATCCTCCAATTGTATCAATTCGTATTCCCTGCCGTAGGTTCGTTCGTTTATATCGCCGATTTCTAATAACAACTTATTCTCCAATATTTCCAATTTGCGCAACGTAAGCTTCAAATCGATATAATCGTTTTTTAACATTTCGAAAATCTCATCGCTAGGTATCGTATCGCGCTCGTCGTAGTTGTCGTCTTTGTAGTAATCCTCGTGGTGGTTTGACTTATTTAGAAGCAATACTACCTCCTCGGACCACGTTAAATTCCCATCGTTGTCGTCGTCGTCGTCGCCGCCGCCGCCGCCGCCGCCGCCGCCGCCGCCGCCGCCATTAGATATTCTTTCCAAATACTCGACTATCGATATTTCCAATTTCTTTATCCTTTCGATTTCTTCGGCTTTGTTCTCGTCGAAAGTCGCCGCGAATTGCTCCATGAGTTCCTCCCGCTTTCGTAACTCTTTATATTTGGTTCGTTTATCGGTTTGACCGTCCTCCAAGTCCGTCTCCAACCGTTCCAATTCGACCTCAACCTCGGCCAAACGTTTCTTTTTATTAGCGAGTTGCGCCTCCGCGGCTGCCATGTCCATATTATCCCGTTTTATCTTAACCAATAATTGCTCTCTTTCTTTATCGGGCGACAATCTGTTCCTTTCTTCCTCCCTCAGTTTGTCCCTCTTATATTCGGCGTCCATAGTCTTGACGTGTAACTTAACGGCCTCCTGTTTAAAAGGAGAAAGCGCCATTTGTTCCTCGAAATGGGCCTGTTCCTTCGACAACGCCTCCAGTTCCTCCTGCATACCTAATATCGTTTCCTCGATTTGAACTTTTTCCTCGCGCAGTCTCTCGTACCTTTCCCTCGTTCCTAGATCCATCGTTTCGATCAATCTCTCCGTACGCTCCCTCTCCGTTCCTATTTCCTTCTCCGTTTTGCGCGATCGTTGTTCCATTTCTTGCCTACGCTCGAACATATCCTCTATCTCGGCCATCGACCGTTCGTTTCTCGACGAGAGTTCTTTCCTCTCTCGATCGATCGTTTCCTTTTCGACGTTCGAGCTCATTTTATCGACGACGATATTATAATCCGCGAGTTCTCCCTGCAACGCCGTCAATTCCCCTGCCAGATCCTTCGCCCTTTTGTCGTAATGCAATATAGTCGCCCTTTCCTTGTTCTGCATATCGATGTCCCGTACGATGGTCCCCATCTCTTGCGACAATTCTCGCATTTTTAATTGTACGAGTCCCTCGTAATATCGTTTGTCCTGAACTTGTCTGTATATACGATTAAAAAGATAAATAATAAATGAGAGTTAGGCGAGTAGCCTAAGTAGCGAGTAACGTAAGCTGTCGTGTAAGAGTCTAACGATCGAGATATATAATACATGCAAAAACGCAACAACTACGAGCGCGAGTAAGCGGTGGTACGAAGCGACGCAACAACGATCTCCGACGAAGAGGGACGGGGGCCAAAGGGTAAAACCAAAAACGAACCTTGTCATCGACGTGCCTCTCCCAGTTCCAGGTCGGATAGAGGCGATTCCGTGCTGGGTGATGGGCCTTTCGAGACCGGGCATCGACAGTCCCGTGTTCAAACGAGACAAACCCGAAATCGAAGCCGAAGGCGCCCTAACCGCCAACGGCGCGTTTCGAGCCGCAGGAGTAGCGGATCGAAAACCACTGTACTCTTCGAGATCCTCCTTGATTCCTCTTCTAGACGTCGGCCTTTCGATTTCGTTACCTTCGATCTTTTTCAAGGTCCTGTCGAGCGTCGTCTCACGGCGCCAACGGGTCACCGGCCTTTCCATTTGCTTTTCGTTGGCCGCTCTTTCGAAATCCATCGGACACAACAATGGGTCCTCCTATGCGCCGAGACCGAGCTCTTTTTTCTTTGTCGTTTCTTTCTTTCTTTTCTTTTTTTTTTTTTTTTTTTTTTTTCCCTTCTTCGACGCGAGACGCAAGAGAGAACGACGACGGAATTAAATGTAAAAGAAAAAACGTTTTCGATTCGTTCGTCTATGTTTTTTCGTTCTCGTCGCTATGGCAACGCGACCCAGGCGCGCCACCTATCTAACCTAACCGAACCGAATCGAATAGTACGATTCGTACGCGCGCGAAACGGACGGACGGACGGACGGATAGATATCGATAGCCGTTTTACTTTTTGCCGTATAAAGTGTAAAGTGTCTCGTTTCGTTAACAAATTCGCCTTTATTCAACGACTCCGCATTATGAATACGTGCGACAAGAATTTTTACAAATATCTTGATGTTTATTATGAAAAATTATTTCCATACGAGGAACTCTGCGTTTGGTTAGGTTATGGAGACGGTATCGAATTACAAAGTAGCAATACATCTTGCGTCGTATCTTCGTCGACTAACCTTACGACAAAGCGATATCTACCTATTTTTCAGTCGCCGCCATCTCGTTTAGAGAATTTTCAATGAAACTGCCGAATCAATTGTTCATTAGAAATAACTCTTTTCCGATTCCCAGTTTGATGAAGGCAACTATTCTTAAGGAACTTCCAATAGCGATAAACATTGGGGCGATATACAACACGCCGTAAGTATGAGTTGCCATATAGAGTCGATGAAATTGTGTTAACGAAGTAGAAAAATAAAAGAAAATAAAAGAAAATTTCAGTCCGCGCTCCAAAAGTATACCCAAGTCTTTCGTCGAAAAGGAACTGGTCTTCGACATAGATATTTCCGACTACGACGACGTGAGGACGTGCTGCAAGGGATCCGACATCTGTACGAGATGTTGGAAGTACATAGTCGTCGCTTGCAAAATATTAAATATGTGTTTAAGACGTAAGTAAAACGCTGCTGCGCCTTTATAAGGTAGACCAACGATACGCTCTGTAATATTTCGATGCGAATTCCTTCTCGTAGATGATTTTGGATACGATCATATACTGTGGATCTTTTCCGGAAGAAGAGGAATACACTGTTGGGTCAGCGATAAAGCCGCTAGAACGTTGGGTCAAAATAAACGCAACGGGATATTAAACTATATAGGATACAACGCGTTAAAGTGTTTCTTAGAGGAGGACCATTACCAAATAAGAAAGTTGAATTATCACGACAGGTTAACTCTAGTTCTATTTCCTTGATCTGTCCCGTTTAATAACGCTTTTAAGAGAAAATAAGCACGAATAATGAAATATTTCTATGCGTCGAGCAGGCGCGTTCTTGCTATTATAGAGCCTGTATTTATACCTTTGTGCGTCGTAGATCAAAATCTACTCGGTACGGAAGAGGGAGTCAATTATTTTCTAGCTCTACTTCCCGATAACGAGACGCAGAGAGACGTTAAGCAGTTGTTTAATGATTGCATAAGCAGCATCGATAGATGGAACTCGTTTGCCGAGTATCATAAAGATATGATTAATTTCGTACGATTCAAACTTATTTCTCTGAATTGTAATAACGATTATTCCGTGCGGGTTCCGGTACATACTTATATTTAAATACTTCATCTTTTTAGGGCATACGGTATTGGAAGGGACTGGAGGAATTTCTGGATCATGTAAAGTTGCATTATTGCGGTCCAAGATTCGATGGGAATGTAACAAATGATACGACGCATTTGTTGAGATGTCCATTTTCGGTGCACGCTGAAAGCGGCAAAATCGTTATACCGTTCGATTTCGCCGAAATAGAAAGCTTTGATCCGTCGACCGTTCCCACGGTGAAACAGTTGATTACCGAAATTAATATTTTAAACAGAAATCGGTCGATCGAAGGAGACGTAGATTATACGAGTGATTACTGCGAGACTAGTTTAAGGAAGCCCATAGATATTTTTCAAACATTTGTAAAAGGAGTAATAGCAAAGTAAAATTAATATTAATGTTAAATGAAATTTATTGTCAAACCAGTTATGGCTAAAACAGAGTATACATAAATGGAGTTGGTACATTTATACATTTCTATGCATTTCCATGCATTTCCATGCATTTCCATGCGCTTCTATCCCCGAAGCGTATATCTCTCTGTGCCACGTGCGCACATCCTTTCTCAGAGACATTACGTATATTTTCTCACGCTCTTAGGGGAAGCGTCAGCTGATAAAGCAAAGCAAAGCAAAGAAAAGATTACGGCCAGTTAAGAGGTTTATTCAAACTTTTATTCGAACGTGCAGTGTGAATTTGCGTATTCCGCCCTCGTCGCAGGACGATCGGTTTTTTTTTTTTTCCCCCATCATATAGCATATACGTTATTGCATTTTGAAGGAATAGCTAAGAAAAATGGCAGAGACAACGAGAAAAAGTTTGTTGGATGTGGTGGAAAAAAATTTAAAGATCATTAACTATGTAAATATGGTTACGTCATTCGCTTTATATCTTTGTCCTTTTCACGTATGTTTACAAAATAATTCGATAACGCACAATTGTGTCATTTTCAGAGTACATACGTAACACGATTCTCATATTTTGGAGAATATTTTCATAGTTCCGAAGAATTGCAAGAGGTTTGCTCGAATGATTCTTTTGGCCCGATACGTTAATCGTAATGGTCGTTAAACTTCGGAGAACGTTTTTACACTGTATTTCCTACGCAGGTAATGAAAAGGATCGTCGAAGAACTGCACGAGGATTCGAATGCAAATCTCGTAACCGGTTTGTTGCTCGTTTATCCAAGATTTTACATACATTTGTTGGAGGTACGTTTCGACGTGATCGTATTAAACAAAATTATATATATATATATATATATATATATATATTAATAAGCCTTTAATCGTAATAAGTTTGGCGCGTTAAAATTATTAAAAAAAGATTTTTGAAAGGAGATGAGAGATGAAATGAAATAGTTCGATAAGTTTATATAAATAGGCCCCGGAAGACGTAATTTACGTGCACTTGAAAAACATCTATGAGAATAAAAACTTGGAAGAAAAATTTGGGAAGGCCATCGTTTTACCGACGTATCACCACGTTAGCCACGTGAGTCACCAACGTAAAAGGCAAGGCCTCCATAGCGTTGTTATATTTTCGTTCATCTTTTTTTTTTTTCTTCTTTCTTTCGTTTTATTGTTTTCATAGAGATTTTTCATCGATTGGTTTCACGTTTACACGCTGGCACCTAGCTTGTTGGAAAGGATAGAAAAGCAAACGCTAGAGGATATTAAAAGACAAATTTCAAATTGCTGTATGAAATTATATCATCTGTGCGACTATATATCAAGAGCAATGCGCGATGGTGTAAGTAAAGATCGACGGACACGCGGATATACGTATCCGTGCGTCCATATGTAAATGAAAAAAAACTATAATACCTACGTTCATCTTTTTTTTTTTGTTTTTGTTTCGATAGGCGAACGACGTAGAAATTTTATTTAATTTAAATGAGAAAATACCGCAATATCTTCCCGAGAGTACCGTGTTGGAATTTTTGTTGAACGCAAAGTCGAGCGTATTGAAGACCGTCGAAGATTATTTACGAATTTACAGCGAAGTACCATTTATAGAATTTTACGATGGTAACCAAATTTACATTAATTTCTATTCTTTTATTCTACTTTTACATTATTCCACGCGAAAAAGCGCGATTCGGATCAAAGGATTTTGATAGATTCCGGCCTTGAATAAAAACGATTATTTATTAGAGAATATTTACAATATCAAAAAAACGATTTTTGTTTTGTTTTGTTTTTTTTTTCTTTTCTTTTTTCTTTTTTTTTGTTCTTTGACGAGGATACACAAAGTAGGTATTATTGGATGGTACTAAACTAACGATAAGTACATGTACATACAAATTTCATTGTTTTCCGGTGAAAAGCAACCCCGGTCAAGCGGTACGGTTCGAGCGTTCGGTGCTTCGACGATATTCTTATTTTAACGAATCCTTTTATCTCGTCGTATATCGAATTAATCCATGAATCGTACGGTAGTGAGACGAATATGATCGTGCCTCTAGTGGCACTGTTTCGTTCGAAAAAAGCACTTGGACTCGCGTCTCGGCACGTTCTTGCTGACGTACGTTGATTGATTCGGTTAAGTTACGCGATACTTATCCTCCGTTGTTTTTTTTCCTGTCGTTTCGTTTCTTTAGTTCTTCTGCTTGTTTTTACTTTTCAATATATATATATATATATATATATATATATATATATATATATATATATATATATATATTTTGTTTAACTCAATACTTTGGTATCAGCAAAGATGTTCGAGAGAATAAGTAGTACTTAAGTATTTCTCGCGACGGAAGAAAGTCTCTGGGTTGCGTCTTACGAGCGGATACGCGATACCTCGTCGTAAATTGGTCGCTCTTGCTAAGAGCGTAAATATACAATACGCGTACGTATTATTCTCTTTATACCGTTAAGCGTGCAAATTATTTTCCTAGAAAGTCTGAACATTTTCCAAGGTATTGTATTTCCTGCGAGTACAATCGTATGTCAGCGATGCCGCGACACCGGCTCTTATACGAAACAAAACGAAACGAAACGAAACGAAACTTTCGTACGTATCGCCGTATACTCTTGCGCGTTGCGATGTCTCTCTTTCGGAAGCGCTGATGCAACTTGCAAATTTGTAAGTTATACAACCGATGCAATTATCATCTCTTTTGACGTACTAGAGCAGTAGAGGATCTAATGAAGACGAGACTCGCACGGATAATAGTGCCTTACGTTTTCACTTTGAAACTACGCGTTGCGCTCACCTTCGAATAATTTTCATCCTGTTACGTTGGATCTCAATTTTCAAGCGGTATATCCTAACTTAGGTTAGTTGTACATTCGGAACTTCGGTCTCGTCGCTGATCCACTTACGTACGTACACACATAATAGACGCGCGTCGCTCGTTTATCCGTATCTCCGTATCGTCGGTCGGCCTTTAATACGAATTCTACACGCGCAAGACTTTTTTGCAATTCTGATAGGCGCATTAGCGCTCCTTTGGCGGATATGGGCACCGAATGGCAAGAGACGCACGCGTTTATCATAAATCGATACGATTATTTTACAGATACGATTTGGCCACCTCCGTCGGATAACATGGCTCGTTACGCCTCGGATAAACGCGTCGACCGGGAAAACGACGAAGATCTAACGAGGAAGAAAACTTATTGAGTTGCGACGATGAAAACGATACGTTCCATTTGACGAGATCATCGAACGTGGTTTTATTTTCTTATCATTCACGAGGAGAAACTTAAGAACGGACTTTTCCAACCATGCGAGATGCGTTATAACATTTATGAGTTAAAAATAAACGATCGGAGTTTTCATCGTATCGTCGACGTTTACGATCTCGATCTCGAATATGCGCGACGAACAAAGTCGTCATATTTTATTTGGTGCGTATCTCTTTTTTTTTTTTTTTTTTAATTTCGTGTAAAATTTCTTACAAGGATAAATTTACGCACTTTCCAATTTATCAATCACTAACGTACATACGTCGATAGGTACGTATTCGATCACGTACCAACATCAATTCCATCAATGGCAATAATAATTAACAATTCATTTAGTAAACATTATAGTCAGATTTCTCAGAGATATAACTTAATGTCTAGCGATCGAAAGAACACATTCACGTAGAAGTTTAGAGAAACGTTATGTTTCGACGTTATTTCATTAAGAAACGACTCGCGGAAAGACCACTTTCTCGGGTACGCACCTATACGGCGAATAACCTTTTCGTTTCGAGTATTCGGCGAGTACTCGGCTCGGCCCTTATAAACTTGACTTCTTTCCGTCCTCCGTCCTCCGTCCTCCGTCTTATTCGGTGCTTCGATCATTTGCGTGTTTCTCGGTTCGTCGGAAAGTGGGTATTTTACGAGACGAAGCAAAATATCATCCACCTTCGTGGATGCATCCCCTTAGTCTTAAATCGCGGAAATGGGAATCGATTTATTTTCTTTCTACGTTAGAACATAGTAGGTACCGTCGTCGTATCGCCGCCGGCGCGCCGGTAACGAAATCGATAATCGACGAAAGCCACACACTCGCACATTTTGCCCTTTTATACAAATTTGCGCGAACTACAGGAAGTAACCACGGATTGGTTAAACGCCCTTCTCCTCTTCGCCGTCTGACGCCGAGGGTATTCGCACGGCCGGGCATTCGTCCTTATAACGATTAACGATACGTTTCGGTTATAGTACATAGGGGAGAGCCAACGAGAAATGACCTCCGGTGATACATTAGATTTCCAACAAGATTTTCTTAAGCATCGAAACAGGCAGTAATTTGTAGGACTATCGCAATTACGTACCACGAGTGACAGACTTAACTTAATTAAATCGGCATTCATCTAATCGTAAGAGTAAAGATAAAGATTCGTTCTTCTTTTTTTTCCCCCTCTTTAAAAACAACGCTCATATATTTGTATCGTTGGTACGATTACTCGCAAAAGGGAGGAAACGTTATTTTTTTCTTTCTTTTTTCTTTTTTTTTTTTTTTTTTTTCTCAAGACGTTATTATACAGATAGTTAACGTTACAATAAAATCCAGAATATTGTAGACTGAAAGAAACCAGGGGACTTGCTTCGATCTTTTTCGTCGTCGTTCGTGTTCTTTTTCCTTTTTCTTTTTTTGTTTTTTTTTTTTCTTTTTTTTTTTTTTTTTGTTCGAACGCGTCATTCCTTTATACGCTCACTTCTTCGAACGTTTTGTTCGGTTTTCTCGGTGGAAAACCAAACGATATGTTTCTATCGCGTTTCCTCGCTCTCGATCCCCTTTCCCAGCAGTCTACGTTTTTAACTTTTGCCGGCTTCGCCACGCCGTGCCGCGCCGCGCCGTGCCGTGCCGTGCCGTGCCGTGCCGTGCCGTGCCGTGTCGTGCGATCGATTTTTCACACGATATCGCACCAACGAATTAACCCTTTTCAGTGTACGTTATTCTGGTTGCACGATCAATTTTTCAATTTCGTCTACGTATTTTTTACTTACATCGACTAGACAAATTGTACAGTGTGTACCGTAGTAAAAGTTGAATAAACTTTATGCTATTGATTTGTATAAAATATCTTCCATGTTCAAAGGTATGTACAGTACATAAATTACGCGACGCTGTGTATGTGTTTCTTTGTGTATTCTCAAGTGTATGCATGGAGCACGTGCGTGGCCTGTATATATATATATATATATATATATATATATATACACGCTTTCTCATTCAACTGTACATATGTATATTTGTTTGTATATGTACAAACACACTCAGGCACGTACTACACGCGCGTATGTGTAGGCATTCGTACTAAATGTCACGCGTTCGTACACACAGTTCGCTCGCGCTCTCTCTCTCTCTCTCTCTCTCTCTCTCTCTCTCTCTCTCTCTCTCCCTCCCTCCCTCCCTCTCCCTCTCCCTCTCTCTTTCTCTCTCGATTCACGCGCATACACATTTATCGACGCAGTATCAGTTTCAAAGTCTTCCTTTAATATAAAAAGGGCACTTGATTCAACATAAATTCGTAAAATGGCGATGTCATTTACGGGTTTAAAAAATAAATTCGTTAAAGTAAAAGAGGCTCGTATTGTTGAATTCACATACGACGTGCGTCACATACGCTTTCTCTCTCATTTTCTCTCTCTCACTCTCACTCTCACTCTCTCTCTCTCTCTCTCTCTCTCTCTCTCTCTCTCTCTCTCTCTCTCTCTCTCTCTCTCTCTCTCTCTTGCACTTCTTTCGCAAGCGATAAGGTAATTAACAATGAATCTCTTTTTGTTTTTGTTCTTTTGTTTTTCTTTTTTCTAATACATGATGTAGTCGTCGAAGATGCATCAATTGCAGCGTCACACCGAGCTTTCTCTTTTGGCCATCACAACGGGCGTGGTCACGGTCGCCTCTTTCTGCGACTGGACGCAGCACTGAGCAGGAACTCTCGTTTCGATGTCCTTCGACAAGAACGTGCATGTACTTGGACAGGTCCTGCCGACGACTCCTAACCCCGCGTACAACATCGGTGGACTCATAGTCATCGATTGGACGCTCTGAGTCGGCCAGTGCTGTCTCGGTAACGTGCACACTCCGTCGTCGTACACGCTTCCGATGATGGGCTGAAACTGAAGGATTTTGGATTTCTCTCTCTCTCTCTCTCTCCCTCTCTCCCACCGTCAAGGGAAAGAGAAAAAGGCGTTTTTTCTTACACTTTTGTGTTTGGTAGATAAATTTGAAAATTCGTGCAGGGGCATGCCGTTGCGAATGGTGCAGTAGCCAACGTAGCTGCCGTGCCCGGTTAAGGAAGTAATGGTCGAGTGTTCCAAGAGACTTCTCGACGGAGAGGTTTCTATAGTCGATACCAATCGTCTTTTTCTCAAGTATTCCGAGGGCTCGTCTCCTGAGAAAATACGCACGAGCGGGTAATAAACGATTGATATTGGAAAAAGAAAGAAAAAACTTTGTTCGATCGTCCGATCGAGCGTGCAAAATACTATACGAACCGGTGATTTGTTGAGGTATGATGTCAGGATTTTTCTCGTCGCTCTCACTGAGGTCACCGCTGGTGTCCAATTTTCTGAACGGACTACCCGGATGCTTTTCGTCGTTGAGAAGGCTGCTACCTTCGCGGAACCTCAGTTCGCGCTGTATCGGCACGGGTTTCGTTTGCTTTCCGTGTTCCTCCATTTGCGACTTGCCACGTTCCTCGACGTTCGTGTGTTGGATCCTCAAAACGACCATGACTATTACCGCGACGATTATCAAGGCCGTTACCACGCCGATCATGACACTGAACATCGGCGTTAATCTAACGTTTTGCCGTGGCCTTTCTGAAATAACCAACGACTGCTCTTACTATCCTATATTTCCGTTCGTCCGTTTGTTCGTCCGTCCGTTCGTCCGTTCGTCCGTCCGTCCGTTCGTCCGTCCGTCCGTCCGTCCGTCCGCCCGCCCGACCGACCGATTCGTCTCCTTTATACGAAGGAGAAAAGGAAGGAAAGTACGATTATTACTTTCGCAGCTTACCCTCCGTTTCTCGCGATTAATTCTCGGCGGTAAAAAGATCGTTGTGAAAAGGAAAAAAAGAAAAAGACTAGGCGTTTACCTGTCTCGGATGTTAATTGTTTTTCAGGGAGCCTCAAAGTTCCTGCCTGCACGACCATTGCCTCGCTGCGCCCTTTATCGTTGTACGCGTAAATGCACGCCTGATAAAGAGCACCGGACTCGAGTTGAGCGACGCTGAAACGCGGCACCGGCGACGTTAAATTTGCACGCAATTCCTGGCTGTTGCTCTCCCTCACCTCGAGAAGAAAGGATTGCGGTAAGCCGCCGTTGAAACCCTCGGTGCATCGCACCGAAAACGAATTGGTCGATGTGTTGGAGGTAGTACAATTGTGTACCATATCCGGACGACCTGTCAGGGGTGGGTGGGGAGAGAGAAAGAGATAGTTACGGTAAATCAAGTTCCTCTCAACCTCCAAATTCGTTCGATTCGTTCGACATCTTTTTTTCTTTCTTTTTGTTTTTCTTTGTTTTGTTTTCGTTTTTTTTTTTTTTTTTTTTTTTTCTTTTTTACCCAGATAAAGCGAGTTTATATAAAGTACGCGTTCGGATAAAACGCCCGCGCGCGCGCGCGATCGATGATCCTTTAGAAAGGAGCGCAATATCTTAGGTGGCTTAACGAAGCCGACAAAAGGAATGCAAATGCCCATTGTTCCTTCGTAGGGATACCTCTATAGAGGTACCTCTTTCGCGCTATTTTTCCAAGCTTACCTTTTGAAAATATAGCCGCGGTAAGGGGAAAGGTAGGATGTGTCGCGTGGTCGAGAGAGGGAAAATATTTTCTCTTTTCTTGTCGGTTTTTTTCTCTTTTCTTTTCTCTCTCTCTCTCTCTCTCTCTCTCTCTCTCTCTCTCTCTCTCTATTTCTTTTCCAAAGAATATCCTCCCGGCGTGGCGCGACGCGCCGGAAGCACGGTTGTTCCAGATAACAAAAACGAGAGAGAGAGAGAGAGAGAGAGAGAGAGAGAATACTTTCGTTCTGCGTGAAAAATCGCGCGCGATGAATTTTTGCGACTCCGAGTCCACTAGGGCTTTTATCTTTGGCGGAAAAATGATGATAGCGATTTAGTTTGATTTTCAAGGAGCTTGCGTCGCGACTCGGAAAGATTTGCCCGGATGAAAGAAAAAGGAAAAGAAAAAAAAAAAAGAAAACAAAATATACATCGTCTATCAAGTTCGACGAAGAGCGAGCATGGATTTATTATAGGTACAGATCGTACGCTATATCCTATCTTTGAAAACTTTGAGTAGATTCGAAAGTCCGCACGACGAAAGGAAAACGGCCGGATATTACCTTTGTACTCGGTGTACGGCGATGCCAGCGGCGACATTCGATATTCGATTATCGAGGTCTTTCGATTTTCGTGATCGTTGCTGCATAAGGATAACTCACCGGCGGGTATAATGTGATAGACGCAAGGCACTTGTTGATGCCCTATACGATTCGTGGCCCAACATAGCAACGTTCCGTAATCCAATTCCGTCATCGGCGTGTACGAAACGATCGAGGATGTGCCTGCTCTGGCGATATGACCCGCGGCGACGTCGATACTCTCCGCAGAATTGTTGAACGTCCACCGGAACTCCACTTCCGCGGGATTCGCTTCCACTTGACAGGATATGTTGGCCTTTTCTTGTTTAGCCACACCGTGAAACTTTGTTTGGTTCGGCTTGCAAGTTGGTGCGACTGGAAAAATATTCAAATATATATATATATATATATATATATATATATATATATAAACGATAGACCGATTTGCGAGTCGACTCCCCAAATGCGAATTAACGGGGAAAAGTAATGCTAATAGAATTTACCAAAATTATGTGCTAACGTACGCCATTAATAATTTAATAAGCAAAATTGATAGGGCAGAATTTCAATATCCTTGTCGACGCCGTCATATACTTTCGTGTGAGGCTTTTGTAGGAGGATTTAATAATAATTCAAACCAAATAAGCGGACATGTTTGTTATAAATTTATAACGGATAGATACGTACTTATGTAGGTGTATGTATTATATATTGACAGGATTATTAAACCGTGGGATTTCATTTTCATATTTATAATCGATGGAAAGTCGAAAGATTAATGACGAACGAGGCGACGCGCGACGGTTCGCTTTCCGGTCAAATTCCCTTCGAAATCGCTTTTATTTCATCACCCTTGTCGTTGATACACACACACACACACACACACACACGTGTATACATACATATGTATGTATGCAGAGATATAGATCATATAACGTTGTCGCGTTTCATTGGGGAATACGTGGGTTTGGTGGGAATAATTTTCCGCGGCGCTTTTTCTTCTTCTTCTTCTTCTGCTCGCGTAAAAGATAATAACGCGTACGAGTGTGTAGGTAATTAGGTATCCGTGTAATATACCACCGAGTCGACGCAGTCCCGACGCGCAGACCCGAGGCGCAACTCGCGTCTCTATTATCCAACGTAGGGCTCGTAGGCGAACGTTGTTCGCCGCGCGGATGGTATACTCACACATGACGTTCAAATAGAAAGGCGAGCTCTCCCCGTCGCCCTCGACGTTATATCCCACGCACGTGTAATTGCCAGCGCTCTTGCGGTCGACTCCTTGGAGCACCAAACTCTGATTACTGATTATAATGCCTTGCGTCACGTTGTGATAAAGTGCCTTTCCCTGAAGAACGATTGTACGATTTTTCATTGTTAGAGAGAAGCGACGAAATAGAATTTCACTATTCGAATCGAATCAGCAAGTAAAACTGGATAAATTTCTTACCTGATGACGCCATTCGACTTTGGTAACCGGCGGCTCGGCTTGTATCAAACAATCGAAGTAAACGTCCATACCTTCTCGAATCGTCCTAGGGTCCAAGGATGTTCCCAGTTGTATTTTCGTCTCAGGCGTGTCTGTAAATACGGTCGGTCGATCGACTAGGGAACGCTCGAATAACGCCAACGGGGGAAAAAGGTTGCGCTGCCCGGTTGGGAAGGAAAGAGAAGGGGGGGAGAGAGAGAGAGAGAGAGAGAGAGAAGAAAAAAAGGTTCCAACGCGAATCTCGTCAAAGACGAGAACGGTATTTCAACGTCTTCCGGGCAAGATAAAATGCGTCGTTAATACTCTTACATTGTATCTCGAGTATCCAGTCGTCCTCTATCGGCGCGCTTCCCATGATCGAATTTTCAGCTCGGCACGACAAGTGTCTACCGGCATCCGCTTTGGTCGCCATAAAAGATAAAACGCTGCTGGTCGTGTTCCCATCGCTCGAGGTCTGTAACAACGTCGCCCGCAACAACTTTTATTCCTTTTCTCGTTTTTATTTGTTATTTTATTTGATATTTGCTCTCATTCCCTCTATTCTTATCTCCTCAGAGCTTTATCTTACATTTTTCCACAATATGAATTATACATACGTCAATAGCTTATCTATCATCGGCAAGAGGGGAAGAATGCTCGAACTCGAGTCAAAATCCTCGATCGATCTGTACTTTTTCTTATTATCGATGCGAGAGAGACCGGGGGAAAGAGGAAGAAAAGACGCTGAATCTTTTTCAGCCAATTTCATTGTGGCGGAAGTGCATTTTTCCGCTCCGATCGTCGCGTCTCAGCCGAATCGATAGCAAGTCGCAAGCTGCTCCGATAACACGAAGGACTACGTCGCATCGAGACGTGGCAAGGACGCGAAAGGGATTACCAGTGATGGATGGAAGGAAGTCGTTTCAGAAGCTCTTATTTTTCCCTCGCGTATATCTCTCGCCGACGAATTTTCGATCGACCTAAACTACGACTACCTACCTACCTACCGCGTATGCTCCTTTCTGCATCCTCTTATTTCGATCTTCTCTCTCTCATATATGGCCTGAGAGATCGCGGAAGGAAAGAATTTTTGCTCTTCTTCCGATCTATGTGTACTTGCGTATCCTTTTCTTTTTTCCTATTTCTCTATCTTTTTTCTTTTTTCTTTTTTAATCCGATAAGACGCCGACGTAAATATTTGAATCGTCGTCGTCGTACGGGCAAGGAAAGATGCAACTCGTGGAAGAAGGGAGAATTACCAAAAGGAAATATTGTTTCAGACTCGATACGCTTGGTGCCGTAACACTTTGTTTTGTTGCTTATATAAGAAACTTAAACAAAAGGGGATATATACATGTGTGTGTGTGTGTGTGTGTGTGTGTGTGTGTGTGTGTGTGTGTGTGTGTATATATATATATATAGAGAGAGAGAGAGAGAGAGAGAGAGGGACCTATGGAGCGTGAGGGGTGGAAGTGGGAAACGGCCGAGAGAAATACGAGCGGCAAACTATAATCTATAGGAAAACGCAGGGAGGGTAGGACTCGTTTTTCTTCCTCTTCTTCTTCTTCTTCTTCTTCTTCTTCTTCTTCTTCTTCAACGTGCAAAGTTGAACGGTAAGTTTTCCGTTCTCTTTACCGTGGCATATTCGATGAAATCGAGTCGTCGAGCCGGAAAGAATAAGTATTTTTTTTTTTTTGGTACGCTGATTGCACTCGCAATTGCGACTAATCATTCGTAAACACGGAGTAATTCGTGGCGGCGTATCAATTAATTAAAAGCAACACCGGCAAGCCGACTGTCACGCATCAATTTAGCTTAATTACGTGCTCGCTAGGACGGTATCCATGAGTTGCCACGTCCGCGCACGAGCGAGCTAGTTGTAGCAAGGTTAAAGGGAGAAGGATGCGAACGGTGTGGCGCGGCGCGGCGCGGAGCGGAGCGGAGCGGAGCAGCGCGGCGTTATCGCGTCAGTGGCTTACTTTGATTTAAATTACCTCGGGCTCTTAACGACGCTTTTACCGACGGCTTAAGCCGCGGCACGAGCTCATGATAACGATATCTCACACGCCATTTCGACGAATACACGGCAAGTTAATGCGGCCGAGCACGAGGCAACCTTCGGGATACGCACACGCGGCTGGCTCCATTTTACGGCTCGCTCTACGGGGCGTGTACGAGGCGTGTACGGGACCGCTCGAAGGAACGTCGAAGAAAAGAACGGCTCAGAGAGTCGCAAAATTACAAATTATCTCGAGTCTCTCTTACGCTTCGATCGTACGATTCGAATCGAATCGAATCGAATCGAATCCCGAAAGCATTTTCCGTTAGGTCTTTTCGTCATAGTACTCCTGTGAAAAAGGGGCCAATAATCCGATTTTTGGAGATTCCAGAGTACTCTTAACGAATTTCTTTCTTCCTATGCTTCCTTATCGGGCCTGCGCTGCGCGGCGTTCTCCCCCTTCCCCCCTCTTACCTCCTTAGAGCATTTGGTCGATTTTTGAAGTTTAAGCTCCGATTCTAGCTTTACTTAGCGAGAACGACCTACTGCGGAATAACGGTTCCCGTTTCCTCACCGTTTCCTTGGAATCCACTAAACGCTGACCGTTCCTCCACCAGGTCACAACCGCCGGTGGTCGCGAACCGGAAGTCCTGCAGACGAGCTCGTACCTTTTGCCGGCCGATAGAGGCTGATTAGCGTCCCTTATTTTCACTTCCAGCGGGCTGACTGAAACAATCGTCAATTTTATTCCTCTCTCTCTCTCTCTCTCTCTCTCTCTCTCTCTCTTCCTTCTTGCAGGAACTTGTTTTCTTTTTTGCTTTAAAACGTAAGGTCGCGCCCGAATCTTTGTACCTTTTATCGAGAACGCGTAGGCCTTTGTAAACCTACCTTTTCATTTTTATTCATTTATTTATACCATTTTTCCTAGCGAGTCGAGACGTGGCTATAAATTTCTATAATTGCGATGAAAAGATAAATTCTATCTATCTCGTATACCGGGGAACCATGTAATTAAAACATTTTATACGATACCTTAACGCGATAAAATATATCGCGTCGGAGAATAAAGCTGCGGTATAATGCGATCGCTCGTATTTTGCAATAAACAGAGCGGATGGAATATGGTCCGTGATAAGCGTTCATGATATCGGAACTCTCGATGCGAACGTATTTAAATAGCGAGGAGGATGAATATTTTTTCAATTAGAAATGATTTCCTGTAAAAATTGTGTCGAGGCATTTGTAATTTCGTTATGCGTCTTGGTACGCTTCGCGTTGGATAAGTTATCAGGTAGACGAGACATTATTTTCTAGATGAAAATAATTAAAACGAATTATAAGTCCTGCAATTAACTTACGGATCTTGGTTTTGTCTCGTATTTTTAGAGAATCGTTCCCCGCAGGATAATCAATCCTCTCTCATTGTTCTCTCTTTCTAATTCCTCTTTTCGCGATAGCACCGTGTAACCGAGAGGACGTGCTATACTGCGACAAATTGACGTTGATAAATTCTCTTTGTTATAAAGCTATACATCATTTGCGCTGCGTCGCAGCCTTCGCTAGGAAAGAGAATCGAGTTATTCGGAAAATTGTCCATCGTCTTTGCTCGACTTTTCTTTGCCTTTGAAACGTCCACTTTTGTCTCTCTCTCTCTCTCTCTCTCTCTCTCTCTCTCTCTCCCTCCCCCGGCGCCCTCTTCACGATCTTGAAATTCTTTGTTCGATAAAAGAGAAATTTTCGTTAGTGAAATGGACGAGAAAGAACCGTTCGCTCGGTGGCATTCATAAAGTTTAGCATATAATATATAACGCGTACGACGCGTACGTACATATGTACACGCGCGCACGCACGCACACAGGACGCACGTGTGTATTCCCTTCTCTTTACGTCGTTCTTATTTTATTATTCGCGCGAAACGAAGATCGAAGATGTATGCGAGTAGTACTCCTCGACGGCGCGTTCACCGTGCTTCGGTTGCGCCTCGACGGTGCGAAGAATGGCGCTTTGACGGCCCTTTGACGGTGCACACGTTCGACCACCGTCGGTCGGTATTTTTGAAAATTTACATGAGAAACGCCTGTATAGGAGGGTGCTCTTAGAAAATATCCGTTACGACGAGGAAAAGGAAGAAAATTCGAGTATGCCGCCCGAGCGAGCCTGATTAAAAAGGCGTTTTTGAGTGATACCGTGAATTATCGAATGATTCCAATGATTAATCCCGCCGTTAACATCATACTTTTTACGTGATTTTGTTTTTTCGACTAAAAGGAACCGTTCTCCGTTGGATATTTCAAAAGAGCTATCGTCTCTCGTCGTAGAGAGAAAAGACGCCTTCGATGAGAGAGAGGGAGGAGATGAGTTAGGAGAAACGTACGCATATCGTCGTAAGCTTCGGATACGTATTTTCCTTAGGAACGAGATCGAGTCTCGTGGGTGTGCGCGAGGACGCGCCCTCATCCCGTGGAAGAAGGAGATCCGAGGAACGAACGTGGTGGCCTGGCCGCGGGGTAAACGATGGAAAAGAGAAAGCTAATGCGCGACCGCTATCATGTTCGAGGAAACGAAACGTTTATAAATTATGATCCACCATTCGACGCGCCTTCGAGGTACACGTGCTTGTCGTTGAAGCGGCTCCACGTCGTGGACGACGATCGTGCGGCCTAGCGAATCTATGCATGGCTAATGGTTATCGATTTTCGACCGTACGTCGCATCGGTGCTGCCGACAGAGAACGCTCGACGATAAACAAGCGCGGTTCGCGTCGCGTATAACGAGGCCGTTCATTAATCCGCGATTCCGGCTAGCGTGGGATTTGTCACGCGTATTATACAAACAGCCGGTACGTACGCGTACCCCGCCGTTCGAGAGAGTCTGCCTGGGCCGCATAGGTTGGTCCGAGTACGGATCGGGCAAAGGTACGGGAAGAGTGTCCCTATACGCGCGCGCGCGCGTATAGGATGTGTGTGTGTGTGTGTGTGGGAGAGAGAGAATATACGGGAAACCTTGTTCCGAAGCGCTTGTTCTACCTCGTACGTGCCTCCGCAGCGTGCTTAAAATTTAGGACAGTCTGCTTGCCCCACTGTATCGTACAGCGTTCCTGTAAAAGTGGGAAAAACCTTTTGTACGAGATTAGCTCCTATTGCTTTCTCTCTCCCCCCCCCCCTATCTATCACTCTCTGTGTGTGTGTGTGTGTGTGTGCGTGTGCGTGCGTGCGCGTGTGTGTGGAAGCGAATTTTGCTGATATGCCAGACCTGATTTTTCTCGCGAGCGCGCTCTTAAAAAAATATGCGAACGTCGTTAAGGGTACTGGCAATGTTATTTTTCCAAACTGCCTACTACTTCGCGTGGATAAAGATCTTAGTCGGGTATAGATAGAAATTTTCTAAGGCCAAACATTGTTCGGATTCGCATGATCGTTCGATTCACGGTAGGATACATATTTTATGACAGAAAGTGGCCACAAATAAGCGAAAGATTATTTTGGATTCGGCGCGTTCGGATCGATACCGAGCAGGAATGTTATCGTCCCTTGTGGAAACTCTGGTAGATAAGCAGGAGCGTACGGTTACGCGAGTAATTCTCCTCGCTGTTCGAATTACCTTGGAACGTAGGATAATCCGTAGGTTATTAGAGAGTTAAATCGTCCTTTCGCGCTTTATGAGAATCGCGTCTATATTTCTCCTTACCTTCCTCTCTTGCTCTTTCCACGGATTCGTTCGTAATATAATCTTTATACCGCGTCCGAAGGACTTGTTGGTGGTTTGTCGTCTGACGGAAAGATCGAACGTATATACCGTTTCCAAACAATTGGGGGTTAGTCGTACAAAGGGATATTTCGAATACTCGAATATCTCTCGTACGTGTACCAATTCGATGTACGAAATAAAACTCGTTTCAACGTCGATTTACCGTCTAGTTTGCTACGTTTTCTCTCTCTCTCTCTCTCTCTCTCTCTCTCTCTCTCTCACTTTCTCATACGCTCGACGTCCTTTATCGAGAAATTCATCTCGTCGCCGTGCCGTGTCCGCGGCATAGTGCATTCATTTTCATTGATTTATCGACGCTTTTGTTGACTGTAAATTAGGATGAGTGCCTTCGGTATTCGGTTCGGAGAGAACCAAGTGGAATTAGCGGATAGAATTTCACCGCGACATTTGTAATTCGGTAACTATCTCGACTCATCGAGTCATTCGCTTTGTTTCGCCGGAACGTTCGTTTAATACGCAATTATCTTGACTGTTTGAAACTCGCGGGTACTTAATGGATGGATAAAAAGGCATTGGTGCGGCAGTTCATTCGCATCGACTCGAATCGCATAAAAGTTTATAATCGTCGCTCGAACGATTACGCGGAGTAAGAAAATTCCCCCGACGATAATTTTGGTCTACGTTGTCGTAGGGCATTGGATGGATGGATGGATGGATGGATGGATGGACGGGGTATCGTTTATGAAACCGCGAAGCGTGTTTTTTCGAAAGGAGAGAGAGAGAGAGAGTGAGAGAGTCGCGCTCGTAACGCGCCGCGATATCTCGCGAGGGGGTATGCTATTTACCCTCGTTCCGACGTCGAGCCGTGTGTACGGTACTTACCTACCGACGTACAAGTAACTGGGTACTTGTCATACCGTATACCGTGCGTCTCGCTCGCGAGTGCGCGACTCTACGTGAAAGGCTTCTATACGGAAGGGTCCGTCCTTTCTTTCCCAACTCTACGTAGATCCTCTTCGGCCTTTTTATCCGTTCCGCCCTCTTGCTAGACGTCTTGGTAGTCGTCTTCGCAGTCGCACTCGGTAGTCATCCTTACCGCCTAAGGCTAAGCTCTCGCGCTTCTGTTCCTACGTCCGTCTCACACCGGTACCCATTTTCCTCGCTTAGAAATTCAGGCCAGTCTCTTGACGGAGCTAGAAGCTAGAGCTAGAGCTAGAGCGAGAGCGAGAGCGAGAGCGAGAGGGAAGGTCTATTCAACGATGCCGGATATCCATTCAGAGAGCGAGAAGGCGAGGGGCCGAAAGAAAAAGAGAGAAGAGTTGGAAAGATGTTACGTTTTTAGAAAGGACGCCATGGATCAACGCCGACCAAGAAATATTCCCGATGCTCCGCTCTCCCTTTCCTCGCATCGCGGACTTTTTCTCTAGGAATACGAGAGTAGTCGAAATATTTATTGCCACCTGGCGCCGGTTACCACTGACACGCGTCAGGTTTACCGCGCCACGACCGTGACTACTCGTCGACCATACGTTATACAACGTGTTTCGTTCGCTCGGAAACGTCTACTCCGGCAACGACCCTACGAATTATTATCGTATTATACGTTTCCTCGCGAATCGTCGATGCCGCCTAAATTTTATACTTGATCCATCCAAGAACGTATTAACCCTGCTTCGAGACACCGTTCTTCGAATATTGCTTTTAACAAAAACGTAGGGTTTAACTTTTCCTTTCGACTTTTTCAAATTCGAGATTTACTTTAACCGAATCGCGCGATTCCGATGGCAATGTCTTTAAGGTCGTCCATATCGAAGATTTTTTGCTTTCCTTCGAATACACGATTCTCTGCCGATTGAACGCTATTAATCGGCGGAATTGATTAAATCACTGTTCTCGGTCGTTCTGAAGGGAGAAAGAGACGAGAGCAATTTCGACGTCTTACTTTTTCTTTACGAATTACGATTGAGAGTTTTTAATCGTTCGGAGAAGATTTCGAGTGGAAAACTCATGCGATAATACCTAAGGAGCTTTCGAGTTGACACAAATAGTCTAAATGCCAGATGAAGACGTAGAAAGTCGTGAAATTATTTTTACGTCGTCCGCATTGCCTCGTCATCGTGTATCGCTAATATTTATTTTTATATAAAAATTCTAAGAAGGTTGTGCGCGTCCGTTGATACCAACGTTGACTATTCCCTCTGGACGGCGTTCTTCTATCGTCTCTTTCTAGGTTTCGATTTTACGACATTAGATAACCTAGCTTATCCCTTTGCTTTTCTGCGATAATTGCTCTCGTCTCTCGTCTCTCTCTCTCTCTCTCTCTCTCTCTCTCCCACTTTTCTGGAAAAGAAAACTGAAGGAAAAAGGTAGTATCGATTATGAGCGCGAGAAAATTGATATAATGTGTTATATTCGGGCGAGTGAAATGATATCGTTCATAACTCGATCATCTCATGCGTGCACACGTCGTAAGGATAATCCGACGCGATGATATCGCAGTAGCGAGCAAAGTAATTGTTTCGTCGTCCCGTCGGACAACTTGGTTGGCACAAGATAGTTGGGCGAAGAGAGAGAGAGAGAGAGAGAGAGAGCGTATGCGCGCGCGTGCGTGCGTGCTTGTGCGAGAGACGTTAAATCTTGGATATATTATACCGTGCACGCAAACACCTCGAGGCGACACGACGTATAGCGTAAGAAGAAGATGACAGATTGCGCGAGTAGAGATCATTAATTCGTTGCGTTTCCTCCTATGCTTTTAACGAAAAGGAAAACGCCGAATACGGCGAAGACGTTCGATCGAAATTGTCGAAAATGATAGCGAAGCGTGGCAGGATATATCCTGCGAGATTCAACGAATTGAATTGCAAAGCGAATGAAAGCCAAACTTTGCGGATAAGGATCCTTCGATGAAAAGCGGCCTGCGTTCCGACGCTTCGACGCTTCGACGCTCCGACGCTCCGACGCTCCGACGCTCCGACGCTCCGACCCTCCGAATATATATTCGAGCGAGCGTATAAACCTTGCATTTGCATACGTATGCATACGCATCGTAAAGGCAGGAATATAGGCATATCTATGGACGTACGTGCATATTATGTAATACGTTGTTACGTATATAAGCTGGGTGACAATAATAAATAGAGATGATAACGCGCAGGATATCTCTGGGAGGAGTTTTTTCTTTAGTAAAGGCCTCCAACGAGAGATCCTCGACGCGATATAATTAATTCTTCTATTACGTGGTACACGTGTTTCTAAATAATAACGTTAATTCGAGCGGACGTTGGTTAGAGCGAAATTCGGCTTTTGTTCTAAGTCGGCTGGCTCCGCTTCCTTCCCTTAGTAGGTGTACCGTGTTCGCGAAGAAAAATTCCCTCGGAAAAGAATTTCTAGGAAATACGAAAGGAGAGAACGGGACGGATAGGTGTATTTTTTTTAAAACAAGACGGATGGAAGAGAGATTTCGTCGTTTCTCGAAGGACGCTCGAGCGCGCAGCCGTTAAGATTTTTTAACGACGAGAACTCTGATCCGCGGTCTGAACGATTCCCGCGCCCGTCCCTCGTAGCACGCGACTTTCCTTCCTCCATTTTCGAATCGAGTAATTGATCGGCGAAATTCAATTTCCTAGCATATAATGAAATTCAAGCATCGTGCGGATTCCCCGCGTCTCCGGCAGACGACGATCGCTTATTCCTACTCGAGAGATCGCCGAGAGATCCAGCCTACGCGAGGATCTCGTGTACGAAGCCCGCGTAAATACATGCTCGATGCGGCTTATCGGCGTTCCTCTTTATTCCATAATCCTCTTTGAATTCTCTTTATCTTTATCTTCGCGGTATCTTTCGTTAGCCCGACGTATAAAATGATCTTGGATGTACACCAACGTATGGATAACGGGCGAACACGTTCCGATCGTCTGACAATATTTTAGAAAATATGAAATGTTTCGGCGAGTAGAACGAAAGTACGAGGAGGGAAGAGCGAGGTTTATTAAGCAATAATGCGTATTCGTGCACGTCGCCCCCGCTATAGCTTCCCTCTTTTATTATCTCCCATCGGTAGGAGTCGCGCTCCAATTAAACGAGTCCAGGTATCGTCGACCGACGCAATCTCGGTCTCCCGAATAAGACCGCGCGATCTCTTTAAACGCGCGATCCTTCTCGCTCGCTTTCCAATGAGAAAAACTGCTGTTGCCTCCGCTTTGCGCGATCTTTAACGATGGCTTGGAAAACGGAAGAACGCCCATTTCTCCGGGTTTTCTTGATGCGAGCGACGCCGCGAAAATAAATAAAGGCACGTAACCCTTTAGACGTTGCTCTACGATATATAAACTAAACGAATCGTCGAACGCGTTTCCATTTAGCTCCTTTCATCGAGGAGGCTACTACCTCCGATCGTCGAAATAAAACGACGCCGATTCATACGGTAACTCACAGAGTAAACCGTTATCTCTCGTAAAGTTCCATGGTAACTCTTTCAAGAACCTCGAATAACCCGACGAATATGTTACGACGACTTTCGTCATATTTCTTTTTATTATCGTTAACTCTTAGTCGCCTCGAAATTGTGCCAAAAGTATATTCGTGGATAATAGCGTGTAAACGTTTAAGCGAATAGGTAGCGTAAACGGAAATCCTTCGGACGGCCTTATTTTCATATATTCCTTATTCGCAAAAAAATGCATCGGACGAATTTAAGGACATCTCGTACGTTATTAAATCATTTTCTTTCGGTGTTGCGCGAATAGCGTGATAAACTTCGATCGCTTACTCGCACGTCGAAATCACGTAAAAGCCTCCGGTCGCGGTCGTTCGATTAATCGCTGGTTAATGCGAAAGCCGTGTTGGATGTAGCAGATTATTTCTTTCGCCATTCAACCCCACGCTTTGTCCACACATTTTTAATGGCCTCGTGCAAACGGTGTATTTACTTTTGCTCTTTGTCGCACATTCTTCGACTCGCCTATTGTCTTCATTTTTTTTTTCAATTATCCTCATTTTTATTCGTTTTCCATCGCCGTAGCTAACGGAGCACGACGATTTAATTGATAACATCGACGTATTCGCCATGAAAAAGCGACGTAATGACGACAAAAGCTATAATTGACGGTAACATCGGCGGCGGCAGTAGCAGCAGCAGCAGCAGCAGCAGCAGCAGTAGCGGCAACGACAACGTCAACGTCAACGTCAACAACAACAACAACAACAACAACAACAACAACAATAATAATAATGATTATAATCAAGTTGTTTCGCTTAGAGGAAAGAGAAGAAGATGAAAGGTAACGTGGCGAATATGGCTATCGTAAAACGTTCCTTTCTCGAGCAACGGAATTAACGTGTGGGCACTGATAAAACGTTGGCGGTGTGATAAAACGCGGTGCGGTATTTGCTATCGAACGTTATCGAAGATGTAAGGGTTGGTGGCGTGAGATAATGGAATTCACTTTGCAGAGAGAGAGAGAGAGAGAGAGAGAGGGAGAGAGGGGCGGGGAGATGAGGCAGGGAGAGCGAATTTCGGTCGCAGAGATATTATTCGGCCTTTAACGAATGGCACGAAACGTCACTTTCATTGCTTTTGTCGTTTTTCTTTTACTAGTCCGTTTCTTTTACCCGCTCGTCTCTTACGCACTGTAACCAGGGACAAGACACGTTTCTCTTCGAGAATACAAAGCACCCAAGGGGAATCGTCGAAGCTTCCTAAGCAAGGGTAGAAGCGAGTATACGTAAGAGTCTATCTTTTCCCACCTACGGCTATGTATCGTGTCTCGTCCATCTCGATTTACTTGTAACATAACGTGCGTATCGCTCCGCTACCAAGGCATTTGATCTCCAGTATCCGCAGCGTTAGGAGGATTTACGGGATAACGTCTGCGCGATCTGCCTCTCTCTCTCTCTCTCCCTCTCTCTCTCTCTATCCTTTTCCATTGACGATAGCAGTAGCAGCAACGGTAGTAATAGCGACTGTAACAGTAGCAACGCTTTCGAATGGACGATATTCTCGTCTTATACTAAGAAACTGTAACGCGTTGCATAAATTAAGGGAGCAAGTTTATAGCGCGATCGTGCGATAACAGGTTTTTATGTGGACACCAGGTCGAGGTAGATGTATCTTTTCATAATAGCAGCGTGCTGCGGTCGAGATTAAACGCGCTTTCGAGCTCGGTCACGTTTAGCCACTCGCTTTCGACGCTCTAAAGGCAACTTGACGAACGGCGTATAGCCACCCGAAAAATCTCCTATCTTGATCGGCGGTGTGTGTGTGTGTGTGTGTGTGTGTGTGTATATATATATATATATATATATATATATATATATATATCTGTCTCTGTCTCCGTCGGTGTTTCTCTCGCCGGGCTCGCAGGTGAAGCTAGAAAAATGACCATCGGTTTTTCTGTTATCCCGATAAACATCACCCAGCGTACCGATAGCATGTCAATAACAAAGTACCATCGAAATACCCGGCTCTTGGACCGACCGTAACTCGCTCTTGTGAAAAAGCGATATGGTATTTCTACGATTGTTCGTTCGCACTACGATATCTGCCATCGCGTAATCCACTTGCCTATTCGTCATAAATGCGCGTTTTTATTTTTGATTTTGCTTTCGTGGCAGGTACCAACTTTATCCTTTTTCTTCTTCTTCTTCTTCTTCTTCTTGTTGGCTGACGGAATAACGATCCAAACTCGTAAAGTTATAATCAATAATGTGACCGATCGAAATTAATGACATAAGACGCGTAAGGTTCATTTTTCGATACATACGTCGGGAAGTCGTCGGATCGAAAGTCGAACGGACTAAAAGAGTCGATCGGTAGAGGCGAAAAGACCCTTGCGATCGCCGAGAGAATATATTTATAGTCGTCCATTCAGCGTATCTACTTGAGCGAAGCGTCGCGTCGCGACTCTTTTGTTCGCTTTGTTTTATTGCATCGAGCGGATAGATACTTACAATTCATATCCAGTCGAATGGTCGAGGACAGCGGGAGCGATCTGTTATTATTCGTAGCGTTGCAGGTCAGCTCCGAGAGGACGTCGTCTCGTCCCAAATTTTTTATCACGATCTCGCTGCGCGTCACGCCGCTTCGTACGTTCATCGTTTTGTTATTCATGAAATTGTTGTTGCGATACCAGGTCACGGTGGGCGGCGGCTTGCCTGCGAAGGAAACATACCATAGATATTGTATTCGTTCGAATTATATGAGATAATATATATATATATATATATATATAATATTTCTTTATTTCTTTACACGTTGGAGACACGAATTGATTTCTATTTATCGAGTCGCGCATTTACGCGAATTTATGTATCTGCTGTGCGACCTTATGCGAACGCGTGTAAGTATTCGAATATCATTTCGTACCTTCTCGAACGATAATTACTTACCGCCGTACACGTCGCAGTAGAGTCGCAATGAGTCGCCATCCGCGTACGGTCCTGCCGTCTTGTCCCGAGCGATGCCTCTTTCGTCGACGATCACGATTCTGTGAGGTGGAACTGAAAAGCGACGGATACGAGAACGTTGATATTTGCGCGCATGATGTCGGCGAAGGAAAAAATAATTCACGGTCGTGCCAGTCACGCACGCATCTATGAAGGCCTCTGCGGTCGGCGTTCGTTTCTCTCTCTCTCTCTCTCTCTCTCTCTCTCTATATCGATCAAGCGAAAGTCCGATAAGGCGAAATTGGTATTGGAAGATCTTCGGATGCTTCGGATATCGTGAGGCGGCATTAAA
Organism: Dolichovespula sylvestris; assembly: GCA_918808275.2. Taxonomy (NCBI): domain Eukaryota; kingdom Metazoa; phylum Arthropoda; class Insecta; order Hymenoptera; family Vespidae; genus Dolichovespula; species Dolichovespula sylvestris. Next base: position 9,475,056 of record OU964970.1, on the reverse strand, counting down.
TTGAAATCTGAAATCGATATCGCACGTCTAGTTCATAGAAGGCGCAGCCACCTGTACCTACTGCCGTCGCGATAGTACGGAAAAGAAAACTGCATCGAGCGGTATCGAGGTGGTATTATTGGTAATGCGATGGAGAAATTACAATTGCAAAAAGTCGATACTCTGATTCGACGTTACGAGAGGAAGGTTGGACGGCCATCTTCGTTGCGATGGCGATCGACCAAGTCGTGTATCATCGTCGTTTCTTCGACGAAGGAGAACTAGCGACTCGCGATCGGAGCGCGCCGAGCCGAGCCGAGCCGAGCCTGAATATCGAAGTACGCGATTCCTATCTTTTGCTCCTGCTTCTCGAGGGTACTACCCGCCTTAATAATTTCGCGACGTTCCGGTTTGAAGACCGCCATTACGATAATTGCTTCGGCACTTTCTCTCTCCCTCGCTAGCACGGACAGCCATTTCTGGCGCATTTCCTCGGGCACAAAGAAAATCGTCTCGTACTCGTTCCTTTTGTGCTGGTAGAAGAGGAAGACGAGTACCTGCCAGATTCTGATTCGCCCTACAGGCAAACCACTCCGGCTTAGTCTTTCTCTCTCTCTCTCTCTCTCTCTCTCTCTCTCTCTCTCTCTATATATATATATATATATATATATATATATATATATATATATATATATAATCTTCTTTCTGTGTCGTAATATACGTAAGATTTCGTGCTACGGATCGTGCGCGCAGACCTTTTCCCTTTACGTTTTTTCATTTTTTCGTTCTTTAACCCCCACCCCCCCCCGCCGAATCGAGCGGTGGTGCCGCGAGAGCGCAACGCGAAGGTTCCTCTTGCTCTTACGCGTTTTACGGGAGAGCAAAGGTAAAGAGCTCGTCGAAGAGCATTCTTATCATCGAACGTACGTCGAAACCGGCTCCATATCTTTGTCTCTCTTTCCCTTACTTTTTTTTTTTTTTATTTTTCTTTCGGTTTCCCATACACTCGGAGACTCTTGGTTTTCTTAGGCCACGTTTACTAATACTTTTCTTTCCCTCCCTCCCACCCTCCCTCTCTCTCTCTTCCTCGCTCAATCGTATCTTCTAAACCTCTTCTAATCTCTTGTTATCCTTTCGGAGCGAGGCGCTCGAGAACCGAGAAAAGAAACGAGATGATCGAGTCTCTTTCGTGGTTCTTTGTCTCTTTTATTTTCTTTTATTCCTTTCCCCACTTGTCACGTTATTTCGTACCGTCCTTCTTAACTGCCGTTAAGATCTTGAAGCACATGCGAGAGAGAGAGAGAGAGAGAAAAGTGTCTCCTTTTCCGAGAGCGTAAAAAGTCGCGAATCGTGAGAACCGTTATCGAATCTACCTCTCTTTCTCTTTTTCTCTCGAATGGACGAGTAGAAAAAGGAAAGAGAGGCGACGACGGTGGTTTACCGCGTCGTGGAATTTTGCCAAGTATTTTCAAGTCTTTTGGAAAGGATCTATGAATGGAATTTAATGTCGCGGTAAGCATCGTAGCGTTTGCACGAACAAGGACGTGGAAGAGCAGCGAACGTGTTTTTCCCTTTCATTTTTCTTCCTCTCTTCCAACTTTCTCCAATTCTTTATCTCCCGCGTCTCCACCACCATCAAAGTCTATCCGATGAAATAAGATTGTCCTATCGTGTTCGGGGAAAAGTACCTTTCAACGTTGTTGATTCGGATGTAGGGCGAGATTCGCGAATCCCCGACCACGAAACGGATGGAAGATGAAATTCGTCCCACGGAATTGGATGGAGGAGATAAAGACGATCGAAATTTCATTCCTCCTAGTACCTACCGTAGATTTCGTAGAGAAAACGAATGTATCTTCGTAGCGCTTTAACATTAGCCTCGAGACCGCGCGAACGAACGGAACGAACGGAACGAACGAAACGAACGAAACGAACGAAACGAACGAATCCGGTCGTGTTGTACGGCTTTAAGGAAAATATTCCTATTTGTAATTGACCCCTTTCTCGGACAAGGGTCACGCGATATTTTCCTGATCCACCACGGTAGGACGCCGAGTTATCTCGTCTTGCGAAGCTCGAAACTATAGAGACGGAGATCGTAGGAGATCAGGGCAAAGGGTACGGCGAAATAATTTGAAGACGGCGGCGTATACCGGTTTAATGTCCGCCACGTGGGTCTACTAACGAGAGGAGAGACCGATCGCGAACGCGTACATCGATAAGCGAGATTGTTCCTATCCGAGATCGGCCTTTCGGCGCTTCGGTCATCCCATTTTTTAGCCCCCTTTTTTTTCGACGCGCCCTGCCGCGGCGCCGTCCCCTTCATTTCACTCGGAAACGCTTAAGCGATTTTTCTTTTCTTTACTTTTCTTTTCTTTTCTTTATTTTTCTTTTCCACCGAACCGAGGAAAAATGTGACGAAGAGAGGAAGAGAGAAAGGAAGCCGATACATCGTTTTAATAGCGGGAGAATCGCGTCGATTCGCCCGACCGCATTCTCCCGCGAACAAAGCGATTAATCCGGGAAAATTGTTTGCAATTACGCGCATCCGGGTGCGAAGTGCGTGGCTGCTTTATTAATAATGATTGGAATATTACAAGAATGCACCGCGAGATGAAATCCAAATTTCCATAACGAAGTCGAGCGTGTTAAAGCGCATTTCTCGCTCTTATGATTTCGACTGGCGTCGCTATCGCGGCTCGTTAATTTCGACAGACACGCAATTTGTGCATTTTATGCGCCGTCAGTTGGCATTCCTGAGGATAGTATTCGTCGGAGGATCATCGATAGGGGTGCCGTTTTTAGGGACGCGACACCACCGCGATCGGTAATATTTTAACGTCGACGTAGAATCGATATTTCCTCGGGGGTACGATCGTACCCGATTATAAGGATGAGGGCGATCGGAAAGAATTTTTTTTTTGAGGGGGGGGGGTGGAGAATAATCGGCGAGAAGGATACCACTCCCGATTTGTCAATCGTTGACGTTTCTCGGTCCGAGCAGGCGAAAGCCTTTGTTTTACTTTCTTTTTCTTTTTCTTTTTTTTTTTTTTTTTTTCAGAGGAGCGCGGCTCGTTTGTTAGCGCGACTTATACGCGAAAAGTCATCGACTCTCTTTGCCAACTTGCTGCCACGAGAGCGCTCGTTAAGGAAACGAGTAGGAACACTGATGTAGTGGATATCGACGGCTTCTACTTGTTTCTATCGATAACGTCGTCGTCGTCGTCGTCGTCGTCGTCTTTCCAACGTTCGCGATAATTCGGAAAACGATCGTTCGAACGCGTTCGTTTCCATTTTTCTCGCTGTTCTTTGGTTCCTCGTTCTCTATTCGTTCGTTACTTTCCTCTCGAAAGTGAGGATACGTAAGAGTGCTTTTATTCTCGACTCGTCTCGTTATCATACCACGCAGAAACGACGAAATCATATTATAAATAGTTATCGAAAGTTGTTTCCTTAGTTCCCGATTACGTGGCGGGAATACCGCAAAGCTATGGGTTTGTGCCATCGAGGAAAAGAGAAATGACAAACTCGAAAGGCGCAGTGCCGAGGGGTATGGGTTCTTTTGACAAACTTTGCCTCGCATAGATTTGAAATGACGTAATACGAATGTTTAAGGGGCAAAACTGCAGAGCCATCGAGTCCGTGCGCTTGAATTTTCACAACTTTCACCTTTCCCTTTGCGGTTGTTCCGCAACAGACGCCATGTAACTCGACTCTTTGCGAGCTCGTTCTCTCCTCTTTCTCTTCTCGTTCTCTTCTCCTATCAAGTTCCGTGGAGGCACGAAGGAATTTCAAGAATGTCGTCGATTCCTACGTGCACGCGTTCGTTTTAATCCGTGTTGGAAAATGATTGATAGACTTATCGGTTCTTCTAGCGAGTAACTCGAGCAACTTTCGATATATTCGATACACAAAGGACCACTCGTTTGTTATTCGTCGTTCTTGCTGTCGCCTCCGAGAGTTTGTTTGGACGGACCGATAAATGGGTGGATAGAGGTGAAGAGAGAGAGAGAGAGAGAGAGAGAGAGAGAGGCAGGGAAGGGGAAGGGGGAGTGGGAGGATACTCGTTCGCATCTCTCTCGCGCGTTCACGCGTGAATTTCGACGAATTTTCCTCTTTCCTTCTCTATCCGTTCTCGAGCGCGTAAATCGATCGATCTCGTTTTTTCCGTCCTTCCGCCACGAAATTTGATCACCGAGATAGCCAAGAGCTCCGAAAGCGCTTTTATTATTCAGCTTCGATAGAGAGAGAGAGAGAGAGAGAGAGAGAGAGCGCGTGCGCACGTTTCTATTCTCAATGTTTCCCCACCTTCCCAAATTTCATCCGGTGGATCGCGTTGTACCCGTGAACGATAACTTTTATCCCTTCGTAAAATTTATTCGAGTGCACGTTACGGCTAATCGAGAGAACGTCCTCTTGCTCTTTCGAAACCCTCTACCTAGTTTCTTTTTCGAACGACTTACTTTTTCTCGCGATACGCGATCGAGATATTCGGGCATTTCGATTCTAACAACGTACGTATTCAAGTACGTATGTAAGTAAGGAGCTTGAGAGAGAGAGAGAGAGAGAGAGAGAGAGAGAATTTTGGGGCAGAGTGTACCACGAATAGGATAGAAGCGTAATTATTTCCTTCCTCGAAAACTCGACGTGACGTCTCGGATCTTCCCTAGCTTCGCGAACGAGGACCTTCTTCCGTGATTTCTAACAGGTGCGGCCTTTCTATTTACCGTCGGTAACGACGAGAGCGAACCGATTACGGAGCTACTTTCAAACAATTGAATTCAAGTACATTTTCAAGCGGCGCTTCAACTACGTCCTCTTCTCCAAACTACTTCGTACGTCCATCGACGATGCTCTTCCCGTTCTCGTTAGCAAAGCCCTTTTTCCTTTTATTTCTCTAGAACGTGATTGCATTTTCAACGGTAAAAGTAGTTTTTAAATGCGAATTAACGGCATACCTCCTACCCACCCCTGTTTCATCTAAACCGAACCGATCTCATCGGATACGCCAGATCTTGGCCAATCATTTCCAAAGGATCTCTCAAGACTCTAACCGCCGGGACGCGGTTATTCTACGCGAAATTTCTTTAGCCGCGCGCCTGTCGCGTTACAATTAACTTTTCCGATCTTCATTCGCAAGCACTCGATACAAATGTCGACAAGTTGGAAAGCACGAACTCGATCGTATTCTAGCTCATATTTACTTCCATCTTCAACAGGAATGTACATTTCCATCGAGTGTTTCCAATTTTGCAAATGGCTCGACGTCTCTTCTATTATATATTTTCACAGTCAATTTCGCTCATCAAAGCGGATGATCGATAAAGAGAAAATGAAAGAGAGAGAGAGAGAGAGAGATGGGGGGGGAGAGGGAGAGGGAGAGAGACAAAGATGGCATAGCAAAGGAGAAAAATGAGGAGAATCGAGAGTCGCTCTGATTGTTCGGAAGAAAAAGAGCTCTCGTTTAATAAAGAGGAAAAAAAAAAAAAGAAGGAGCAAGGTCGTTCCCGTTGAATCCCTTCGTCGAACATGGTTTTACGTGTCGTTTTTTCGTTCTCTCCCCCCCTCCCCCCCCCCCCTCTCTCTCTCTCTCTCTCACGTCCCCCACTTTTTTCTTATTAACTTTCTACGAGGGAATTTCGACTCGATCGTCTTTCGCGTCTGCACCAGATGCATCATCCGGCGGACGGAAGTGTACTTAAAAGTAAAATACTATTAAAAGTTCGAGGTCGAGAAGACGAGTGAGAGAAAATCCAGATCGATTACCTTTCGAGAGAACAATTCGAGCGAAAGGTTACCGCCTCTTTTTCTTTCTTCTTCTTCTTCTTCTTCTTCTTCTTCTTCTTCTTAGTCTTCTTCTTCTTCTTCTTTTCTCTATCGCGCGCGCGAGCCACCCCCTCCCTCGGCGGCGTCCCAACCCTCATCCCAACGTCAACGGATAGCCGAAAGTTTGTTACGGAAAGACGATTTCACGTTGGCAACTTTGACGACGGGCGATCAAACGTATTTGATAACACAGAGAAAGAGGGAGAGGTAAATTTCCAAGTCCATAATACGTAAAATTTCACAAATCCGTGGGACAGTTCGTCGTGGAAAAGATGCGCGTTATATTTTCAAGTTCGAGCTTGATTTACGATTATACCGCGAGAGTCTTTGCCCGTTCCCACGAAAGAGTTCTCTTCTCGCGTTATTCGAGTTTCACAGAGAAAGAAGTTTGTAAAGCTTCTTGAAAATCGAAGAATCGATGTCTATCGTATATAGGGGGGGGGGGGGGGGAGGGGGAGGGGAGGGACGTGCCGTAAGAAGTACGCGGTGGGAAGCGTCGTTTTCCAAGTAACGAAGTTGATAAATTCTTTTCGATCCAATTTATGACTCTTCGTTCTTATTCTTTTCTCGAAACGTAAAAGACTCTCTCGTTCGTTCGCTTCCTCGATTCTTACTTTATTTCCTTTTATTTTTCGAACGTTCCTCCGTCCTCGGACCATTACTTCTTTTGCCCCTTTTCTTTATATAATATATATATATATATATATATATATATATATATATATATATATATTTATTTACCCGTTATTAGTATCACCTTACGTCGGTCGGTATACACTTTTACGATTTCTATCTTTGGACGGGTCAACTCGAACTAATCGTTGGATTATTAAATGGACCTTTGCCGAGGAAGCGATAGTTCGTTTGAGATCAAGCGCGCGCGCGCGCGCGAACCTTATCGAACCGATATCGGATTACTCGAAGGTAGGCTATTCGATTCGATAACGCGTAACGTCGATCCCTCGCAGCGGATACATTTACGTTTCCTCGTTATTTCTTGCGACGGGTTTTACGTAACAAAAGTAAAACTATGTAATAACGGAGAGTTCGAGGTTTATTTTGAAAAATGAGCGGATAGAGGAGAGGAGAGGAGAGGAGAGGAGAGGAGAGGGTACTCGGGTCTTCTTGTCGGGTCTTCTTGTCGGGTCTTCGAAAACATCCTCCGGCGTGACATCGCTATTCGCTCGCACTCGTGTCCCTCTTCTCCTTCCTTTTCTCTCTCTCTCTCTCTCTTTCTCTCTCTCTTCTACACAGATGGCTGCGGCCTGTTGGCTCGCGAGAAGCGCGATTTAAATTCCTCGAGTGCTCTCTTTAACGCCGTTTCCTTTCTCGCTTTTAACGAAAGGTCGCTCTCTTCCGTTCGCGTTTATGCGCGTACGTGTTTCGAAAACGACACGCGCCTTGCGAACACGGGGGAGAGAGGGAGAGAGAGAGAGAGAGAGAGAGAGAGAGAGAGAAATGAAAGAAAAAGATAGAGAGACCGATGTGCAACTAGCAATTTTAGCAAAGTACGGCGGAAGAGTAGAGCGGGTGCCGAGGAGAGCGGAGAAAGCACGTTAATTGGCGTTCATCTGGAAAAGGTTTACCAACGCTCGCGTTTACGAGGGGCTTCTGTCCGGAGCATGCTCCGGGTGGAGTCGGGGTTGTTCGGTAGAAGGGGCTAATTATCCCGCGGGAAAAATTCCTCGGCACATGCCGAGGAGAAAAAGCAACGAGGCCGGCGTGGCACGCTCGGCCAGGGCATCTCCATAACTTCTGAACGGGATTGTTAATTGGATTCTTTTTTCTCTTCTCTCTCTCTCTCTCTCTCTCTCTCTATCTCTCTCTCTCTCTATCTCTCCTCTCCCCTCCCTCTTCTCCTCCTCACGTCAGCTTCGTTGCGTTATAACAACCTCTTCCTTTTCCGTTCCTTTTTCCTTCTTATTTTCCTTTCTTTCCTTTTTCCCCGGAGTGGTTCATCTCTCGCTCGACGTTCTCCGTCATTCCTTTACTAGTGCGCGTGCCCGTGCCCGTGCCCGTGCCCGCTATACGTTTCGTTCCTCTATAACGCCTCGACCGCGAGAGAAAGTCGAGAAACATTTCAACGTTTCAGCGTTTCAGCGTTTCAGCGGCGAACGTTTAACAGTGGCCTCGCTTTCTCTCTCTCTCTCCTGTCGCTTTTGTTTTTTTATTTTTCCGTCGCTCGCTAGCTCGACCGTAAGCGCACGTACGAAGAAAAGTTTTGCAAATAATTCAAGAGATATATTTACGTTTCGGATACGAGATATCGACGCGACTCGGACCTCGATCGTAATCGTTGATAAAAAAGATAATCTATCGATCGCTTATATTTCATAGCTTTCGGCTAGAAAAATGTAGTAGGTACGCGTCTGGATGTTGCGTGGGCGCACACGGGAGGCCCGATAGATATTTTCTATTTCTACACCGAGGTTCTTGTATACTGGATGCATGCGTGCATACATACGTTCCAATGTCAGCTGCAGAACGTTGACTATAAATCGAGACCGTTGGCCTTTTGCCGTTTGCCGCGTCTAGCGACGAGACGTATTGTTAGGTTATAGTGGCACGACCGTTCACATATATCTAACGTGTAACATACTGTAACGTCGTAAGAAGAGGTACCAGGCACATCCAGCGCGCGACTATACCGTGGAAAACCCTTTTGAAAACCCCTTTGCATCTTGGAAGCTCTCGCGCGCGACCTTTCCAATGCGGAAAAATGTCAAACGTTTCGGTTACGCTCTCGGAGTATGTATCTCAGACTGAAATCTCACACCAGACGAATAATATCCGTTTGGTTGGAAGCCGAGTATCTCCGTGTTCCTAAGAGATTTCAAGGAAGAAAGAAGAAGGTCGGAAGAGGAGAGAGAGAGAGAGAGAGAGAGAGAGAGAGAGCTGTAGTAATACCGCGCGCGGCGTATTTTATAGATGTAAAAAACAAGAAAAAAGAAACAGAGAAAGAAAAAACGGGGACGTCGGGAAGAATAGGAATTTTTAATAAAAATTCAAGAAAAATTTGAGAATATATATCGTTGAAAATGCGTTCGAATTCGATCGAAGCCACTTTCCGAGGCTACGTTCCCTCGTCGTTAGAAAAATATTCTTACGATTAACGCGAATGAAAGATTTGTCGAAAGATCGTTTCGTTCTTACCTATTACCGTTAAATTGACTTTGGAGTTTCGCGTTTGGCCGATTTGGAAGTCGACCCGACACCGATAAATACCAGCGTCTTCCTCCCTTATGTGATCCACGCCCAGCTCGGCCGGTTTCTTGTCTGGCATGAAGTAAGCTCGACTCGAGAACACCGTGTCGTCCGACCATCTCTCGGCTATACCAAAGTCCCGATCTCTGGCGTCGACGCTGCGACAGAATCGCTTTATTATACCGATGAGTCTCGGCTCGTGACCACCTGCCTCGGACGATTACACGCACGATCTTCGATTCTCGGACTTGAAAGTCCCTCTCGTGCGATACGTGCGAACGTCTCGAGGGGAAGGTAGACCAGCGAGAAATTAATGTTATCGTTTCAACGGAGAATATCTAAGGATAATTTACTAAAGGATGGCGGTAAGAACGCGGAGCGTGTGCGCGTACGTCTAGTGTGTGTGTGTGTGTGTGTGTGTGTGTGTGTCCGTGAGAGAGGAGAGAGAAGAGAGTACTTATACCTATACTATATTTATATATTACGGATACGGGTATATCTATGTTAGCGACGTGCAAGCACGAAATCGTTTAATCGTGTAATCCATCGCGCGGTTTCCACACATATATGGGTTTTAAAGCTTTGTTTTTCCTAGAGCTTCGAATTCAAATTAATAAGGCGTGAAAATAGTATCCATTACCGAGCAATTTTGTTCGTTCGCATGAAATCGTATCGGCGGATAGAAAGTTCGTAGCGTTTATTATAAAATCGGCAAAAATAATTTTTCTTTTTTATTTTTAAAATGAAATCAAATTTGCCAAACGAGGTAAAAAATGTTTCGATTTCGGATAAGACTCGATTTTGTATTTACTACTATCCTCGTGGATACGAGGGTTCTAGGAAAAGTACGAATTTCAAGGGGATTTTTGTACCTAAAAATTCCACGTCCGCTCCTAACGTAATTCGATGGTAACAGGTTACCAGTCTTGGCATTATTCAGATACGATCAATTAGGACCAATTACACTCGCTGTTTGGTAGCGTGAGCCAAGTTTGCGATACCGATTACACTGCGGAATTCCACGACTATATATTTCGCATAGTTAACGCGCTTACTCGATCGCGATGTTGTAAGAACTCGCTCGCTCGCGTTCTCTCTCTCTCTCTCTCTCTCTCCCACCCCCCCCCTCTTCACCTCTGCATGTGTCTCTTTACGTTTATATCGTAAACGCTCCAACTATTTCCAAAAGTTGCTACCCCGAGCGACCGTAGTTATTTTTAGATTCGCGATTATGAGTAGTTGGAAAACTCATTTCTCAATGCTTTGTACGGTATAGAAGATACCATCTGGATAGTTTAGTTCGGCGAAAGACTTGGCTATATATATATATATATATATATATATATATATATATATATATATATATATATACATACACACGTTTATGTAGGTATATAAATAGGTACATATCCTCGATGCGAGACGAAAATCGAGTTCGAAGGCAATTTTCGGTTAAAAGCGACCACCAATCTCGCATTGTGTCGACGAGATGTATGTAGCCTGGTGCGGACCGATAGAGACAACGACCGACGCCAGTTTGTACATTCGTAGATGGATAGAAGGATAGATAGATAGATAGGGTGTGCGTGTGTGTGTAGAGAGAGAGAGAGAGAGAGAGAGAGAGAGATGTGTTTGTGTAAGAGAGAATACGGTAAGGAGAGAATGCGCGTATTTGTATGTACATGTAGGTATATGTATACACTGATTGCATCTCACCTGTAAACCGATGTTCCAAGATCCTCGCGATACCAGAGCACAAGATGTACCGAATCTCCTTCGTGGGTAGTTGATATGTCGCAGGGAAGATAGGTGGGATCTCCGACCAGTGCCACGATGTGCGATATGGGTACTAAACAGAGAGAAACAAGGCAGGTTGATATGAAATTCAAAGTGGCGTTATACGCTCGCTGAAATGTTTATCGATGGAGATAGAGAGATTCGCGAATCGAATGGCCTATTTTACCGCTAGGACTCGTCCGTCGGAGAACCAACGCGAAAATATTAAGGGAAACGGAGGTATCGGTCTTGTCCCCTTAACCCGTAACCGTTTCATCTAAAATCTCTCGTCTAAAAAATCTGTGGATAATCGAGTATCCCTCGCTCACCGGACACGGGTCAACGTAAATTGCGACGCGATAAAAATACGATACGCGCGTTCTCGTCCTTACGGCGAAGGGTTGTCGTAAATTTTTGATCAAATACCCAGCGTTATTCCGGCCGGAGTAGAGAAAATATCGGCGAAGAAATACGAACGACGAGACGCGACGATAAAAGTCTATTTTCTATAGGTTCCAGTCGTTGGGGTAGAGGGATGTATTCGCGTTACTTTCCATGAAAATTTATCCCGAAGCGCCTATAGAGAGAGAGAGAGAGAGAGAGAGAGAGAGAGAGAGAGCCGATGGAAGCAAAGAGAGGGGCAAACGCAAGAGCCGCAGGTGCGATCAACCTAAATCGACCGTTCGAGGGTTTGGCGAAAAATTTCTATAAGACGTGTTTCGTTTTTCTCGCCCGACTATTTCCGTTTGTCGACGATTTGTCGACGCCGCCTGTACCATCTAGGAAAGTATCGCGTTCGAGATAAAGCTACGTTATCGCTACGCTTTCCTTTTCGGCCCAGCTGCGCCGTTTGACGTTTACTAAAGTACATTGGTACTTTACAAAGGCATCGTATACGTCATATCGAGGACCTTTGTCGGATCGTCGTAATCGTCGCTATGGATGCGGTAAACGGCAACGGTAACGGCGAGCGGAGCGGAGCGTAACGTAACGGTACGGCGTTGGCAGTTGCCGACCGGTCCAGGGCCCGGGTCGGTCGGCCTAATCAGCCACGAATCGGTCGAACCGAACGATCTCATTCCAACTCGGCCACGGCTAAATCGATAATATCAAAGGGAATGGCATTCCTCGTTACAGGAACATCGCTTTCCTACCGTCACCGTTCTCCTTCCGATTTAACTCATTAAGGGTATAAATTTAACGCACGATCCCTACGCTTCGCCTCGCCTCGCCTCGCCTCGCCTCGCCTCGCCTTGCCTCGCAACCACCACCGTACGTCGACTACCCTAACGATCGATAAAGATATATCGTTCGATTAACGAAATACGCGTATACGCTTATATACGTACGGATGGATAATCTATGGGTATATCGTTACGTAGATCCATAGTATTTCGATCGATGGAAATTAGTAAAAATTTGTAGAAATTTCTTCGAAGAACAAAAAGCTTTCTTGGATAATTTCCTTCGTTCGAATTAGGTCTGGGCTTGTTATACGCGCGTGCCAACGATTTTCAACTGTAATTAACGAGATCGTTTACTCGTTAAAACGTACGGAATCGTCGGCGCGAGCGCGGTTCCTCTCGGCGTCTAAATTGGGAAGAAGAGCGTGTACGGGAGGAGAAACGAGATCTCTGCGGCTCGTTAGGGAACGATTAGCTCGTAATATGTGCGAGAATGCTTTGTCATCTCGGTACGAGTTGACGTTGGTATATTTTAAACGCGTCGGAGCGCGCCTTCGCATCGCTGGATGGCATTAACGCGATGTACAATCGTTCCAAAAGGACGCAACGAGAGTCTCTTTATGGAACCTCTTTATAGAAGCTTTAGCGCGAACGGTAGACGTTTTCCCGTGCACCTGCGTATATCGTGCGGATTCAAAGAGAGAGAGAGAGAGAGAGAGAGAGGATGGGTGGGTGGGTGCGGGGAAGAGGAATTATATCGGTTATTATTTTGTCGTTAATTGCAGTCCGCGTATCCGCAGAGGGGCGGAGGAAAAACGACGGACGACGGATCGACGCGTGCACGGACTAGGTTCTGGACTTATTGTAAGCGCAGACCGCAGTTTCGAATTAATAGGATTTCGTGCGGCTCACGTAGAATTTCACGTGTACCAATAGGAACGATCCAATTATTTACTTGCGATTGTTTCCACGATAACGAATAGACGTCGAAACGGGCCGACATCGAAGCTCTAATTATCGAATCGGTAAGATAGGTAATAGGTGATTCCGCTTCCCTATCTCCTTTCCTTTCCGTTCCTATGTCGCCTCTTCTTTCCTTCTATCCCGTCTAACTCGACGACGTTTAAGTCGTTTCGATTCTCCCACGTCTCGTCTCGTCTCGTCTCGTCTCGTCTCGTCGTATCCTCGCACTCGCTTTACACGACGTATGCGAAAACTCGGTGAAAAGCCGTTCGTTGCCTATTTTTATTCGGCTGAAATAAAGAGGAACGGGTTCGCGTTCGCGTACACCTACCACCTATTCCTTTCGGAGGAACGTTCGAGTGGTCGTTCGGTCGGTTGACTAAGCCGATCGCTTCGAACGTTATTCTCGAACGTTATTCGAACGAGCCGATCGATAGGCGAATAAGGAAAAACCGTTGAGGCTGTTGGCTTTTGTTCGATCGGGGAGAGGCTCGAGAATCGTGACCGACGAGCGAGAATCGGTGCGACGGAGGATGGGAAATAGTTGTTTCTTTTTCCTATTTAGCGGTAGAAAGGACGGGAAGGGTCTGTCGTTAGAAAATAATATCGATGAAAATACCGGCTCGTCGAGCGCGTCGTGCTTGTCCAGCCTCGCACGCGCAGTGGTACTCGCGAATTATTCGTGCAAACACCGTCGACTCTCCGATAACGTTCATCGAACATGCTCATTTTCCGTTACATCGTTATTAACCACACCTTGTCATTAGTTTCCCCCTACTCTCGCTAATTTGTCCAAATTATGTACTTACTCGCGTCAATATAGCGCGACTCGCAAATTATTTGGATTGACTCGAAGCATTAATCGGAGCTCGTACGTAAAATGATGGGGTACATTCGAACCTACGTATATGCTTAGGCGTTGTTACTCGAAACCTCTTTCTACGCTCAACACAGCTCCGTACTTCGTTATTCTATCTAGAAAAAGGGAAGATAGGAGAATGGAGCTTTATCTCCGCTCTTTGGAAATGCGAACGGCAAAGGGTCCTTTAAATAATTAGCAAAATAATATCGAAGAAGGAGGCGACGAGCTCTACCGCAGTAGGGGCCATTCGAGAACGATTTTGCGCGCTTAACGATTAACCGATCGATTTTAGAAAAAGAAGTCTTTCGGAGGTGTTTATGCTTCTTCGAATAAAACGAATATAAATCGACAGTAGGTAGGTTTGTCCGTTGTACGTTTATATACGGCCGGTGGTACGGCATCGATCGTTGTGTCTTCGATAAGACGGAGCGAGCCGCGATTACGGACGTTCGATAAAAGGTAGGTGGGTAAGTCTAGGCTCGCTAAACTATATCCGCGAGACGCTCGAACGGTGTTAAATGGAATCGAGATTATCGTGAGGTGGTGTGAACGTCGACGAAAGACGTCTTGGCAAATAGTATGAGCTTTAGCCGCTTCAAATATTGACGTTGGTTCTCGGTAATTCTCCTCGATCGCACTGCTGCAACGAGCATGCGTCTATGTGTATACAGTCCGTGTATATACTACAGGGACGCGTATTCGCGTCCGGTGCAGACACATTCTCTCGCAGCACCCTATTTTCGATGTATTCTCGACGTATTCGCGAGCGGAAGCGAAGGCGGCCCACAATTCCATTTGTAGAATTTGCCAAGCCGGTCTTAGCCCAATTCAGACTTGCGTCTTGCTCATCGTCGATGGCGTAGCGGCCGAAGACGTTCCATTTCCATGGCAACATAGATAGCCTAGAATCGCAGCAACTTTGATCACAAGTCGGATGCCCTGTAACAATGGCCATCTTCCCATTTGTATTCCGGAGCCAGAGGCATGCTCTCTCTCTCTCTCTCTCGCTCTGCTTCTCTTTCTCTCCCATTATTCGGAGCTTCAACGTGTACGCTGGCAGCGCGCGCGCGAGCGCCATTGGTTTCGTTTCCACCATTTTCTTCGTCCTATTCTTTCGCCTTCCATCGCTAAGGCGTTAAATGTACCAGGATGTAGTTTTGCTCGCTATTCGATTCGGGAAGCCGAGGCACATCGTTCGAACATAGTTTAAACAGCGTTAAAACTATGCCCTACGTTTACGAGACTTCCCGAGAGAGATTCGCCCTTTATACCGATAATATCGTACTTTTACATTCCTCGGAAGACGGAATCACCTTCGTTTACTTCCAGGTGGCATTCGAACGTACGAGAATATATAGGTTTTTGGGAGAAAATCCAAGTGTCTTTCTCTCGTAATTGTCGGCGGCGTTTATCGACTAAACGCGTGCGTATGAAAATTCCGACAAACTTTTCTTGAATCTTCGATAACGTTACGATGAGATATACAGATCGTTTCTGTCAAGTTTCGCTCTACGGCGAATCGGTCCTTATGTTTGAACGAAGCTACGAAAAGTAAGTAAGGATTTGGTAAAGAATCGGTCGGATTAACCAAAGTTCGCCTAACTCTCTGGACGCGAGTCATCGATCCGAGGCGACGACGGGCCATCGATTTTCCAACGAGCGAATTCGGGTAGGTCGATCCAGAGACCGTGTTCTGAAATACCGATCGTTTAAAGAATTTTATCCTTGAAAAAGTCGAACCCCGGATCGGACCGAACCGAACCGAACCGTTTCGAAGTTAGCGAGATAATTGCATTCCTTTTGCATCCTCGAGAGGATATAGAAATTCTGACATCGTCCAAACGCTTTGGCGCTACGATGTCGTCGAAGGAGCGTTCCTCCTTACCTATCTTCGTAGAAGGCCCGACAAATGGATCGTTCTTTTGGCCGTTGTACCAAGGAAAGCCCATTGTTCGTTCCCGTTCCCGTTTCCGTTTCCGTTTCCGTTTCCGTTCGCGAGGGTAGACGACGCTTGCTTTTTCAAGTTCGAGCCCATCATTTGTTCGAGCGAACGAGAATCTCCTGGCACGTCCTTTGCTCGGACGTTATTTCGTTACTCGAAATGAGGCGTCTCCGTCCAATTTAAAAGTCCGCATATGTGGCACCACCCCTCTCTCGTCTCGCGTCACGTCGAGGCGGACGAAGTGGACGAGTCGGCCGAGGCGAGACAAAGTAGGAGCTTTAATTCGACGCAAACGTAATTTCGGCGGGCGGGTCGACTCTGCTTCTCTCCGGGCGAGGCGAACCTCTAAAATAACGTAGCTGGCACGGGTCACGTATCGCGATAAAAATCACGGTGGACTCTCGCGAGAGGACTATCTTTTCCCTTACTTTTTCTCTCGTCGACGTCGTCGCCTCTCAACCCTCCCTCCCTCCCTCCCTCCCTCTCTCCCTCCCTCTCTCTCTCCATTTCTTTTCCCTTTTCTTTCGAGCTCTTCCTTTCAGACATCTACGAGAGAAGGCAAAACCCATTAAGTTTCGCGTTTTCTCCGGCAAAAGGAGATAACGCGTCGGCGATTCTCCAGTCACGTCTCATCTCTACCCTTCCATCATTTCCACCCTTCTCTACCTTTCCTTCTTCTCTCTCTTCCCTTTTTCGTTCTTCCTTCGAATACTTGCATTCAATTTGCCGGTGACGCGCGAATAATAATTCCGTGGGCGGCGAGAAAGAATATCAGAGAGAGAGAGAGAGAGAGAGGGAGAGAGAGAGCGAATTCCAGAGAGCACGAGATGCTCGCGTCGAATCACGTCGGTCGGTGTCATGCTGCCTGACGAGGGAGCGAGAGAGAGAGAGAGAGAGAGAGAGAGAGAGAGAGAGAATTAGAGAAATCGAGGGAATGCGCCGAGAGTGAAAAGGAAACTCGATGAAAATAAATGAAACATGGTTGGGCAGGCACGGAAACGACGGTCGGTCGAATCGCTGCTGGTCGAACCGCCAACGCACGGCAGGGAAAGCGGCTGCCTCGCAGGTGGATCGAAGGGGATAGCGCGGCTTACCGGGGAAAGTTTCGCTCGGGTCGATCGATGAGAACGACGACGCGTAGGTGGTTATAGGTGGCAAGATTGCACGCTACCACCTATCTCTTTCATCCCCCTCTCCACTTCTCTCTCTCTCTCTCTCTCTCTCTCTCTCTATATATATATATATATATATATATATAGAGCGTTATGCCTCATCTCTCCGAGCCTTACATTTCACGAGAGTCCGATGTATTCGAGAGATATTAGTTTTCGTTCGATTTCGAACGCTCCGAATGTGAGGTTCGAGGATACATTTTTTTTTCTCCGCTTACACTCCGTAAACGAGGTAAACCAACTACAGAGAGAGAGGGAGAGAGAGAGAGAGAGAGAGAGAGAGAGAGAGAAAGTAAGCTTACATTTTTCGGCGGTCAGGATTTCGCTGGTAAAGAGTAATTCTCTCCTACTGGTTCGCGACATTCGTTGTAGAGAATTTTGCAGGATTTGTTTGAGAACAGCGAGAGAATCGGGGATTAGACCGTCTTGACTTATCTCGGCCTACGCAGCCGCTCGTTCTCTTTAACGATTATCCGATGATCTTTCCTGCGAGAGTCGCCTTTTTTCTTACTCGTCTTAATCGTCTTTTTTTCTCGGTCCGACAAACGAGACGACAAACGTCCATTCCTCTTTCGGTCTTTCTACAATGGAGATTCATTAAAAGTTGTCTAGTGGACTTATTACCGACTCGAACTTTATCAATGATATTTAATCATGGAACGTCGGCAATTTAAACGAGAAACATTTCATCGTTTACAGTTGGAACAATCATAGCGCGTACTCGAACGAATAATAATTCGGAGATAGTTTGTTACGATGTTAAATGTCGGTTAGAGGATTTTAATCGTTGAATAAGGATGGAAAGACGTTTCTCTATCCTTACCCAACGACGTAATTGGTCTTGAATTTCTCTTATACAAACGTAAAATTAATCGCTTTTCGAGGAGCTCTCGGTTGAATTATGTATACATAGACCCCCGTAAGTGGAATTAGAGGACGCAGCGTCTAACTAGAAAATGACTGCTACTCGATAGCGCGCGAAATCTTTTCTTTTCGTTTTGGTTTATGAGAACGCTCGATAGGAATTATTACGAAGTACCTTCGTTAACGATTTCGTCGGAACGAACGATACGTCTACGTATGCGACGCCTCGCGCGAAAAAAGAGATTTTACGAGTTAGGCGGAATTGGCAGCGAGAGAGAATCGTGGCTCATCGAGACGCGCTCCTACTTTCCTCCGTTCGTTCCTACCTACCTACCTACCTACCTACCTACCTACCTACCTACCTACCTACCCAAGTACCCGAGTATACGAGTGCTCGTCTGGGTATATGCTCCTACGCTTAGGCAGCCATCGGAGATACGAAGCTCTCTTTCGCTAGAGCGTTTTCTAAAATATCGATTTCTTCGTCAAATTCTTCGTCGTTCCGACGCTCTGACTGACTGATTCGCGAGCCTCCGAATTTTAATGAATTTTCTTTGGTCGTTGGAAACCGAGAAACCTATACGATCTTGCGCGCGAGCTCGAGATCGGCTCAAAGTCGCGAAACGCGCGATGTTAGGACGTCGGAATAATTCATCGAACGTATCGCATCGAGTTCAACAGGTGCCATCGGTTCGTTCTTCGGTACGATCGACCCAAGAACATTCGCCGCGACGAACGAAACGGAGAAAAGCAGAGAGAGAGAGAGAGAGAGAGACGAGTCGAACGAGTACGGGAAAAGATAATGCCTCGAGGTCAGGGAATTATCTTCTTCTTGGAGGCGATGAAAAATGTGACGAAGAGTAAACGCGAACGAACAACAGGTGCCGGAAAATCGAGAATATCGTTCTTTTCTTTATTTCCTTCTCTCCTCGCCGTCGCGGCCCTTCGACGTTAATGGAAAAATTCTCTGCCTTTTGGCGGAGAACCATCTCGGACTTTTTCTCGAAGTTCGATAAGATTTGGACGAGAAGGACCGTCGTCGTCGACGGTTTGGTTGCGTCGGTGCGACGGTGCGACGGCCGTCGGCACGCGCTAGTAAACCTGCCGATATTCGAACGCGACCAACAGGTGCGGCGATAAACTTCTTCTGCCTAGATAAATGCGACATCGCGACCGTTGCGCTCGAATCTTCGTTGCCGAATAAATTTGCCGCGGTTGCGCGAACAAAACGTATATATATATATATATATACACTTCTTGTAGGAAAAGCTATTACCTCTCTCTCTCTCTCTCTCTCTCTCTCACTCTCTCTCAAGATCGGATAAAGGGCCAATTCTCTGCACGATCGACGTTTTCGTTTCTATCGGGCATCCAGGTATCTATTAGGTATATTAATTGACGTCGGATCGAGATAGAAGAATGAATTATGGCGACATTGGCAACGTCTATGAATCTATGAATCTGTCGATAAGTCGGTAGGACCAACAGGTGCGACGATAAAAATTCTCTCACGTGATAGAGAATCGTCGACGGAGAGCGAGGAGAATATTTGTTTAGCGTCGTTACGCCTAGCGGTAACGAGCCGCGTTGGCGAAAGGC
Organism: Dolichovespula sylvestris; assembly: GCA_918808275.2. Classification (NCBI taxonomy): domain Eukaryota; kingdom Metazoa; phylum Arthropoda; class Insecta; order Hymenoptera; family Vespidae; genus Dolichovespula; species Dolichovespula sylvestris. The sequence goes on along the minus strand of OU964970.1, from coordinate 9,455,685 downwards.
GAAAGAAGAGGACGAGAAGGGGGATGGGTTTGGGGTCCTCGATGCGACCGATCGCGTCGGATCGAGTCAGATTTCCTCCGGCTCGGAAATTATTCCCTCGGTCTCTTTTGCCTACGTATCCGTGGCGAACGAACGAACGAACGAACGAACGAACGAACGAACGAACGAACGAACGAACGAACGAAAGGAGGACCAACAGGTGATACCACGACCGACGACTCGGCTTCGACTTTTCCCACGGCATTTTCTCTCGACGCTCTCCCGATCGCGTCGCGATCGTAGGAATTATTTAGGATCCTTGGATTAATAGTGTAGCCTCGTCGAATAAGTGAATTTTTTACGATGTCGGGAATGCCTCCCTCGCGTACAGGAAAAGGGGATGGTCGAAATCGAAAACGGGAAAGGAAAGCTCGGTCTTCTTCTTCGAAGTAACTCGTTAAAAAGTTTTTCAGCCAAAGTTTAAAGTCATGAAATTATCAGCTTGGAGTTGTACGATTACGAGGGGACGGCAAATGAGATCATTTGAAAAGTTTCGCCGGAATGTCTCGGAACGCTCCTGTCTTACCCCCACTCGTATTCTCCTCCGAAAGAGTCGCGACGGCCATCGATCGTATATCGATCTTTCGCGCGTTGCGTTTGGGTTGCGTTTTATTCTATACCAAGACATTTGCTTTTTATACTTTCTCAACGTCTCTCTACGTCGACTTATCGCGAATACCGTAGATATTGTGATAATCGATAACGACGAAGGTATCCTTTCGATATTTAAATTCTTATCTCTTGGTCGCGAACGAGAGAACTAACGGCGCGTAATTTAGCGATATACGCGCGTATGCGAGAGATCCCGTCGACGTTCGGCAAATATTCGGAATAACTATGTCGTAACGTGACGTGCCGTCGTCGGAAATACCACCGAGCTCGCGGCGGTAGTACATGCCAGGTTCGCTCGATCCCCGGCATACTCTCAGATTCGAAATGGAAATTCGAGATTTCTTATTAATTTTACTTCGCATTTCGAAAGATTTTCCTTCCTTCCTTCCTTCCTTACAACCCCTACCCTCCTCCCTCTTTCTCTCTTTCTCTCTTTCTCTGTCTCCCTTCTTTCTCGAAATTCGCCTTCATCAAATTTTCTTCTCTCTTGCCGAGCGCATCGTTTATTTCGTAAAATTTCAACGAAGCGAAGAGGACGCGATCGCGTCATTTTTACTAATTATTATTAACGCGTTTCGATCAAAGAATCGCGTCCATCTCTTTCGATGAGATTTTTCGCAAAGAAAAACGTTAGCTTTTACTTCGCGCTGCAAGTACGATGTTCTCGCGCCTTCTTAATAAAACTTTGATTACCTATCGCGATAAAATATATCTTACGCGATTTTATCGACCGCTTTAATTCGCATCCCGATTTTTCCTGAAAGGTTGATGTCTTTTTTTTTTCCTTTTTTCTTGAAATAAATATATTCCTTTAATTTCACAATGAAATAGCTTTCGTCTATCGTAAATACGTACTCGTAGGAGATTTTCGATATAAACTCGTTTCAAACGAATATGAACGAATACGTAGGCCGGGATATCGGTTGCGGTAATGCAATGAATTTTCTCTTCTTTCGACGTTAATAAACGTCACACGATCTACGAAACGTTCGAGTTATCGTTAGCGTACCCCGGTCGTAACACGGAGGAAAAGAGGTAAGAGGAGAGAGACATTTGTTCTCGATCGAGAGCAACTCTACTCTCTTTTTAACATTACGATATCGTTTACGAGGTTTTCGCGAACGACCAAAGGTTTTTTCGGCCAACGATTTTTCTTAGTTCTCTCTCGGTTTCTCTCTGTAAGCACGCTAAATTATCGTATATTCGAGCGTTATTTATGACGCGTCGGATTTTAAAATTACTCTCGCGCATACGCGAGATTTTCTAAGGGTCGTATAGCGAGCCAACTTTCTAGTTTATCATCCGTTTCGAAAACATCGAGTATATAAAAATCTGTAATATCGATCACGATACACGCGAGAACGTCTTGGTTGAGTGCGGAGAGAGAAAAAGTATGGGTCGGCCGGTTGTAGTAGAGGTAACGGTCGACAGACGCTACACGATCGGCTACGAGCGTCGGGATGATCTTGCAACGTGTTTTACCCGAAACTTTCGTCTTTCCGTTGACCACGAATACCGGAGAGGAGGAAAACTAGTAGAGTAAGAGAGCGAGAGGGAGAGGAAAGTTTTTCGGTGGCGCGCGTTGCACGTCCGTCGCTCCCTGCGGCCATGCGCTGGCTATCGATCCACGCGGGCGCCCTTCCTATACACGGATGGCAACACGGGCCAACGCGAGCACCGAGATATTTTGTTTCGTAGAATGCTCGGCAAAACGAGCACCCCGCCGGAAAGTCAACGGCCAAGAGTGTCGTTTTCCATAGAGAAGAGGAAGAGAGAATAAAAGGAAAAGAGGAGAGTTCATTTCCTAGCTTGCCTTACCAAACGTACGATAACAAAATCGAATTACTGAAGGATCTCGAGATAGCCTTTAGAATCGTACAAATCTCGTATAATTTCGATTCGATACGGACCAAGCGACGCGTTTACCTTTATTTTTCCAATGATCGCGCGTTGCTCGATCGGACGCCTCGATCGCGTCTATAATTACGTCACGCGGAGGGACGACGAGCGCGCATCGATCACGGTCATGCGGCAACGTCCTTTTTCTTCGTCTTCTTTCCTACTCCCTTTACCCTACCCGAGAAAATTGGCGGGAGAGGTAGAGTGGGTGGGGAACGGAGGGAGGGAGGGAGGGAGGAAAGGGGAGGACCACAAATCTCGTTGCTGCCAAAATAATAGAGAAACCGCGTTGTTGGCCCGATGATGGCTGCGGGTCAATTTAATTACCGCTAATAAATAAGCCAATTATCGGCAATAATAGAAACCGTATTACGAAGTAATGACGAAACGCGTAATGGTAGAAGGGAAGATTGATTTCTAACGGAGCTAGTAGTTGTACGCACGGGGGGGGGGAGGGGGAGGGGGCGGTAAAAAAATATGCAAGAGAAAGGGAGAGATCAATTTCAACGGGATATTTTCAATAGTCTAGCGCTGTTTCATCGTTTGCGCAACGTTTGCCCGGAATATAAATTAACGAGCGTAAATTGAAATTACGGATACATTTTCGAAGCGTTCGTTCCGATTCGAATAATACAGGGTACAGATATAATTTTTGACATTTATGATACTCGCCAGAGCCGTATGCGGACGGAGAGATACGCGTTAGGAATACGAATGATTCTGACAGAAATCGCGTAGAGTTTGTAACGACTCTCGTATACCGATCGTCCGCGTTAAAGCTCTTCCTCCCCCGCCCCCACCCCTCCCCCCCTTTCTCTCTCTCTCTCTCTCTCTCTCTCATTCAAGAGCGCGCGCGATGAACCGGCCTTTCTGCCAATTTCCTCTATAAACTCTAAGAAAGTTTCGGTTCGAGCTGGTATGCAAGAAAGTTTTAAACGAATATCCGCGTCGGATTACGAGCACGAAGGCGTGCCGCCGATCGAATTCCGTCTCTCGAAAGCCGCGCCCCTTTAATCGGGATGAAAGCCGAGTCCGGCCGAATATTTGTCCGGAAGAAAATTATCCTTTTTCCTTCGACGCGCTTAAGAAATATTATGCGTCGAAACGAATAGACGCATATGAAGCTCTCGTAAGCGCTCGATCGAGGGCAGCCATTTTCCAAGAAATCCTTTCTTTTCTTTGGTCCCTCGAACGATCGTACGATGTCCTCGAATCGATTGCTTTGCCGCGATCGTCGTCGCTTCGGAGTCATCGAAATTTTACTCTCTTTTACCAAATTTTCTTCGCGGAGATGTATTCGCGCGAACAGAAATAAATTGAATGGATCACTCGTATCGTTCGATTTATTAAAATTATTCATTATTTCGCGCATAACGCAAAGCGCATACGGAAGAGGTCTATCTCTTTACGTACGTACGTACGTACTTATTTATTTAATTCCAAGAGAACGAAAGAACTTGTTATTTTCAATATTCCGATAAATAACATTCGTCGTGCTTCTGTGTTCTCCAGCGGATGCATTTATTAACGATTGTCGCAAAAATTAATGTTTTCATTGACTCGCGACGTATCCGCATTGGCGCTCTGTACTCTTCGTTTCCTTGCTTGTGATTTCGATCGCCATCTTGGACACGCCGACGCATGTCCGCACGGTACCTCGTCGTCCCGTTTAATTATAGCTAATTAACATATTCGTTCCGACTTACACCCTCTTCCTACGTACCGATCGATATCTCGAAACTCCTTTCCAAACGCTTCACCGTTCGCATGGTCGCGTCGAAAGGATATTCGCGATAATGAAATCGACGCGTCGCCTAGCGCTATCGCGCGTCCTACCTTTTCTCGGATTCTTTTTTTTTTTTTAACGATGCTTCGATCCACTATTTTCTACCAACTAGCGCGATCGATCGACATTTCGTATTGTTCGATTCGATTGCGCTCTCTCGCACGCGAGCCCACGATAATCCTTTTTTAAATCGATATTACATCTTTCAGACTTTTAAGAATTCTTACGAGAAGGGAGGGCTCGTCCTTCGACTATTTAAGCGTACGTACGTATGTAAATATTTCATTTATATTTTCGTCGTACGCGAGTACGGACGAGTATACGTGACTCTTCTCGATAAACGAAGCGAGCCTCGATAGAGAGAGAGAGAGAGAGAGAGAAAGTGAGAGATGGTAGTACGTAAATAAACATTGGGCCGTGTATTTCCGAAAAATTTCACGTAAACAGAAAGGTCGAGCGTTCGAACTCTCTCTCTCTCTCTCTCTCTCGTGGAAAGTCATGAAAGAGATCTCCTCATTACTACGGAGTATTTCGGCGAGTAAGCATCTTCGAAGGCGAAAGATTAATTTTCCCATCCAATTTGGTGATTATTTTCTGCTTATTTTATTATCGAATATTTTTATTTCAACCTTATTACGCGATTAATAGAATATTATGGTAAGTTTATTATTAGATAGGATGGTCGACCGGGTCGATGGAAGGTTCCTTAAACGCGACTAACGAGTGGGTACGTACGTTATCTTAGTCCGTGGATCTCTCGTATGCGGCAACGAACCTCCACGCGACGAGATCTGGGTCGGTATTACTTGCGATCATCCATCGATATTATAAATCATGTAACGCAAGTACTACCGGCAAAGTATGTTGGCCCCATACTTTAGCGCGTTTCTCAAATGTTGTTGATTATTTTTTTTTCCCTTTCTTTTTTCTTCCGTTTGGCACGAACCTACAGAACGTACGTACGTACGTGCCACTCGAATTAAATATTTATAGATCGGACGTAACGTCGGTCGATAAAAATTGGTCGATTTCTTTTCGTATAAACGCCCTGAAGATTTGAATATCGAATTGACTCGAAACGACGCAAAGTCAATAAGATAACTCGAGCAAAGTACTTAAAAATCTCCGCTCCCTTTCTTTCGGAGGATGGCTCTTTCTTACGATTAGCAACGATCCCCGCGGCCTCGTGTCGCCTCGTTCGATATCGATCGGGCCGGGAAGGGTTCGTGCCGAAGTAGAAGAAGCGTCGGAGATCCAGATTGGAATCAAGATTTTCCCGTTTGATATTTCATTTTCGAAACTCTTTCCCGTTTCGGACCAATTTACGAAAGGAACAGATGCGTCTCTATCTCTCAAGCTCGTTCGCTCTTTCCCGTACGTTTGATCGATGTTACCTCCTATCTTTATCATTCTTACTTTCCGTTTTCGTCGATCCTCGCGAAGGAGACGCGCGGCGGCTCGTTCGAGCGGAATTCCGATTCGAAAGATCCGTAAGAGAGAGAGAGAGAGAGAGAGAGAGAGAGAGAGGAACGATCCACCTCTTCGAAGGAAGGGAGGGAATCGAAAGGAATTGGAAGAAAGGTTCCACGGCAGGTATCGCGGCACGATGTCTGGTCGGATGCATATCGGGAAACTCGAGAGCAGGAGAACCTAGAACATCCCCCGTTTCTCGTTTTCCGTTCGTTCGATATCTTTGCCTCACCCTCGCACCTTTTTTTCTTTATCCCCTTTCTCTTCTCCTTTCCCATCTTTTCCATAGTTGTGCGAGTACGTGGAACGTGGATAAGTACACGCGCGGTACGACTGCACGATAGATAGATATTATGTGTGGCTCGTGCTTGAGAGACGGTATACGGCCGTGAAAAATGTGTACCCCTTCGGGAGGACCGAGTGCTTTTTGACTTTGGCCTCGCTCCAGAGAGGCCGAATCCGAGAGCGCGCGCGCACGCGCAAACTTGCTCTCCCATATTTCCTAAATCACCGTGGCGGAATTGAAAGTATATCCGGGGTAACGCTTGTTTTTTCGGTCGCGCTGCGTTATAGACCTTCCGTAACGACTGTCAATGGGAGAAGCGATTCGATCGATAAAATACATTGTAATGAACGGGCGGGCATCACGGGTCGCGCCTGGATATGCGTCGACGAACGATCGGTTTAACGACGGTGACGCAATTGCAGAGGAATCAGTATCCGATGAATCGGGTACTCGAACGAGCGAACGTTTCCATCTATGACCTACGTTGTTGACAACGGTATCGTTAACAGCCCTATATAACTTTGGCGCGTTTCACAGAGGACGAAGATATCCTTCCTATTAATTTATCGGGGCGTCGCGCGTGCGTCAAAGTCGATCGAAACGATGAAACTCGCTCTCGGGCGTGCTCCCTTCGCAGTACCGATAGAATTTGCAAAAGGACGCCATACCCCGGGAGGCCCTTGTTCCTTCGTCCTCGACCCCTTTGCCCGTATCTCGGTCCGTCAAACGCCGCCAGCCGGAGGTGCTGAAAATCGATGATCCGCACGCGAGCCATTCCCTCGGCCACGGGTCACCGCGATTACCCCTCTTTTTCTCTCTCTCTCTCGCGCGCGCCGCCGCCGCCGCCGCCGCCACCGCCTCCTCCTCCTCCTCCTCCTCCTCCTCCTCCTCCTCCTCTCCTTTCTTTCGACCTATCCAAAGTTAGTCCTTTCGATCCTTCGACGGCGAGCACCCCGGAAACTACCCTTTTTATCTTCCCGTCTTCGAAGATTCCTTCCTCTCTCCGGCCCTCTTTCTAATCTCGGCGATTTCGTTGCTTCTCGTTAAAGAGAAATAAAGAAAGAAAGAAAGAAAGAAAGAAAGAAAGATCGATAGAGCGAGTATTCGTTTACATCGTAATCCGATGCGCGGTCTTCTTTAGCGGTGCAACGTGTTTAACGTCGTAAGTTACGTCCGGACCAAGCCTCCGATGGGAAGAGTCGCGATAAGAGCGAAACGAAGATAGAAAGGAGAAGAGTTACGTTCACGTATCCACGATCCTTCTTCTTACCAAGTGGACGCTTCAATTTCAAGGCAATTTACACACCCGGAGTGGCAATCTATCGGCGGAACTCTATTTTAAGAGCTTCGCGCCGCAAGACGAGCTTCCGATTGTGCGGAAAGTATATTAATACGCTCTGAAAATTCATCCAGATTTCTGGATACCTTTCCCCGCGTCGTCCCCTTTCGGCGACATCATAATTTATTCGCGATCATTGTCCCGTGAGCGCGGACGTTACGACATCGGTCCTCGGCACGTTTTCGGCACGAGAGAGAAAACAGAACAAAATCTACCCGAATTTCTTCTTCCCCGAGTTCTTCGCCGATCTTCGACCAATTTTATTTATTTACATTTTTTTTCCCCTCGATCGTTTATAATTATCATCGTGCGCGTGTGCGGACGGTGGGGTTACAAGGGAACCATACCGGTCGAAGGACGAGGAGAAGAAGAAGAAGAAGAAGAAGAAGAAGTCGAACTTTCCTTCGTATTTGTATTCAGGAAACAGTCTCTAGTGAAAATTTCATTACGATCCGTCCGGTGGTTCGAATGAAATTTCGAACGTGCTACGTGGATTAAAACACTCGACGAATCGCCTTTGTATTCTTTCGGTAAAAGTTCAACCACTAAATCCATTGTATGAAGCCGATAGCGAAAGCGTCCATGCGAAAGCGCTTTTCCTATAGACGCCACGGGAACCTTAATACGTATGTTTAAACTTTTAGATATCTACGTCTTTCGACCTTTTCTCTCTCTTAGACAATTCCGTTTTCTTCGTTCGATTCATAAGAATTCTTTTTACGATAAAATTCGATACTACGGTGCATCCTGAAATCGCTAACAGTGCATTTGCGCTCGTTCGTAGATAAGAATTTGTATCGAGAACAGGCAAGTCACGTTGCCGCGTATTGTCCGCGTCTTTTGTAGCTTCGCAAGGCGTAATTAATTAACCTCGTACGGCAACGATCTCGAGATGGTCGAGAAAGGAAGGTCGTCGAATCTACCGATAGAGACGGAGAGAGAGAGAGAGAGAGAGTAAATGTGCTAGACCGGAGAGTTTGCTTTTGGTCTCAAAGTAATTGCACGCGTTTGGAGATAATTGCCACGACAGCTTTGTCGTTCGAGCGAGCGAGCGAGCGACCAAGAGACAGAAGAGGGAAAGGAACAACACCGCTCCGTCTCCAACGTTCGAGAATACCTTTGAAAATCGTTAGAGGCAGCTGAGACACTTTAAAGCACGCCGTTATAAAGGGCAGTAAAACGTCGAGCGAGCGCCTCTCTCTAAACGAGAGACGATTTATTTTCTCATTTTCCATATCGTCCTCGTCCTCGGCCTCGGCCTCGTCCTCGGCCTTCTCTTTGTTATTTCTCCGACATTTTTCTCGAATGCCTCCTACAGTCGATGTCTTGTAATTAAAAGGCAACTATGGTAGGAGTCGTGCGACTCGCCGAGTTACGGACACTGTCGAGAGAACGACTTGGTATTCGGTAAAGAGATAGATAGAGAGAGAGAGAGAGAGGGGGGGGGGGGAGCGAGTCAAACTCGAGGATGGAAAGTTTTTCGGAGTAAAGCGGAGGAGGAAGAAAACGATTAGTCGAATGCCTCCTGCGTTGGTACACTCTTGTCGGTAGTTGCAGCCCACCACCATTCCGGTTGGGCGTACCTTTCTCGCTTTTCCCATCTCTCCTCTTCTCTCCGTTTCTCTCCGTTTCAAAAGCCATTTGCTCGTTAAGAAAAAGGAAAGATAGAGAGAAAGTGATAAAGGGTGGCGGTGAGGGAGATGAGGGCCAAAGGGCGCCCCGTTTACAAAAGAACTTAAACTTCCGTCAAGTCGGTTTCCCTCTTCCGTCTTTAACTTTTCTTCTCTTCGCCGACTACCTTCGCATTCGCTCTCTCTCTCTCTCTCCCTCACTCACCACACGCGCAAGACACGTAGCGAGCGCACAATGCAGCTCGAGTAGGGATATTTAAGTGGCACTATAAATTAGTTTCGAGCTTTTTTAGGTCACCGCAAACGATCGCAGCATTCTCTTTTTCTCCTTATTTTTATCTCCTTAGGAGGCGCGCAACCTTGGCTTTTCTTCTCTTTCGTTCGCGTCGCCGCGACGTACCTTTTTAGAGACGGACGACGACGACGACGACGACGAATCTCGGCAAAGTAACGGCTTCGAGCGTCCTTTCGTAACTTCTTACTCCTCGTCGCGTTTCCAACCTTCCTAATCCGGTGTGCGCGATCTTCCCCGAGAGCTTTGCAGCCGCATCTTTTTCTATACTTCCGTTTCTCCTTACTTTTTATTTCGTCCTCTCTCTCTCTCTCTCTCTCTCTCTCTCTCTCCCTTCGTGGCAGCGACAATCGCATTTAGTGGTATCGTCCGCGAAGGAAAGGAGTCGGGAGGAAGAATTTCTACTCGGTTACGTCTCGCTCGCGGCGAACGAGGTCGGTCGGTGCGACTCGAAAAGGACGATTGCCCGCGACGATCCCTGATAGTCCCCTTCCCCCCGCCCCGGGGTGCTACGAGGAAAGAAAGTCGTTAGAAAGTTTCTTCGGTTCCTTTTTCAAAAAGAACGAACGCTCCGACTCTCGAGATTCGAACCCGCAAATACTCTCTTCGGATTTCTTTCGGTAATGCCCGCACGAGGAAAAACTACTCCGTAAGTTAGTGCAAACTTATTTTCGCGGGCTAAAAGTTTGTTGGCTCGGGCTATTGTCCGGGTCGCGCCTAATATCCTCTATTAACGGACGGGCCGCGTTCGACAGAGAAGAACGCGTACCACCGTCCCGCAGTTACCGCGGCGGTGAATCTGCCAACGGAATGCGCGGCGCCTCGCTCGGGGACCGGTCGGCGAACGACGGTGCCGAGCAATTGGCCGCAGAATCGGATATTTACTCGGACGAGAGGTCTCCGGTTCCACGGTACGATTAACTTAACCCTTGCAGCGCACATGGGAAATAAATTTCTATCCCAGCTCGTGTTCCACTCGACGTCCTAGTTGGGAGTAACGTTAGGGAAAGATAGGCGAGACGAACGGATGGCTAGTGGACGAGAGAGAGAGAGAGCGCGGATAAACCGTTTACCGATGATTAGGTAAACTTTGCCAGAAATACAAGGCGCGCGCGGGACACGAACGTAATCTCGTCGTTCTCTTCCACGATAGTTTATCCTCCTGTTTTACGGATTTTCCGTTTGACTCTCTACTTACGGTCCTTTCCTTTTTTCGAGGTGTCAAAAAGAGAGAGAGAGAGAGAGAGCAACGGAAATCGAGCCGTTCGTTCGTTTTAACGATCACCTCCTTTAAGGACCATTAGTAGAAATTAAGGCGCGAGAGGATCGACGAACCCGTAAACGACTCGACTTCGCGATTCGTCGTATATAACGTGCGCCGATGATTTTCGCTCGTGCGTTTAATAAGTTTCCGTTGGATCGTGCGAAGGAAACGCTCGAGAGAGGAGCTAAATTTTCGTCTGGTTATTATCTTGGCGCCAATAATAGGATAGCTTTAGGTAGATCGTAAATGGGCTGGTACGCCGCTTAAACCGAATACCGATTAGGCCGGGCGAGGCTTTACGTTGAAGGGAAATGCGACGACGATCGTGCTTCCGCCGTCTACGATGTATATTAATTTCTAGCAAAAAGTTTAATTACTCCTTCGCCCGCACGTGCACGGACACGGTGTACTTTGCCCGAACGAGTCGAGCGTAGCAATCATTTAGAAAGGCTAAATCGATTCTCGTTGATTCGCCCGGTGGATAATTATTAACGAGATCGAATTTATTTCATCCAGGTGCGAATCCGCTTTGACGATCGAAAGTCGACGTCGTCGAATGTCTCGGATTATCGTTAAAAACTAACGATATATATATATATATATATATATATATATATCTAACTATCCGACGAGCGCACTACCATCGTGGAAAAGCGACAAAGTAGCGAGCGAAATTTCAAACTTTGATTCTTCTCTTCGGTCCGCTAATAGAGCGAATTCTCGGCAAAGGAAGGAGAACTTTGCTGGAAAGATTTAACGAAAGACGAGCGCGCATCGAATTTTCTATCGAAGAGATGTAATTACTTACTTACTCGATATTTTTTCGTCGGGAGAAAAAAGGACTCGTGCATCGGCCGATGCGACGCGACGATACCGTTACCAATTGACCTCGTTACGCGATAACGTCACAAAGAATATTCAAAGTACCGTCCGAATTGGACCTTTTCTTTTTTCTCTTTTAATTCATCCCTTTATATCGTAAGAGCGATAATTGATTACATCCGTAGGATGTTAACGTAGGAATAAAAACTATGTAGAGAGAGAGAGAGAGAGAGAGAGAGAGAGACATTGTTACGAAATTTTTATACGAAGTTGAAAGGCTACAAAGCTGGAATAACAATTGAAATCGCGGTATCTATTAAAAGGGAGGCACTCTTTGTTCGAACGTCTTGCTTTGACGGATCGCTTTGGAAGCTTCTCGCCGGTCGGATAACACGTAAGAGCCATTGGTTAGCGAGGCTTTGCGAGATTTCACAAAGCTTTTCAGCCGTACGAGAAGAAAAATAATAAGAAGGAAGCTTCCCATCGGTGGGAAATTTTCGTCCGCGAAATCATCGGGCCGAATGAACGCAAAACGAAAGTTTCCTCTCGGCGATCCACCTTGCGTGGTTCGTAACCGAAAAGGCCGAGCATTTATTCGGCGTTTGGAAACTTTTATTTTAAAAGTTGTCGCGTTCTCGCTAATGTAGCGTATCGTCCTGTTCGCGCGCTCGCAAGAGTATTTCACCGGTACCATTGCTCTCGTTGGACTTCGAGGGAGAAAGACGCGCGCGCGCGCGCGCGGGTTCCACATCCGGATACCCTTCCCGTAACGTCTCTCTTGAGATAATTCGCTCGAAGCGCGAACGGACAGCGATGTATCTTCCTTTTTCTTTTCTTTTCTTTTTCTTTTTCTTTTTTTTTTTTCATTTTTTTCTCTTTTTTTTTTCTTTCTTTTTTTTTTTTTTTTTTTTTTTTTTTTATTGGCAAAGTGTTTCAGGAGAGAGACGACGAAAGTTCGTAGAAGCTTTGGCAGGAGCTTTCGTAGAAGGTTCCGCGCGAGGCAACGAAACTGCGATAAAGCAGTCGCGTCGTTTTCTTATGGATCGTACGCGTCACGAACTACGTTCGAGTTACACGCTTCTCGACTTTCCCGATTCTAACTTTGCTAAATGGAATTGTTATTGTTCCGCGTACGGGAAGCGCGACCCGGGAGATTTTCCGGGTACGTCGCGATCGTTGAATTCTCCAAGGCGCCGAACTTTGCGAACTTTGCGAATCTTTCGACCTCTATTACGCGTCGGTCCATTGCTATCGCCGGATTCTTTTTCGACGACCTTCTCTTCCTACGCCCTGCTCTCTCTCTCTCTCTCTCTCTCTCTCTCTCTCTCGCGCGCGCGCGCGCTCGCTCTCTCGCTCTGCTTGGCTCTTAAAGCTTCGACGGTGCGATTCGACGTGCCGATAAGAGTGTAGGTACTTACCGCTCGATGCGTCGTAAACGTCGTAAACGTCCTACCGTGTTTGGTCAGTTAATTAAGGTGGAAAAAGTTGGCTCGGAGACAAATTTCGAGCGTACTCGCATTTGCTCCCTCTTTCTCCGTTGCGCGCGAACCCGCACGCACCCTTCGTTCTCTCCTTTCTCTCTTCCATCTATGCTTTTCCTCCTCGCGTTTGCGTCAACTTGCCGGCCGGCTACCGCGATCAATATTTTTTTATACGAAACTACGTTGGAGCGATATTTCGTGTTTCGTGCTATTTGCGCGTAGCTCCTGCGAAAAAGTGCAATGGATGACGAAATCACGGATCGATTATAAACTTTGAAAAGAGCCTGACTCGCGACTCCGTCGCGTTTGAAAGAGTCCCGAAAAGGAAAACGACGAGTCGACGACAGGACGACGCGACGACGACGACGACGACGACGACGACGACGACGACGACGACGACGAGTAAGCCGCACGAAACGGAAACCGAGTCGACGTTCCAAGATTAATTACAGACTTTCAAGAGGATAGACCCCGGAGTCTCGGGCGGAAGCTCTAACAACTTGCCGGGCTTTGTCGAGGCTTTATCCCGCGGTCCTAACTCTACGACGGATACGTACGTCTACGAGGGACGAGAAGGCAACGACGGAGAGGACGAGACAAGATTCGAGAGCTTGGATTTCGTCTTTCCTCCTCTCTCTCTCTCTCTCTCTCTCTCTCTCTCTAACGCTCGCACGTTTTTCTCTCTTTCCACTTTTTTATCGTTAACGAGAAGAACGTTTCGCCGAATGTCCTCGGTGATAATTATCCGTCGAAATAATGACGGTAACAAGCGTAACAAGCTCGTGAATCACCAGAAACGTGATTAATAACGGAAAATGGGCACGGCATTAGAACCGAAATTACGCGCGAAGCGTGAGACTTAATAAGCAAATAATTAAAGCATCGCTTGTCCGGGCGGACCGATAAAATTACTCCATTTTTTATCTTTCTCTTTGGATTTTTTTTTCCGAGAAACTTTTTTCTATGCCAACGACGAGCGAGTTCCGTACGAAACATGGCGCTCGGTTCGCTTCGACGTGTTCTACTTCTCCCGTCGGCCCGGCAAAAAGAAAAAAAAAAAAAAAAGAAAGAAAAAAAAGGGAAAAGGAAGAAAAAAGAGAATAGGGAAGAAAAAAAAGAGAGAGAGAGAGAGAGAGAGAAAAGGAGAGTCGGGCGGGCGGGCGGGCGTAAAATATAAACGGACCTTTTAGCAACACCTTCAGCGGCTTTCAAAGTAGCCAATTTCGCGCGAGCGTTCGGAGCGAATAGAAGAGAGAAAGAAAGCGAACAAAGGGAAACGAACGGAACGAAAGAAACGGAGAGATCCTCGGCGGTCCAATTGTGTCCAAAGGCGGGCCGAGCGGGGAAGGCCAATCGAGAGAGCGCGTACGTGCTGCGTACGTCATCGTTTCCGTCACCGAGACTCTATCTCGAAAATGAAGCTACCGCGAAGACGAAACGAACGTCGTAGCCGTCGTTTAAAGTAACCGTCGACGTTTGCTCGTGAATCGATCGTAAAAGAAAAATCATTTTCTCCATATTTTTTCTTGTTTTTTTTTTTCTTCTTCTTTTTCCTTTTCTTTTCTTTTTTCTTTCTTTTTCAGGTAAAGGTAAGCGGAGAGATCCCGAAGCAAGGACACCGCGAGGATGCTAGATAGAGGCAAGACAGATCGTTGCTGGGAGAGACGAAAAGCAGCGAGTCGAACTTTTGTTTCCAGCGAGGAATAACGAGGAACGGCGAGGTCGCGCGTACAATGGACCACGTTACGCGTCTCACACCCTTTTCTTTTTTGCATCTCTGGCATTTTGTCTGCGCCAGCCAACGTCCTTCGCCGAGCAGGGATCGAACTTTAACGTTCGCCATAGATACGTAATACGTATCTCACGACGCTTCGCTATATCGGAATGATATTGCCGAGGATATAAAGCGAGCTCGAAGATCGGAGAGAAGCCACTAAATTCGTTAATTTAATAGGGAAGGAAAATAATACGGGAAGACCCATTATAATTATCATCGTCTATTCGCTTCGCGTCGACCCGTCTACGGACTCGCTTCTATGTTTTTGCGTCGTCGGAGTAATCCGTTACGTTGCGATATCGAAAGGCCATTGTTTTTATTCGCGGCAACTTGGGCGCTCCGATGATTTATGAACGTTCCAGCTCGTCGTCGTTGAAGTTGCAGAAGGTTAAAGGAAGCTGGGCGAGTCCCCCGTGGTTCCGAATAAAATCGCCTCGAGTATGGCACACCCCGAACGCATTAACCGTCCACGATGGCGCACCATCTTGGTAAGAACGGAATTCTCCTTCGCGTTATTAACGCCGGCCGTCTCTTCCTCGAACTTGGGATATACACCGAAAAAGTAGGATAACCGACGTCGTATATTCGAGTCGTCGAACGACCAAATTCGTGCGTTTCATTTAGGAACGCTTACCGTCCGAGAAGAAAACTCGCTTTTCGAAGGCGTATAATAACGTAGCATTTTTTCCAGACTCATTTACGTAAATATTATCGTTACGTTTGCGTAAATAGGGCACACGGTCGATAAAGAGAGAAGGAGTTTCGTCTTTATCTTAGAAACGTACTCTACGTAAACTCGGCGATCGCGATCGGGCCACGAGGCGGGCTATTTGTCCGATCGCGATAAATTCGTTCAACGAGCTAATAAGTAGGTATCGTTGTAACGTTGCCCGTAGCGAAGTAAAATAATCGAGTTATTACGAGGGGGCCTTCATTATTTACCATACGTACTCGTACACGGATGCGTTCGTTAGAGCGTCGGCACGTTAATATAAATAGTTTGGCGCGGTGAATTAATTAATTCGAACGAGTTTGTCATATAAAGCTCCTACGGATAGGTCCGTCATGTAAATGCGGCTCGGTAGATATTATCCGTTGGTAAAGTTTTACTTCGTACCGTCGCGTCGGGACGGTAATAAAAATAATGATGCGATAACTGTGCTAGAGGGAGAATCTTCGTCGAACGAAATAGGGGACGTTGACGTTTTTATCGTTAGACCAGCGCGGAGTTTCGCGTCTTTTTCGTGCACATAACTCCCGAATTTCCCCAACTATTTCATCGAAAATTTTTTTTTACGGCGAGCACCGAAATGTAGCGACTCCTTCGATTCTCGGGAATCTAACTAACTAACTAACTCGGGAATACGACGATAGAGCGGATAGACCGGATCACGTTGGCCTACGAGTTGTCTCTCCGTTTCGGTACGTGATCGAGGATCGAAGAAAAATTGAAAACGAGAACGAATCGTTAAACGCGCCGAGATTTCCTAGTCGATATTTGTTCGTCTCGCGGCGATGGCGTATCGCGAGTAGTCTTACGTAATAATTAGCGGAAGCAAATAATCGTGCAAATAATCGTTGATCGAGGACGATCTGGAATGGTATAACCGGAGGATGCTCTCTCTTTCTCTCGCTCGGCAAATGCTCTCCGTTGCTCCAACGCTACGCGTCGATTGGCGTCAGCGTCGGAGGTGGTACCCGTTATTTGCATACATTCTCATTAGGTGCCGGCACTCGGCAGGATAATTTGAATATTGCACGTTACTCGCACTGATGAGACGTAATTCTAGCGGCTCTCTCTCTCTCTCTCTCTCTCTCTCTCTCTCTCTCGTACCAACAATTCTGGCGCGCAGCATTCCCCTCCTTTTTCTTACCGTCCCGCAGACTCGCGAGCATCATCCTGGAACGACTTTGGTTGCGCCTCGTTGGAATCTTGATTAGGTGTTTCTCCAAGCAAATGGATATGTCGACGAGGTACGAGCCTCTATGAATATGACCCTGGCAAAACTTTCGATCCGTTGTGCATCGAGTCTTTATTTTCTCTCTCTCTCTCTCTTTCATCCTCCACCGTCGCCCCTTGGTTTTGATTAAACCTACTACCACCTATTACGAGGATAAGGTATTAGACCGAAAAGGAACGGAAGCGTAACGTGGTTTTCTTGGCCAGCTTAAATATATTCTGCTGATGTTACCGAAAAGTGCAGTACCGTCCCGAATAAACTGTTCGGAACTGTTCCATACTTTAATTAGCAATGCGTCTTCCCTTCGAAGATTACTTCTTTAGGTGTGGGCGCAAGGCGCCCGTGTACGCTCGTAAACTCGTTCATTTTCTTTCTTTCGTTTTAGCATCTCTTTTTTCTTGGCGCTGTTGCGTGAGTGCATGCTCGGAACGTGGGTATACGAAGCGACTGCAATCTAGGAAATGTAAATCTTTGCGTTGCCTCGCTAACTGCCGATAATATACGGTGTGCTTTCTTTAGACGTGTTTACAGGGTTTATCGATCATCGTAATTTCGCTAATTGGATGTCCTTGTTGACGAAACAAAGCGCGAGTTTTATCGTAGGTAATAAATTCCTTGTTCGAGAGAGAGAGAGAGAGAGAGAGAGAGCAACGTCGTAAACGCTGTTTCGATAACTCATCGGGAGACAGTTAGCGTCGAATTGAATCGACGCGAACGAACTTATCTCGTTAGTTGCTCCTTGTAGTTAATTCGAAATTTCCTTTTCCATGGGCCGCCGGTTGGCTCCAGTGCATTCGTCTATTTCGCGTTATTTTCCGCTCGACGGCCGATCGCACGATTTTAACGAAACTCGCGTCACGAAGACGTTCTTTCTATATAATTTCGTTTTATCTCCTACGACGTCGAAGCGTACGCGTCGATCGCACGCATTCTCCTTAATTTCCTTTCGTTGGAGGTGCAAGGAACGCGTCTTCTTCTATTACGGGGTCCATAAGAGGCGTCCGTGTCGCAAATAAGAGCGAATCCGTTCGTTCTAAAGACCGTTGGTGTTGACCGACAATCACGCCTCCGAGCGAGAAAGAGAGAAAAAGTAGAGATAAAGGCGTTGGTAGGTACGGTCGATGCGTAAAATCGATCAATGATCGAGTTACCAATGGATTTCGTTGTCCACCGCACCGCACGGCCGATCCCACGGGAGGAATCGCGTAACTGATCGCGTAATTGTTAAGCCGGGCAACAAAATTTTGCTCGTTCGATGCGGCTTGCTCACGCTGCGTTACCACTCGGGGGTGAGCCGACGAGCAAAAGGTGGGGTGGACTCGCCGTGGCAACGTGCCCGTTATTCGCCGGCCTCGAGTACCAAACCGAGTGAGCGATAGGCGCCGTCCGTAAAATGAAACTATTGTAAATACCTGGATAGCGTGTAATTTTGTTTCGCGTTGCGTTCTCCGCGCGGCGGTTCCTGCTTTCTCAAGCTACGTTTCATTCGGACGCTTGCTTTTCATTATTTAATCGAAAACCGGCTCTTTGTGAATTTGTTGAAATTTCTTTATAACGTATGTCTTTCATTTCCATATTCGCTACGAACAATTTTTTCTATTTTCATTCGGTCACGATTCGTAACGCGGCGACCGGATTCTTTGTACGCTGTCGTACTGCCGATAAATTGAGGGGCGAGGCGGGGAGAGAAAAGAAAAAAGGAATATAAATAAAAAGTAACGTTTCTCTAGCACCTTTGTATCGAGCCACTACGCTCTTGCGGATTAAACGATTAAGAGTGTTCTTGACGCGTTATACCCGTAAAGCTTGCCGGTTCGTCGTATCGCTAAATTGGCCGCGAACGAGTTTTCCTCGTTTGCGAATAAAAAACATACGCGGACTCGTTGGAATTAGCCGGTAGATTCATAATATTTACGGGTAGAGAGAAGTGTGGAGTATTAAGGCTCGGGCGTACGCTCGGCTACGATCTCTCTCTCTCTCCCTTTTTTTCCTTTTTTCCAAAAGACTACTCCGCGACGATTCGAATAGCTGGGAATATCTTTTCGCCGGATAAAATGGTCGAAGGGGGACACGAGTAAAGATTAAATAGCGCGCATTCGTTATCGAAAGAAAAGGAGTCTTTCAATTTCGCATTCGTCGAAAGTAGCTTCGATAGTTGCTTCGTAGTGCTTTTCTAGTCGCTACTAGTCGTGCGAGCGGTCGTTTATAAATAAGTTCCTTTATTTCCTTTATGAAAAACTAACGAGAAGCACGGGAGATCGGTACGGCGAATGTAAAATTCATACGAAGGTAAGAGAAGGAAAATATTTTTCTTTGTCGAGACTGCACGAACACAGAGGATATCCTTTTTTTTTTTTCTACCTTCCTTTTTCTTTTCTTTCTTTCTTTCTTTTTTTTTTCACGTCTCGACACCCTCTTTTATATCGTTCGTTAAATTAGTCGTGAAAAATACACGCACACGCTTGTGCACGTTGGATAAGTTTCCGCGGAGTCAAAGTTACCACACGCTGTAAGCGCGTACTCGTCGAACGAATGAGAATATAAACGCAATTTTAGGTCTCGCCTCTCGTTCCCATTCCGTATCGTTCGCCGGTGAGATATTTCTCGTCGTTGTCGCGCGTTATCGGGAACGTTAAATTTTAATAGCCGTTTACCGGCTCCCTCGGCCCCTCCCCCGTCGAGCTTCTTCTCGTAGCGCGGAGCTTATCGTCGTTCGCCCGATACGTGGCGTGGGAAAATCAATTAATTAAGCGCTATCAAGATTTTCATCGAATTCGCAGTCGCTACGCGCGAAGGGCGATTATCGAGAGGGAGATTGGCAAACGTTTACAGAGAGCACGCAATAAGTAATTATCTCGACGTTAGGACCTACGATGCGTTTTCGACCCTACGCGATCTTCGGTGCCCTCGGCTCGCTCGCTCGATCGCTCGCTCGCTCGCTCGCTCGATCGATCGTCCTACGGGAACGAAAGCAACCTTCGGTTTAACGATCTTCGATAACGATGTCCAAGGGCTCTGTCAAAGCCGCGTCGCGTCGACCGATTGTTCCTCGCAAAGATGCATTTTTTTTTCGTAAAACTATCGAATTGCGTGTGCGCGCCCTCTTATTCCGTCCTATTTCCATCCTACCCTATGAAAATCGAGTTCGATCGTTAACCGTTCGGTCACGGAATACGGATATTAATACGGACATTAATAGAATTTGTTCATTAGGCGGAAAGGTCGTTTCGACGGGCGAATAACGGTTGACGTTTGCAACGGACCCCCTCCGTCTCCTCCACCGCCGCACTTTATCCACAATCTTTCGCTACGTTTCTCCCCCATTTCGAGTCCTCGCGTCGGCGCTACGTCGCTCTAACGTTTACGTTTACGTTTACGTTTACGTTTACGTTTACGTTGCAACGACGGGCCGGGTCGACCTTTGACTCGCGTTCGGGATCTTCCCGGTTATCTCGCTCGCATCGCGTTGGATCGTTCCAAAATGCCCCGACCGTACGAGAATACCTCGGGACGAGGAGCGATCCGCTTTAATAAAGCTTTACGGACTATTTTCGACGGGTATTCGACAGGTATTCGAAATACATTCGAAAGGTATATTATGGAAGGTTGGGAGGAGTGGAAAAACTGACTCTCCCGGCTCTATTTCGAGTTAACGAATTCAACGACGAATCGACGTTTCGGAAGTAGAATTTTTAGGCGTCGCGCCGTTCGAAATAATCGAAAACGCTTTGGCGAAACATGATTCGCGATTCGTTCGTGCAAACGCCATCGACGAAATATCCCCGGGCGTTCCCGAGCGATTCGCTCGACTCCGCGAGCCAAGGTGAGAGAGAGAGAGAGAGAGAGAGAGAGAGAGAGAGAGAGAGGAAGCAAGGTCCGTTTCGTTTTATTCGATCGTTAAGATACCGCGGTAAACTTGGACGATTTAGTTGGAAATTTCTTCGACTTTCGTTCGTTCGTTCGTTCGTTCGTTCGTTCGTTCGTTCGTTCGTTCGTCCGTCCGTTCGTCCGTTCGATCGATCGATCGTATTCCTTCTCGAATGGCACCGAGCGCTCCTCGCTCGCGATTGCGTCGTGCGCAGAGCGCATACACGCTTTGGAAATATTCCGATCGACGAACCGTATCCCCGTCCTAGCGGGTATATATCCGCGTGCATAAACGGGAGACGGCATGAGGGAGAGACGGAGAGGGGGCGAGGGGAGGGGTATGCGACGTATACATATGCATACGTTATTATGATAACAGTTAGTACGCATTATCGGTTCGCACCGTATTAACGCGTAGATAATACACGTTACGAAACAAAATTTATTATTTTTACGCGTCGCTCGCTTATCGCTAAACATTCGTTACACGTATTTTTCTCGCTTCCAACCGTTAAAACGTTGAAACGAACGATCCGTACCGTGTACAGTAAGTAAATATGGTAAAGGGGCTTTTTACTTGCGACTCGAGATCGGGGTCGCGCGAATCGAAATCGAGAAGAGTCGATCGTCCGTCGGAACGAAAGAAAGCATTCTTCTCGATCGAAGAATTAACGACGGCAGTATAGCGACGCCGATACTCTTCGGTACCATCGACTCGACTTTCGGGGAGACGGATCGTACGAACGTTCTTTGGATACGCCGTGCCTTCGTTACTCGTACTAATTCGTACGACGAACTTTTCAATTTTATTAGATCGACTTTCGACTTTGACGCGAGTTAAGAAAAAGGCTGTAGTTTGATCGGTTAAACGATTAAACCAATAAGGATTCATCGAATATTAGCAGGAACGTTGGGGAATTGGGTTAACGAAAGAGGACGGTAACGACGAAAGCAAAAGTTCATAAACGCAAAAGGGAGGCGCAAAGCCGACTTCAACGGAGTTGAAAGCGTTGACTAATTAACTCTCCGTTTTCTCGAAAATGCGCTCGTAAACGAGTCTTCCTCCTCGGCGTGTTAAGGCGTGTTTCGTTCTTTCGGTGCTAGCGCGGCCTTCGAAACGAAAGGGACGAAAATAATCGAACCGCGCGAGAAATGTGAAAACTTTGGCTGACTTTGCCTCAGTGTACACCGCCGACGCGCGCGAGTGGTTCGATCGATCGTTCGATTTAAATCCGCGATCGTCTAATTTCCCGGTAATTATCATCGAGAGTGCGCCACACCGAACGATGGAAGCGTTCGATCGCTTAAGTGCTCCAAAGATAATTAGAAGCAGATTTATAATCGAGAGTAACCGAGAACGTATCGACGCCGTCGCTATTCGCGTTACTTCCGCCTTCGAAAGGAGACGGAGAGACGGACGATATGGAAGATTTTCGATTATAACCGGCCTTCTTTACGGATAAAGTTCGACGACGAGAGAACTCCTCTGGTGTCGGTGGTGGTGGTGGTGGTGGTGGTGGTGGTGGTAGTAGTAGTAGTAGTAGTAGTAGTAGTAGTAGTAGTAGGATCGAAGAATGTTACTCTCGCCGTTGGGAAATCCTTAATCCACCACCCGTCGTTGTTTGTTCTTGGCCGCGCGAGATGTTTCTCTGTAATTGGAGCCTCGAAGTGATTCTGGCAAAGCGCGAGAAGTAGGATGAAGGAAGTAGGATGAGGAACGCGTGTAGATAGCGACCAAAGAAATGAAGGAAGGAAGGAAGGAAGGAAGGAAGGAAGGAAGGAAGGAAGGAAGGAAGGAAGGGAGGGAGGGAGGACGGAGAAGCGCGTTACGGAACGTAGCACCGGCTACTGGAGGTTAGAAAAGAGAAAGGGATTCGTAGAGCACGCCGTTGAGTTCTCTCGATGTAATGGAAAAAGTTAAATGACCGAACGTAGGTAGAGGCGAGCATCTTTATTATAAGCAAGCTCAAGTTTAATCGTTAAGCAACGAAATATGAAAATGATCACCCTTACGTCGTTATCCGCGTACTCTTGCGGAGTTTTCAGGAATCGACGAAATTAGGGGTCAGAGCGAAAAGACCGTGAGGGGGCGGGGATGATCTTTCATAGAGAAAAGTTGATATTCGTAAGGCTGTGGTCGGAGCGAAGCGCTACTCTCGACACGATAGCGTTCCAAATATTATATTCGGGAAGAAATAAAGCTTTTGACTTTTTTTTTTTCATTCGTTCGTTAAACCGCGACGCTCGGGCAATGAGCTATTACGATTTTTGATTAAAGTCGCATAAACGCACAATTCGTTATTCCATTTAACAGTAACGGAAGAGCGAAATCGAACGAAGCTCTTTGTTATTTATAAGCGGTAGGTATGAACGATCGCTTTGGAAAAGGTTATATCTTGCGGATAAATTTAAAAGGTCGGAAGAGGGAATAAACGTGAGATGCTAGAAGGATGCTTTGAAATAACTAATAATAAAAGTTGGAAAATACGGATGAGATCTATTTACTGGCCCGATGAACATGGTCTACGTATCCGAACGCAAGTAAACTCAATGTTTATCGAAACTTTTTATTCGGCGATTAAAAGTTTCACTCGTTGATAACGTTTCGTCGAATTCGTTAGG
Source organism: Dolichovespula sylvestris (assembly GCA_918808275.2). Lineage (NCBI taxonomy): Eukaryota > Metazoa > Arthropoda > Insecta > Hymenoptera > Vespidae > Dolichovespula > Dolichovespula sylvestris. The sequence goes on along the minus strand of OU964970.1, from coordinate 9,432,537 downwards.
TAAGGAAGTATCCGAGAAATAATCGTTCGAGTCGATCGCAACGAGCGCCCGTATGTCGAAGAAGCGTCGAAAAGAAAAATTATCGCGAAACGGTTAGAGACGGTTTAAAGGGAAAATGTATAGGGGGCCGATGTCCGATCTGGTAGCGGTACTCGATACTTTTAGAAAGTACATAAGTAAGGACCGTGAAATATGGCTTTTAGAGATCGTTAGCCCGACTTTGAATTTCTCCGGATGCATAGACCCGCATGTGCATCGTACATTTACTGCATCTCGCTTCCTATCTCTCTCTCTCTCTCTCTCTCTCTAGCATTCGCACCTCTCCGAGGTATTTTCGATTCGGTTATCGTCGCGAAGCTCTACCGTGGCATTTAGAATTCGGAGTATCTGCCGGGCAGGAGGCAGCCACCCCTTCGTCCTCGAGCAGTACGCCTTCTTACCTTCGTTCTTCGAGCGATATACGAGCTCGAGTCCGCTCTCCCTCTCTCTCTCTCTCTCTCTCTCTCTCTCTTTAAGGCATCTTTCAGTGTTGGTATTTGCGCGCAACCTCGATTTACTACGAACGAACGCGTGAGTTTTGGCCGCGGAGATCACCGAACGAAAAAGATGGCTGATGCTCGAGCCATCGATTCCTAGGGTTACGCTTATTCCTCCTTCTTTGTTTCTTCCCTTTTGAATCGAATAGTTAGGCGTCCTAGACTCTAGAACTGATTTTCGAACCACCGACGAGGAAGTTGAAGCACGTAGTTCGCGTTCACGTTCACAACCACGTCCGAGTCTATTCGCGCGTTAATGGACGAGTTAGTTGGTGGCTTTCGCCGAACCTTTTGGGGTCGGTCTCGTCGCGGTTTTCGACTCTACTCGTTTGGCTTATATTTTACTTAGGCTTTAATAACTTCGCTCAACGGATGCCGATACGATTCGCAAAAGCTATTTCGTCGAAACGAAAATACTTTCGTCGAGGAAAAAAGAAAGGAAAGGGTTTCGACGGCGTGACGCGAAAGATTTTGAAAGATTTCCGACGCTCCTGAAAAATTCGTAGGGACGTAAATTCTCTTTTGCGTCGTGCGATCGTGCTCCGCGTAACATAGGGAATCTCAAAGGTCAACGGGATGCGTTTAACGAGCGAAGAGGAAGAGGTGCGTACACCTACCGGTATACCCCGACATCTACAGGTTGTCGATTTCCGTTCCTCGCGTGACAGTCTCTTTCCGTCGAATTAATTCAGTATTTTTCAATCGAACGGATTTAATTGATAAACCGACTGGAATAAATCGCATTCCGTTTCGAAGCTTAATAAAGCCATTATTCAGAGCGTTATCAAATAGTGGATATAGAGAGGGCGGCGGTGGCGGCGGCGGTGGCGGCGGTGAGCAGAGAACACGGACGATATTAATTGTAGAGGTACACGGCCTATGCCTGTGCTGCTACGTCGAACTCTGCCTCCATTGGTTACAATAGCTTCCTCTCTCTCTCTCTCTCTCTCTCTTCCTCCCTCCCTCTCCTCTCCGCTCGGAAGCACATCGTTCGAGTTCTTTCGGAGCGAAAACCGTTGTCCACCGAGGCGTGCTTTATTTTCATAATTTATTCGCTCGCCACGTTTTTTTCGTTGGCCGTCGGCCGTGGCTTTTCTAACCTAGCGATTTGGATTTTTCACGAACGTTCCGACTTCGATGCGTTTCCCCTCGACCCTCGATATTTCGACTAATCGAGATTTCGCTTTTGAGAAACACCGGGTACCGATATGGGCGCGGCCGAGCCGAGCCGAGCCGAGCCGAGCCGAGCCGTGGCTTTTGTGGAGAAGTCTGTGGAGAATTCTGTGGAACTCTCAAATGCGTTTTTCGCCCATTGGACGACGTCCGTGGTCGATAAATTCGAACGTTTCGCGGCTACGAGAGACGCGAATAGGGAAAGTCATCGAATAACATAACGGGCTTGTTTATGTACGTAAAGCCTCGCTCCGCGTAGCTATCCCATAATAAAGTGTTAACAATCGGCAGTCGAATCGCGGACGTGGAACGCTACCGATACCGAAATGAGGAGTAAGCTCGCGAAATCGGACCGATAACGCACGCAATTCTTTCCATTCTTTTACGATAATTTCCGTAATTTCATCGTATTCGAAGCTACGAGAGAGATCCTAACCGGCGGCATCCTCGTTAAGGCATTTCGACGGAAATAAAGAAGGTAATTAGGAGAAGCGTATTCTAGTAGGGAGGACTATTCTCGAAACGAAAAGAAATAAGATCTTCTTTCGACGTAAACCGGCTGGAATATCTCAAACGTCCTTCCTCGTCTCTTTACGTTTCTCTTCCTTACGAACGAATGGTAATGGCAAAAAGTGTAGATACTCGTGTTCCTCGTGGCATAACCGCCTAGCAATTATAAAGTTTGAAAGTTCGACGAAAGGTAGGAATAAAAAGAGCAGCGGTGTAAATGGGAGACGGTTGCAGTCCTCTCGTCGCGGCTAAAGCGTCGATACGTTCCTAGCGGTACACTAGGTCCGTGCGACCGTCCTGTGTGTAAGACTAGCACGATGCGCAGCATCCAGTTCTTTCCGCATGAGCGAGAGAGAGACGGGAGGCGCCCCGAGCTGCTACCGGAGGCCGCGCTTTATTTCCATAATTCTTTCCGTATGATCCTTTTACTCCACCCTTATCCACCCATGCGCTTCGTTCACCTTTCCACCTCGTATCCGCTTTCACGGGGGTATAACCTATTCTCGTGAAATTGCGTGTTTCGTTTCGATGCCTTCCCATATCTCTGTCTCCATCTACGTCCTCGTCTTCCTGCCTCTCGCTTTCCATCTTCCTTTATTTTCTATCGAAAATTCTCGCCGATGAACGTTTGCCTACCGACATTTGTACTTTTCCCGTTAGAGATAATCGACATTCATAATTAATATCCGCAATATGAAATTGGAATGACCGATAAAAATTTCGATTCCTCGGTATTAACATCGTAATTATTATAATGATAACGATCTATCTCTTTTGGATTTAAACGAATCGCTGAAACTACTATACCACGGAATCGGTGTTTTCGTTAACGAAAAGTATCAGTTTTCGTAGTTAAACGCGTACCAGGGCTCGAAATAATGTCGATTTTATTAAAATTACGATATTTAAACCGTTTCGGTTCGGGATAATTTGTTCTACCAACGTATACGATATAACGGGATTATCGCGACGATAACCGTGTATTTCAGCTAAAAGATCCTTCTTTCGCTTTCTTATTTTTACATTTTCTTCTACCTTTCTTCTACCTTGCCTCCTTGCTTCCTTTCTTGGTAAAGCCCCGTTACCTCGTCGACCGCATCTCCCTTCCGTCTCTTGGTAAATAGTTTTAAGAGAAAAGTTTATGCACCCTCGTAACCGTGGGAGGCCCTCGTAGATCCGATATCGACATTCGAAGCTTGCTTTTTTTTCTTTTTTTTTTTTTTTTTTTTTTTCTTACCCTTTTTTCCTAGCCTCCTTCAAACTCGGATGATGGATTCCGGGACACGGGACCGAGTTCATCTCGGAGAAATTGGGTTGTCTCGGACGAGAACGATGAGACGCGTGGGCTTTCGATTATGTCGCCGATACGTTCGGATCGAAAAAGTCACCGATGTAATTTAGACGTAAAGATATGCTTATTTTCTATCGCTCCTATGAGGTCTTTTCGATCGCGGACGCACGGATCGGTACGCGCAAAATGATGCGTCTTTTCCTTTTTCTTTTTTTCACATCTCTTTCCTCTTCTCGGGACGAATCGGAACGTCGAGCGCTTATACGCTTTATACGAGGGTCAAGGGAAAAAGGGATAATCGTCGAAGTAGAACGGATAAATTATATATATATATATATATATATATATATATATATATATATATATATTTTTTTTTTTTTTTTAATTTTACAAGAATTTCTCGACTCTCGAGGAGTAATAATATTCCGGGAACGTCGACGTAACTCTCTCCCCCCACCCCCTCTCCTATGTCCTTTCTTGTTTGCTTGGCACTGTTCTTTAGGCGATACGCAGGATCGCGTTCGTTGGATGCGAGTCGGAAGGATCAACGTCGATTTATTTTCCAAAGTTTCCTTTATGAAAATCACAGCTGATATATATCCCGAAATTTCCTTCTAATTTTTCACACGAATAGCGTGAAATCGAAAGATAGATTCCACGTTTCTTCGACGGAGAGAAAAATATAGAGGAAAATCTAGAAATATAGTCGAAATGAAAAAGTATCGTTTTTTGGAGCGACGCTTCGGCCGTAGCTCGAAATTGATTCGACGTAGGCGCGCGTGACACGCAATTCCATTCGGTAGAAATGGCCGAATGTAGGCTACACGTATATTGGAATATTCGAGCATTCCCAAGCATTCCCGATGCGGCTGGAGAATCGCGAGTTAACGCGCGCTCAGATAGAATATCTTTTCTCTCTCTCTCTCTCTCTCTCTCTCTCTCTCTCTCTCTCTCTCTTATTCGCCAGCTAACCGGAGCGGATACGAAACTGTAGGATGTACATGTGTGTATGTGCTCGCGCGTGTATATATTTTACACACACCTCTATAAATCGTAGTAGGTATGGCGTCGAAGAGGTCAGACTCTCTGCGGCTTCGAAATTCAAATCGTCGAAGGAGAGATCGATATACGCGACAACTTTTGTTGGAGGAAATAACGAATCTCGAATCGTTAACGCCGCTTAGAATAGAATTCCATAAATATATCCTACGTATTTGCGTCGTCGTTCGGTTTATAAAGAAACGATTACGATCGCGTCCAAGCCCGAGTAGGACGACCTAATGCGAATTAACGGTAAAACAAAGGGGAATAGGAAATCGGAACGTATCGATTTTGGATGCTCGTTTTTCCATTTAACGTCCTTTGCGAACGAACCGGGAGCCGTTACGGGCTCGTTTCCCGTCGTCGTCATCGTCGTCATCGGCGTCGTTACCGTCATCGTCATCGTCCTCGTGCCTCGTGAAAGGGTCAAATAAGCTAAAAGCTCGACCGGGAGAAAAAGGATAGCGCAAACTGACAATTTCGCGCGACCGATATATGTAGCTTACATATACGTATACGTATACGTATACGTATACGTATACCGATTCTAATACGTTCTATGGAGATGAGTCCTATAGTATCAAAAGATCAACGAGCGTATTCGTAAAAGCGCGAGCAACTCGTATCCATCGGAGAAATTCGAGTGAAAACGAAGAGAAATCCGATTGAAATTTGACTTTTCGTTACTCGTTCTCCTTTATCTTCATTTTCAAAGTCTTCTTTTTCTTTCTTTTTTTTTGTTTTTTTTTTGTTTTGTTTTTCCATTGCTCCCTGAAAATTCCCTACTCGTTAAGATTCTTTTGAAAAGTTTTCTAAAGGAAATTAGTACGGTCTTTCGCGTAAGAGCGTACGAGCCAAGTCTCATATAGATATCCGAATGTCGTTGCAAAGGATTCGCGATATTCGCCATCGAGAACGATTTGCGCCGAGCGCTGTTAGCGACGGCGAGCGGTTCGCCGCGTACACCGCAACCCGTCACTTCCGTAATCGTCGAGGTGTAACTCTCGCGCGAGCTAACGCGTCACTGTCTCGCGTTAGATTCTTTCTCGCGAATAAATTTCATTGCTTCAAGATAGTCGAGTACGTGGATCGATTAATTTTCATCTAGATCGACGTAGTTTAGTTGGAAGCATTTGTGGCGCGCGTTTGCCGTTCCTCGTAGATATTTATAATAAATAATCCTTCTCCGCTGGTAACGAGGCTCGTCTTGTACCATCGCGTACACGTATGCACGTAGAAAAGGCCACCCGTGTGTGTGTGTGTGTGTGATTCGAGCCGCTTTGGGTCGTCGCCGTAAAACGTTTATGATCTTGCGACTAAGCGGAATTACAAGTGCCGTTGGTTCGTTATTGATAGACGAGGGAAGAGCACCGAGTCCCGACGAGGAATCCTCAAGTATATGCGAACCCGATGCGTCGCTGGATTATTACGTTGGACGCAACCTATTCGGATGCACGGAGTAGACCCGTAAAATGGAGCAAAGCCCGAGCGCGCATCTTTGCAGCGCGTTATTCCATCTCTATCTTTATCTCATTCGCGGGGAACGACCGAATTTAATAATCTCCGTTGGAGAGAGAGAGAGGAAGAGGAAGAAGACGACTAATGTCTAAATGGCGATACGGTCTAACGTGCCTTTTTTCCCCATTTTTGTTCAAGAAGGACGTCGTTACGACGCTACAAGTGCGTCCTCGACGGTTTCTGTAGGTTGCACTTTCTTCTCTTCTTTCTTTTTTCAACCTTGCAAAGCTTGACCTCCTCTTACCGCGTCCTCTCTCTCTCTCTCTCTCTCTCTCTCTCTCTCTCTCTCTCTCGATAGTTTTCGGCGACGCAAGATTTTTTATTACGCTGAGCCAGTTTCACCTGACACAGCATACGATAACGAAGGAACGATGAATCGGTAGAGCGACAAGCATGACTCTTTTACGAGCCGCGAGGAAACCCGCTCGTTTGGTACCCTTTCCTTTCATCGACCACTTCCGTATTATCCCTCGTGAAAGGCATGTAAATCGTCTCGTTTGCTCTTCCGATAAAAGGCTCTCCTCGCGAGTCGCGTGCGAACTCTTCGGAATCGAAGAATCGATTTTCTCCCACGTATATAGATCTACGTACATACACATGTACATTTCCGCGCGGAAATGAATTTACAACGATAAAACGTAATTGACGCTAGGCGAACGTCGTCCGAGATGGAAGACGGGACGGGACGAGACGACTGTACGTGCGAGGGCACGTTACTCTAAACTAAGATTAATGTTCTTCGTAGAAGCGAAGTTTGATGCGAGTTTCCAAGACGCAGCGAGCTCGAAGAGTGGATTTGAGGAGGGACGGTTCTAATCGCCTAATTAGTTGTACGACGCGACTCGTTATCTTTTCGATTTTTCTTCGAAAAACCTTCCTTCCAAGTTGCGTTTTAGGTATTTTTTTCGCTCGATGCAAATACGTACGTTTTTCGTTAATCCGAGAACAGAGAGAGAGAGAGAGAGAGAGAGAGAGAGAGAGAGAGAGAATGAATTAAACGAATCGTAGTCGGGCTTTTTTGGATACAGACTAGCGTAAAGGGAGGAAAAAGATAGTAACGCGAGGTGAATAACAGTCAAGGGTAGAGAGAGAGAGAGAGAGAGAGAGAGAGAGAGAGAGAGAGAGAGAATATGTTTCCGTGCTTTGCCGTCATAGAACGTTCGCATTAACGGGTCGTAAGTACGCACACATAAATGGCTCTTACTCGCGGAGCGTTTATAGGTTAAAGTCCGTGTTGTCGCGACATTAAACGGCAGGCAGGCAGGCAGGCAGGCAGGCAGGCAGCAGGCAGGCAGGCAGGCAGGCGTAGTCGAGCGCGCGGACGTCCTTTTGGCCCTTTTTCACTTCCCCGCCTACCACTGAGTTACGATCGTATTTGACCTTTTCGTGGAGCGAACCGTGTAGGTGCGCGCGGAACTCGAAGGTATTTGCACTATGAATCGTGGCTACGTCTAGGAAAATAAATCATGCGTTTAGCTACGGAGTAAGGAACTCCGCGTTCGTGTACTTTTTTTTTTACGTGGGAATATGTACCGGTACGACTTTTAGCCGGGGTTTCTAATATTTCGCCGAAGGAACGAACTGGAGGGATAAAAGCCGTTTACCCTTCGTATCCGTTGCAGGAGAGATAAGAGGTAGGTACGACGAGAGAATTACCTTCGTCCCTCTCCCTCTCCATCGCCCACCCTCTCTCATTCGAGACAAAATTAGAAATTATATTCCATCTTCCGCTCGGCGAAATCGTTTATTCGTTATCCCTATTACTTTCCATTCGCCTTGGCGCAAAGTTTGACGACGGAAAGCACGGAAAGAATAGGTATCAAAGCCTTCGGCCGACTTTGGTATCGAATCGAGCAGCTTAGACGCGTGACGTTAATACACTTTTTATTAGAAATAACGAAGCGTCTCGTGACGCTTAAAAGCTACAATTCCGTTGTACCGCGTTTCAAAGATAAGCTTCGAACAATAACCATGGGTACGGGAGTACGCAAGGAGTGTGCGAGCGATCTCCGAGAGTAGTTTGCTTTCAGTTTGCATTTCACTTTGAAATACTCGAGCTAGCGTTCGCGGCTTAAAGTCCAAGTTTCAGCGACGTTTCGACATCGTCTCTCTCTCTCTCTCTCTCTCTCTCTCTCTCTCGCTCTCTCTCTCTGTTTCCGCGTAGGGCGATATGTCGTTTGAATTAAAAAACGACTTTTCGACGAGTTTCACCGTTTTCGCGATGGACTTGCAGTTTATCATAAATTTGATATATTACGCGACGAATAACTCGTTCGTTCCTTAATGATACTTGCGCATATATAGTTACCCGGGGACCTTTTGCCATGTAGGAATCTGCAGTTAACTTTGCGATCGGACAAATTCGCTCGTGCAGAACTCGTCGACTAGCCATCGAATGAAACTCGGTCTGCGACAAAGCGAGCGACGCGAAAGAGAAGGGAATGGGATCATCCGAGCGTAGAGTAATTCGGTTTCCATCGAAAGTAGGGTTGGCTCATTAACGTACGGGTACGAGGAACGAGGAACAAGGGACGAAAGGTTCGAAAGGAAGGAAAGAGGAGAGAAATTGTGGGAAAAGGACGGTGGTAACGGTTTAGCTAGCACAGCTTACGCGCGCGGCGCTAACTTTTGCGACGACGTCTCGACCGACACTTGGGGTGCATTAAAGCTCGCGAATTTACCTCTCGCGAGTTTGGCTCGCGGTGAAACGCTCGTTAAGGATTCTCTTCGTGGCTCGATGTTACGCTGATCACGTTTTCATTATTTATCGGATTTTCGTGAAAAAGCCGTCTGTAATGCCAACGTGGTTCTCTCTCTCTCTCTCTCTCTCTCTCTCTCTCTCTCTCTCTCTCTCTCTCTCTCTCTCTCTCTCTAATTTACCCGTAGAAGCAAGTAGCCTCGACGACATCGGACCATCTTCCGTCTTCTCGAATAGCGTTCGAATCGCGTCATCCATCTTGAACGTAATTTACGTCGGTGTCTTTGTCTCTTTGTAAGATACGCGAAAGGACTCTCGAGAATTACCGTCGAGCGGGTAAGTGCTGTTGCTGCGACGTGTAACGCGATCGTGGATAGCATCGCCAGGAGCCGAGTAAGGACCTCTCGTACTTAGCCCGAGTTCAAGAGTACTTGCATGATATGAAGATTGGCAAGATTAGCGCTTGATGGGCCGGGTCATTACGTTGCGTGGCGTACGTGGCGCAAGTAGGTCTGAGAGAGTAATACCGAGATTATCGATGCCCTCGGCGTATTGTCCCCCGTCGGCTCTCGAGCGTTACTTCTTCCCGAGGCACGCCAACGAGGTAGGGAATATCTCGTTCGGTTCTTGGTTGTGCTCGAGATATAGGTAAATTTAGCTGAAAGAGGAACGCGCGGAGCATCGTGAAACGACGGAGAAGCGCTTGCCAAAGCGAGTTTCACGATGAAAATAAGTAGGACGTTGTATACGTCTTTCTCGTTTCTCGTCCTCGCTCTCTCGTACTTAAGAAGATCGTAACGAGTACGAGATTCGCGAACGACCGTTCCGGATTAACGCCGCGTATAATAACGCTTAGAGAGAGAGAGAGAGAGAGAGAGTCTCATCATCGATAGAATTTCCCCCACGGCGACGTCTATTCGCGAAATGTTCTTCGTTAGAAGACCATTGTGAATTATTCCGTCGGCTATTAGCCATTGACCCGAGAAAATCTTGAAATCTCGTTATCGGCGGATGGAGAAAGAAAGGGGAACCGAAGGAAGCAATTTGCGTGATCGAGATCTCGAGACGTTTCACGGTGAATGGCACTACGTCCTACCATCGGCCTATCGCCTATCGGCGCGTAACTACGAAAAGGATATTGGACATTCTTCTTCGTACCTACCTTCAAAGTGTCCTCGACGAACGAGCGAATCATTTTTCTCCTTTCTTTTTTCCTATTTATTTTCTTATTCGAAGTAAAATAGAAATAAGATGAGGAAAAGTCAAATCGTATAGAACGCAGTAAAGAGCGATAAATAAGAGGGACGACGGACGGACGAATAATGCTCGAGGAAGAAGCGGCGTTAAACTCGGAAAAATAAGGCGAGCAATGGGTCGGTCGTGCGAGGGAGAACGAGGGTGGTGGCCAAACGCGAGGATACTCGAGGTTGGTAAATCGGAACGGGGTAAATCGTGGCGAGGGGTTGGGTGTCGGGGGTGGTATTGTTACGCGAGATAGTTCGCGTTCCTTCTACTACTCTCGAGCCTTTAAGTAACTGGAGCGGACGAATAATAACGAAGAAATAACAACGAGAGAGGTGTGCGTGCAAGCGTAAAGAGATTTTTTTTCGTGTCAAAGGAAGGAATGGCGGGAGGGTGGGAGGGAGGGAGGGAGGGAGGGAGGAAGGAAGGAAGGAAGGAAGGAAGGAAGGAAGGAAGGAAGGAAGGAAGGAAGGAAGGAAAGAAGTAACGAACGCAAGAATGAAAGAGCGGTAAGAACGCAATGACTCTTCCTCTTCCTCCCCGACCGCGTTTGCACTTCTTTCCTTTCCATTTCTACCATTCCTCCATCTTCTAATAATGGCGATGTCGGGTTTAGGTAGATACGCGCAACGACAGTGGCAACTGTCTCATCGAAAATGGATACCTCATCGTCGCGATCTACCCCCGTTAGACGTAGCACTAATTCTGCAAAGCCACAGGGTTTGGAACTCAGCCAGGCTTGTAATATTCAACGCTTGACGGCACTCGGCGCGTTAAATTAAGAATGGTGATGTCGTGGACGCGGTAATAATTTAAGTCTTTATTCGTGTCTCTCGGTTAATAGTACTTTTAGCTAAAAGGTTTTTTTTTCTTTTTTCTCTCAAAGATGCCACGCGAGACAAGGGATGGGAGCGGGGGAGGGCGAGGGAAGAAGGAGTCTATTCTTTGCGGAGTCGTCCGATAGGATCTCTAGGTCGAATAAGAAAATGAATGCGGTCGAGTCATTCTTTAACGCTACCACGTGTAACCGTATTCTACCAATTTCGATGTAAAAGGATAGAGGTGGTCCCGATAATCGATGACGTTAGCTAATAAAATATTTTCTCAATGAGAATCTATCGGAGCGAACAGATATCGTGCGGTTAAACGACACGAGGTGGATACTACTATATAATAGAAATTCAGTTGTCGGGGAAATAAGCGGACGGACGAGCGTAGGAAGAAGGTACGGGAAACGGGAAACGAGAAGAGGGAAGAGGGAAGCGGGAAACGGGCACGGGCGGCGCGCTCGCATAAATTAGCATGTTAATGAAACGGTCGCACTGTACAACGCCGCGAGTATCGCGTGGAATTAGAAAGAAAGGGGAATGAATTTCGAAATCGCCGATTAAAACGTAGCCTCGTATAATTATACAAGGAATAAGCATGGCGTAAAGGTTGGGGGAAGGCGTGGAGGGAGGAGAAAAGCGAAGGCGCTCGAATTCTAGGGAGAAAAATGGTAATAAGCGCGAAGACTCGGTGCGACGCTCAAACGAGTTTCAAAAATCAATCGAACTTGTCTTGCGTGTTGCGAACGCGACGAACGACGTTCGGACGCATAATAGGAGCGTTAGAAATTTGCCCGAACGTTTGTACGTGCGCGTGTACGAGACCGGAGAGGAGTCCGCGTATCGCGTGGGTTCGCGCACGCTCGCGCGTATCCGCCTTCGATCGATCGAACTTTGTCTCGGAGATGACTTTGGGAAACGCGTCGAACCCGATATCTACTCTCTTCGAGACGAGCCGCGATGTCGGCAATTTAAAAATTTTACGAGTCGGGAATTGAGAAGCTTCGTCGCTGGCCAACGGCCGATGGATCGAGCGTTACAGGGGTCGTACCGGTATTCGATTTAGTCGAACGGTCGCGAGACTCTGCTTCGATAGCCGGAGGTACCTCGAGCGCGATCTCACGGACGGACGGAAGTAGAGAAGATGATAGGTACGCTGGATTGGAATCTGTTTGTTTGTCGAAGAAACGATCTCCCGAGATCGGGCAAGTTTCACGCTGATAAACCGACCGTCTAATCTTCTCGTCGATCTTCTCCGCCAACTGCCTGAAATGAATTATCGCTTTTTTGAGCAGGCCGCCATCCTCGAGATTGGAAGCAAGTTTTTCTTACGGCTAGATTGTTTAATAAAATTGCGCTATTGTTCGCGAGCGCTCTTACCTCGATAACTTTGCCAACTTTCTTAATTCGATCAAAGCGCTCCGCCGCTTCCTTTTTTTGTCAAGCAATTTTGTTATCGGCTCGATAGATTTCTCTCTCTCTCTCTCTCTCTCTCTCTCTCTCTCTCTCTCTCTCTCTCTCTCTCTCTCTCTCTCTCTCTCTCTCTCTCGTTTCCTGATACACCGGAATGGGATTTGTAACGAGATTTGTAAGCGAGAACAAACCAAGAAAATGATTTTTTAAGACTCCGAGAAAAGTCGAAAGACGAGAAAAGATCGATATCGTCGTTTTAAAGAATCATTCGTGCAAAACTTCATTCGAAAGGAGAAACTTGCCGCCGCTTTGCGCCGTTCTCCCCGAGCATTTTCCATTCTTCTTCGATTTCAAGTTCGAGACGAGAGCTTCGACGACTTCCAAAAGAATTTAGGAACTCGAACTCTAGTTCTAAGCCTTTTAAAAAGTTTACTCGTAAAGATACTTTTCGAAGGTTATTAAAATGTAGCGAGACGAGGATTCGGGTAACTTTGGAGAAACATTTACAACCCATATATTCCGGCCGATAAATGTTTCTCGAAACCTTTGCGTTTTATTTGCCCTCGACGTCTTTCGTTCTTACTCCATTCTTTGACATGTTCCTACGCGAGAGCAAAATCAAAGACGGCTCGTTGGTATCTCTCCCATCGTAATCTTTCGGCGTAATCCACTTGGAACGAATTTTTCGGTCGATCCTAACGACGGTGGAAGTTCGTTAACGTTTTCATCGGTGTGTAAGAGCCATTAAGCCTCGGACCGGAACGAATATTATCTTCGTAATTTTAGTACCGCGAGAGAATTTTCTTTTTTCGCCTTTCGGCTCGCGTTCAGTGGCACTAACGTTTTCTCGTTAAAGAACGTTATTAGTAATCCGAGGCGTTAATCCAAAGATATCGGGAAAAATGTTAATTCCCGTTGTAACGCTTGCTTAATAAACTTCTCGAGTGTCGTTTTCGATCGCGTCTCTCTCTCTCTCTCTCTCCCTCTCTCTCTCTCTCTCTCTCTCTCCCTCTCTCTCTGGATCTATTTGCCATCGATTTGCTGGTCGAGCTAATGCAGTTCCTAAGAGATTAGAGAGCGCCGTTGACCATATTCCGGTCTATGGCAATTTCGCGAACAAATTAGAGACTCACGGTCGAGTGTCGCTTAGAAAGGACGCTTTTATGCGTCAACCGACGCGTCCTCGTCGTCGCGTACGATCTTTTTAGCTCGGAACCGAGCGCCGACTATCTTTTATACATCAAGTTGGTCTCGTCGTAGTCGACAAGGACGAACGATCGCGCATTTATTTCTACGGCTTTCTTACATCGTGGCCGACTCTTTTTCCCCCGTTTCGTCGATGATTTAAAATCGTCTGGCGCAAAGAAGGTAAAAGATGGAAAAGATAGGAAAAGAAATCGCTTCCTTAGCGACGAGCAATTTCGTTAATAAATAAGAACGGTAACGCGTGCCTCGGCGATCCATTTGGAAGGATAGGGGAAGACGATCTTTCGTATAAAACAACGATCGCCGAGAGAACGTAGCCAGCGCGGAGCCGATCAGAAGGACCCTTTTTCGTCGACGTGAACGCGCTTCTACCGTCGGTTACCTCCGGAACCGTCCGTCGACACCTCCGTGAAGAACGAGAGAGGAGGTTGGCTTTGATCCGTGGCTGTTGAAATATTACCGTCCGATAACCCGCCGACGCATTCGCCTCTCTTGCGGGGATCCAGGCGTATATTTTGCAGGGCGTTTATCTCGCGGGAAAGCGATAGAGGGATTAGGGACAGGGGTAGACCTTTTGCGCGAGAGTCAAGCTCGATGCCGCGTTGTCAAGTCAAATTCACTACTCGGGGCACTTTGCCGAAAAATCCTATGTTCCTCGAGCAGGGTTAAAAGGGGAAACTATAAAAGAGGAAAGGAAAATCTTGTTTCGATATCGATATCGATATCGATACCGATACCGATACCGATACCGAGGATCCACTTACCGTCTTTTACGCAGAACGCGCCGATAATCCAGAGCGGGAAGAGCGGCACGATCAGGACGTTGAGGTATCTCGTGTTTGCGTTCGATCGTAGACTCCTCCCGACGTGCAGCCTCGGGTAAACCATGATCGTGGGACGTTAACCTTTCGCGGCTCGATCATAGCAACCGATCGCAATCGTAATACGACGTTCCACCGCACATTCTCGTTTTAGTTTTTCCTTTCAAACGAAATCACCATCACCTCCGGGAAGCTGCGCGAATCTCAAGCACCTTTCGTTCATTTCAAGGTAGAAAAACTTTTCACGGGAGACACTTTTTCCAAGGAAGAACGAAAAACAACTCGCGTACTCGCCGGAGTTTCTTTATTCTTGCATCGTCGCACCGATCTAGACACTCTTTTTCTTTTCTCTCGGCTCTCTCTCGAGATACGAAGAGCACACGCACGATACGCACTATTATCCTTTCCCTCTCCCCCTCTCTCTCTCTCTCTCTCTCCCTCCTCCCCCCCTCCCTCTCTCTCTCTCTCTCTCTCTCTCTCTCTCTCTCGACCCTCTCTCAGGCAGCCCACCCACCGAAAGAGCCGATCGCTCGAATTTCTTTTCTACGCACGCAAGTTTCGTCCGCTGTATTTATCTTTCTCTCTTTTCTTTCGCACGCAGCCGCCAAGCGATGGAGCGAAAACGTAGCGGTACTCGAACGACAACGACGTAATGCGCGCCACTCGCCGTCGGCGAGATTTCCTTGTCTTCCTTTCTCTCTCTCTTCCTCGAAGCACACATACGTAAAACCTCTTGCGCACGTACACGCTTCGCGATAGCGTATTGTCTGAAGCGAACGGAGTCGTGTGTACGGCGCACACCGCGATGCGCTCACCTGCCGCCGGCACCCCCACCAACGGTTTAACCGCCACTACCACCTCCACCACCACCACCACCACCACCACCGCCGGTAGCAGCACCCCTACTAACGCCACTGGCGCCGGCCGCAGTATCAGCAGCGTCCTCCTCGTGGATCCTCTTTCTTCTCCTTCCCCTTCTCCTCCTCCTCCTCCTCCTCCTCCTTCTTCTTCTTCTTCTTCTTCTTCTTCTTCTCTCCACCTCCTTCTCCTCCTCTTCTTCTTCTGCTTCTTCTTGTTCTTCTTCTTGTTCCTCGGCGTCCACGTCGTCCTCTTTCTCGTCGTCGTCGTTGTCGTCGTCGTCGTCGTCGTCGTCGTCGTCGTCGTCGACGTCGTCGTCGTCGTCGTCGTCGTCGTCGTCGTCGTCGTCGTCGTCGTCGTCGTCGTCGTCGACGTCGTCGTCGTCGTCGTCGTCGTCGTCGTGGCGAGCTACGTCGATCGAAAAGTGGCCTCCCGCGTTGTACGCGCCCGCGCACACGCTTTACCTCGCATGCGTATTGAACGCGACGAACGACCCTTGTTCTCTCTCTCTCTCTCTCTCTCTCTCCGTGTCTTTATTCCTCTTAGTACTCGACCTCTACGGTTTTCCTCGCGTAACGCGCCTCCGACCAACTTCTTACACGCGCCCGGCGAAACAAAGCTTTCTTCCCCCTTTTCTTCGACATCTTTTCTTATTTATCGAAAACTCCAAGAACGATCGTGCTTGATTCGATCGAAGGAGTACGCTTTTATTATCGAAAATTCGAGAGACATTGTTTCTCATATTAAAAGTAAATACTCGGGTGACTCGCGGTTGAATACCTCTGGCAACGTCAGTCGAGTCGTCGTCCGTAGGAATGCAATTTAACGCAAAGTCAGCGCGATATGAAAACTCAAGCTGTTCTCCCTCGCTCATCCACCTTTTATGTATTTCTTTTTCTGATTGAGATTACTACAGGTTCCTTTATTTTGCGTTTCCACGTTAAAGTCGACCGATTTCCCGTAGATATATCTCTGTCATGCGTGCACTTTCTGCGCGAAAGAGGAGAGAGAGAGAGAGAGAGAGAGAGAGAGAGAGAGAGGAGACAGGTTGTTAGATCGTTTTTCGAAGAGGAAAAAAAAAAAAGATCCTACTGGGTGACTCTTACAAAGCATTTCATCTCCCTCTCTTTATTTTGCTTCTCGAATCAATTTTTTACGACTTTCCTTCTTTTCTTCATTTTGCTTATTCTCCTTCCGAAGATTAACTCTTTTGCCTCTCGAGTCCTTTTTTCGCATCGCTTTTCTTCTTGTTCTTGTCGTTGTCGTTGTATCGCGTGTCCTGATAGAGAAACGAGACCGGACAAGAGAGTTAATCAGAAAATATTCCCGAGCAATCTCGTATAACAACGATCAACGCGTGCAATAATCTCGCGAACGAAGAACTCGGATACGAGAACGATGAAGTTCCGAGAAAATTGAATATACGCCGTAATTATCGCGAGTATTGCGTTCCGCGTGTTATCACGGAGACTCGTTTTTTCCATTCTTGCAAAATTTGCATCGAATCGATGCCAATGTCTATTACTAGTCCCGATAAAGGAACTTTTTGAAAAAAAAAAAAAAAAGAAGAAAGAGGAATCGGTAAACGGGAGTTAACGGGAGTAAACGGGAGAAAACGGGAGTAAAGGGTAGTAATGGGGATCGGAGAGGAGACAAGGAAAACATCGTATTAGAAAGTATTCGGATATTCATAGGTCGCGAGTTTGTTGGATATAAAGGAGAGAGTCGGCCACTATTTTCTCGAAGAAAGAAATTTGTAGATACAGGCGGTCCCCGATATCGGATTTATTATTATACCGTAACTCGATTCAAAGTTTATATTTTCGTTCTTTCGAAGGAACGAGGTCCTTGGATAAAAGAGGCACGCACCTCGACTCGTCCGTACGGACGAGTTCGTTAATTCGTTCGATAAAAGACGAAACGCGGACGTAAGGCAGAGAGAGAGAGAGAGAGAGAGAGAGAAAAGATCTGGCCGTTCGCCAGTTGGACGGCTCGCGCGTTAACTCGGACACGAGTCGAACCCGAGTTTTCCGTTATTCGAAGGAATAGCTCGCTGTCCTTTTATGCTTCGTGATAAATTCGTGTTTGGGAAAAATATCAAAGTTAACGCGAGCTTCCTACGTTCCACGACGGAGATATATCCTAGGCATTATTCATAAGAGCGAAGAGGGTGCGACGGTACACGCCTACCTGTGCTCGGCTGGGTAAAGCGATAACCGTAAGCAGCGTACAAGATCTACGGCTCGATCGTACGTGCGATACTTACGGACCGATGCTAATCTTTTCGTCCTTAACGACGATCGAGAAAGAAAAATGAGAAAATAGCTCATTTCTTATCTACGAATATGAAAGGGATTTGTAGTGGGCGGGCGGGCAATTCGGTCCTTAACATTTTTTCTCTCTCCTAAATCGTCTTAACTTTTCGACAAGGTCGCGTCTTCCTTTAAGGGATAAGTCGAGAGTCGAGGTGCCAAGGGATTTTTATCCGCGAATAAATGGTAAAAAGAAAGCTTCGATGCCGCGGCTATTAGCCTGCCGCATTATTTGAACTCGCTCTAAGAAAGGTAGAAAAAAAATATATATGTGTGCGTGTGTGTGTGTATTTCCAAGGGAATCCTACTCGTACGAGAGATCTTTCGGTCGTTTTAACATTTTTCACAACGGCCTGCTTTATCTCGCACGCGCGCGTGCACGTTTATCTCTTGGCCTGCCTTTCTAATATTTTATAAGTTTATCCACCTCTCTTACGAAAGAAAAAATTCGATGAAATATTTATAACGCTTGAAAATGAAAAAGCTGCTTATATTTACGCTACAGAATGACTGCAGCGGGATCGCAAGAACAAAGTACTTATTTTATACTTTGGACAGAGAAAGAACTTTAGCAACGATTTGCCGTAAGAAGATGACCGGTAAAGTTTGCACCCGGCACAGTATCCATTTGATGAAAGAAATGGGGGAGAGAGAGAGAGAGGAGGAGGAGGAGGAGGAGGAGGAGGAACTCGTTTATTTCGTTGTACGTAAATAGAAAACCGACTCTCGATAAATATCAGTGGCAGATGTAATATCGCGGAAACCCGAGGGAGCACGTGCCATCGAAAGGAATAAATTTCCGAAATCGTTACATTTTATATTTGACGCGTCTTTAAATTTATGAAGACGCGAACATAGAGAAAGGTTCTACCTCGCTTCGTCTTTGCCTCTTTCTTTTCGCTCGTACATACTCGTGACGCGTGCCACGTGCCAGTATCCACGTTGAACCAAATATCGGACAGCTTAAAGGCACCTTCCTCCGTCCGTCGCTCGCTCTCTCGCCGCCATTCTCCGTCGTACATTCCGCTAAAGTGAGAATAATAACGCCACTTTTATTCACCGACCTATGACTAAATATAACGGAGCGATAGACGGATAGACGGAATGAAATTTAACGAGGCGCAGTCCTATCTTCCGCGCGTTGAAACAAATTTTAGCCTCTCTCTCTCTCTCTCTCTCTCTCGCTCGTTCTACTTTGGAAAAATTGGATCGACGATGCCTAAAAGATAAATTTATGGTAAATATTGAGCTTGAAGCAAGTGCGAGTAAAGTGCTGTAGAGACATGAGGCTCTTTCAATTCCATCGCGTTTCCCTAGAAGAAGAGAAAGGAGAGAGGGAAGAAAAAAGAAGCAAGTATCCCACGATTTTATCCTTTCACTCGACACCTACCGTCGAATCGGTTCGCTCTATTTCTCACTCTCTTTCTTTCTCTCTTACGTGAATAGAGAGGCCTGGAGAAGAGAGGAAGAATAAAGTTTCAAAGTCTTCCGTGGCGACAAATATCATCGTAGAAAACGACAATCTTTTACGGACGAACGCACCCTTGACTGCGTTCCTTTTCCATCGAATCTTTTCTATCGCTCTCTTTCGCGACAATGCCGATTCCACGAAAAACAGAACGAATCGAAAAGAACAGCCGGTTCGTTTCCATAATTTTTCCGATATCACGCAAAAACTCTTAAAGCTAAGTTCCCTTGGCTCATCGAAGAATAATATAACACTTAACTCGGGTTAACACTTTGGATCTTAAGGGTACGAAGGGACGAGAATCCATAACTGGCTGACTTTCGGATCTATATATTTGTTTTTTCTTATTTTATACGGGAGACACACGCTGAGAGAGGGAGAGGGAGTATAAAGCGCAAAGGAAAGAATAGCAACAATCGGTGTTCCAGTTTTACGCGGCCTACTTTTTCTTTACTCTTTCCCTTCGAGTTTTTCGCGCGCTCTCTCCTCTCTCTCTCTCTCTCTCTCTCTCTCTCTCTCTCTCTCTCCCTCTCCAGACGATTCTTCTCATATACTTTCCGACCTCTCTCGGTTAATCCGCTTAAGTCGATCCACTCGGATATCGCCCAACGTTTCTCGTCTTCCGTCATTCGAGTACTTTTATTTTGCATACGTGTAGCAGAAGCGTTTGGAAAAATTTAGCGGGAGAAATGTATTCGCGGGTGAAAGTGTTTCTCTTGGATACGACCGTTTACTACTACATTCTAAATTCTTCGCTTATCGAAACGAATAACGAGTCGGAAATTCGTTCGATCAGCCATATTTTAAATCGTACAGATTTGGTTGTATATGACGATGGAAATTAACCGGCAGCTAAAGCCCTTCGAGAGACGATGGCGAGTAGTGGAGGAGAGTAAAAATATTGGAAGCATCGTGCATCGTTACGCGTTTGCCGTGACAATCATTCATAATTGGGCATGAGACCAATCAAGTTCCATTAACGAAATGGAATAGAATTTTGGGCGCTTTGCAATCTCAATTTGATGGCGCTGCTCGCGATAGGTCGATAGCTTAATGAGATTTTCCCGGTACGTCCCGCGCATCTCATTTTTTATATACACGCTATTAACGTTCATTGATACGTTAGATTTGAACCACGGTAGAAAAGGCAAAAATGAAAATAAAAAAGTGAGAGAGAGAGAGAGAGAGAGAGAGGAAGAAGATGGTTGTCGCTT
The DNA here is from genome assembly GCA_918808275.2 of Dolichovespula sylvestris. NCBI lineage: Eukaryota > Metazoa > Arthropoda > Insecta > Hymenoptera > Vespidae > Dolichovespula > Dolichovespula sylvestris. Next base: position 9,412,409 of record OU964970.1, on the reverse strand, counting down.
TATAATAATAACCGGGAATACCGTTTCGACGTTTCATCTCGGCGATCGTTTTCACGATTTATTTAGTTTGCTCTTTTGCGTCGCTCGTACTTTTTTCTTTTTTTTCTTTCCTTCTTTTATTAACGTTACGCTTCCTCCGTTCGAAGCTTTGTTTGCGCGGGACTATTGTTGTCCCTTCCTCTATTTCACCGGTCATTCTTTTTTATTCGTCGCACGTAGATAATGTCCGATATTTTCTACGCAGAGTTCTCCGTAGCGTGTGTCCAAGCTTACCGAGAATTTTTCTCGAACGTCTACGAAGAGAAATGTTTTACCGCGTTCGAATAGGCAAAGATACTTCCGACGTCGCGATAAAATATACACTTGTATTCGCGAGCGGACCGGTATATACTCGAAAATAAAGGTCCGTGAGTCTCTCGTGCGAAAGAAAAAGGTAGAGAGGGAAGGAAAGAAAACTTTTCCAAGTTATTCGAAAAGGCGAAACGGCCCGTAAGTATAAAGTGGTATCTACGCGTTTTAACCTGCGATACCACGTCCTCGCGATATTTCTTCTCAAATAGGAGCTTATGGGCGGATAAACGAGCTCGGACGTAAAACCTGTCGGTAATCTCGAGCGCGAATTAATTCGTGAAATAATATTCGGCGGTCCAGGAGCGAGTTAGGTCAGAATCTACGAATGCATGGAAAAGTACACGAGTTTCGATATTGATAATACCATTTGTTGGCGGGTACTACCTCCGTGAGTGCCGCTCGTAATACCAATTAAATGGAATTTCGCGACGCAAGGACGAGGGTACGACGAAGAAACGTTCGCCGAGTTACATTTCTCTTCCTCTCCTTTCTTTATCTTCCTTTGGCATCGTTATTAGATCAACTAACGAAGAAAATAGAAATGACGTTACTCGAGAAAGAAAAGAATAAATCGATGTATAGCAGGAAGGTAGGTAGAGCCACGATGCGCGATATCGTTCTTGCCTTTCCGTCTCTCTTATTTTCCTAACGAGCCTATATTTCCTAATGGTCTCCCTTCTCGCAGACGTTATCTTCTTCCTCCTCCTCCTCCTCCTCCTCGGTCTCCTTTCGTCGATCGTTAGAGTCTCAGGAGATCCGTATTCGGCGGTGTAAAAGTCAAGAAAAATAACGTACCCGCGACACCCTTCCGATCCCGGCCCCCTTCCCGCGTCCTTATTAAATTTCTATTTATCAAACTATATATTCCGTTCGTCGCAAGGCCCTTATTTTGTACCCTGGCAATTTATTCTTACGATTGATCGCATTATCGGCACGGAGCTCCTATTGCTCGCGCCATTATTTTTCAAGCTGCGATCCATTATTGTCGAAACTGCTATTGCTGCAAAATTTTCCCTCTCTCAGGTCTCTCCTCCCCTTTGTCGCTTTTCTTAGACATAATAGGATAGGTTAGGAACGTGTTCGAGATGGAAAATAGAGGAAAAAGTTGGGATGTATCGTCGTACTCGTAGCACTAGGAACGGCCGCGGTCGACGGCACTCATCCGAGGGCGAACCTTTCCAAGAGTCCTCTCCTTGAAATTTTCATTGCACCAACGCCGAGAGATCCACCTTGTTTCCAAGCTCTCCTTTCGCCCCGAGCCAAAGAGCAGTACCCCTTTCCATCGATACCACTGCGACGAATCGTCGTACTCCTTCTACGGAGGAGACATATTGCTCTTTAAAGTCGACGTGGCGTTGCCGAAGCGAATCTACACCACTCATACATTTATGCATTCGGTGACATATAGGACGATTGCATCGATCGCGCTTTGAAAAAATTAATTGATACCCGTCCTTCCCTCTCCGATATCCAATTCTCTCCTCTCTCCTCCTCGTTCTCCGGCATCTCGAGCGGCTCCCGAGTGCGCGTGCATCTCTCTCTCTCTCTCTCTCCCTCTCATCCTATGTACCTACACCTTTCACCGCATCCTATGTACCTACATGCATGATTAAGATCGTTTTAAACTCTTTCTCCCTCCCATCGTCGTCCCTTAATCGACCCTTTCTATTTCCAGTTTTCCCGAGACAACGTTATAAACCTCCTCTTAGCGACTGTAAATTACAGCGCGTTCGCTTCGGCGCCTCCTTTATGAAGGACACCACCGGAAGCTGGTCGTCGCACAAAGGACGCTCGACGCGGAAGGTTAACGTGCTCGAGACGTTCTAATGCGATTTTCCAACTTGATAAAATAATACAGCGCGAATAATTCGTCGGAAAGATGATGAGATGGAGGGAGGGAGGGAGGGAGGGAGGGATGGGCGGGCAGGGGAGGACGTTTCTATGCGGAAGGATGGGGTAGTATCGGTTAATCGATGTCGAATGAAGAATATTGTATTTCATTCGGTTGCGATAATCGTTTCAACGTACGTATAGAGCACGACGAGCGCCCATAGGATATCCGCCGACAAAGTGATTCGCGTTTTAATTAATTACGTCGAGCAACCCACACTTTATCCACTCATCTTCCTCCTCCACGTCCGTTCGTTGTCCATTCGTCGTTGTTCGTTCGCTGTCCGTTCGTTGTGCGCGTTCGCTGTCCGTTCGTTGTTCCCTATCTCCCATTCGACTACTCGCTAATTCTGCATCAGCTCTCGTCCGTATTTGCGATTATTTTCCCCCCGCCCAAAAAAAGAAAAAAGAAAAAAGAAAAAAGAAAAAAAAAAAAGAAAAAAAAATGAGGAACTCCACGCGATTATACCGCACGCGAGTGCTTAACGAGTAGCTTTTTTTTTTTTGGTTCTTTTTTACTAAAAGACATGTACGACTCACGAACGATCGTCCCCCTCTACCATTCGCCGATCGAACGAGATCGTTCGTTGAGACGAAGTAACCGACGATAGCTGCGCGCCCGCTTGTAAACTTCGGATTATACCCGTCCAAATGCACTTGGATCGATTTTAAGATCTTAAGGGTCGGTCATCCTACGGAAACCTTAATGGTCCCATCCCTTTCCGCGCTACTCGTTCATTTCGTTTCAAGCGCGGTAACCATTCCTTTTTTCAAATTACACATCGAGGAAAAAAATGTAAAGCTTTTTTCTCTTTTTTTCCCTTCTTCTCCGTCTACTATTTTTCTCAAATTTCACGTTAAACGAGCGCGAATTACTCGAGTCCGTGTTCTCTGAATTCCATCGTACAAAGGGGCGCCTCGAGAGAGCGCTCATTCTTGGTCTCGGCTCTATCAACTTTTCTCGCTTCCTTTCTTTTTCTCATGCGCGAACACACGTACATAATACAAGCGCGTGCGCGCACTTCCTTTTGATCGAAGAAAGAGAGCTCGCGAGGAGAAAATAAATGAAAGAGGAACGGCGACGTGCGGAGGAGCGAAAAAAATGTGGCGAAACAATTTCGGACAGACCTTTCTTTGGTTTAAGGACATAGCGTTTGGGGGGTGGGGGGGGGGTGTCGAGTGTGTGTGTGTGCGTGTGTGAGAAAGAGAGAGAAGAAGGGTAGAAGAAATTAAAGCGAAAGAAAAGCGAGCGCAGAGTCGAGGACGTCTACGGCTACGGCACCGGCTCTTATCTTCGTCCAGTTTCGTTTCTCTCGTAGACATCGAAAAAACGACGGTGCTCAGCCGCGCGCAGCTCGAGCGTTCGATAAATCATCTCTAGTTCCAAGAAAAAGACACCAAGCTGGTTGTTCGCTGAGAGTGAGAGAGAGAGAGAGAGAGAGAGAGAGAGAGAGAGAGTAGGCGTTCGGAGAAGTAGGAAGAAGGAAGAGTAAGTGCCTGAGAGAGGTGGGGACACGGCGAGGCGAGAAGCCGACGTCGGTAATTAGATGTTACTTGCCGTCGTCATGATAATTAGCGTCAATTGTTTTCCTCCGGCTGGTAGAAAAAGCTGGCAATTATCGGGAGACGGAGGTTTCTCAAGAGCGAAAGAAATATCTTCCTTTCGACTCGACTGCTCTTGAAAATTTGGACGATTCGTTTCGTAGCGAGCGAATATTAAAATAAAGATTTCGAAAGCTAATTCTTAACTTATTGCTAACGAGCTCGTATCGCGTCGAGTGCGCTCTCGTACTTTGAGATAAGCCGGAAGAAGAGAAAAAGCTGATTGTTTAGAGCCAATCGAGCGTTTTAGAGCCGATCGCGTCAGCTAGCTTCGGGTACCGTTCCGATAGGATCAAACGACGGCTCCGTATCTTTTCTTCGTCCTCCTACACTTTGCTCTTTTCCCGTTTAAGATCTTTCTTAGTTCGAAGTAAGAGGTAGCGAGCGGTACTTGTTTCCCTTGCTTCTCCTTCATTCTTTTCCTTCTTTTTCTCTTTTTTCTCCTCCTCCTCCTCCTCCTCCTCCTCCTCCTCCTTCTTCTTCTTCTTCTTCTTCTTCTTAGCCTCGCTTTTTTCTCCGTGCTCTCGAGGTAAAAATAATATTCTTGGTAAAATCATGAACGAGCCACGCGCAAAACTTTGTCTCCTTCTTTTAAAGTACGCCCCAACGAAATTCAATTACGCGGTAATTCTGACAACGGAAAGGTACATCTCGTTTTATCTAGCTTTCCTTCGCCTGTTCGAAAATCGCTATTTCTAAACCGATCGATTAAATCGATAATCCTCGAAAGGAGAATCGAATCCTTTAACGCGAGAGGACGGAGGAAAATGGCGAAAGTAAATTTCAAGTGTCTCTGGGATCCGAAGAAACTGCGGTGGACGAATCGGTAGTCGTTCCATCGGCTCTTGACCATCGGCACGCTCCGTTCGAAAACTTCATCTCTCGGCAAATCTTTTCCTAGTTTCGATAATAGAGAAAAACCATAATATAACGGGAACGGAACGGAGCGTAGCGTTCCCCTTAGAGCTCGCAGCTTCGTGAAAAAACACGCCGATATTCACGTTCGACCGTTACTTCGCACTTTTGCGTTTGAGTACCGAGTCGTTTGCCAGACCGAGTCTTCTTGTCTTACAACTTTGAAATCTCGGGACGGTTAAAAAGTTTCGCTCAAACTTTTCCTTCGAGGTAACAAAGAGAAAAGTAGCGAGAATATAGTAGCAGGAGTGGAGAGCAAGAGAGAGAGAGAGAGAGCGCGCGCGCGCTAGAGAGAGAGAGAGAGAGAGAGAGTACAGAGAGTAGAGAACTGCCGAGCGTGCGCGTGATCGATGGTCAAGCGAGCCAAGCTTTGAGCTCAAATTTTACCGTGGAACACAAAGAATGAAAGAGAGAGAGAGAGAGAGAGAGAGAGAGAGAGAGAGAGAGAGGAGAGTGCACTCCTTTGAAACTCTTCGTTTTCTCCTTTAACGATCATCGTACACACTTTAGTAAGTGCTTTAGAAATACAATCAAGGAAATTGATCCTCCGAGTTTCGACGACGAATTTACTAACGACATATTCGTGTTCTCGGTGTCGAGATGTTTCGTCAAAGGTGATGAAACGTGACTTTTTTGCTTGGAAGCTTTCTTTGTTTGCACGCTGGGCACCCTCTCTATTCGCATCTCACTCGTTCTCACGCATCATCGTCGCTCGGAAGAGTCTAATCGCAACGTTGCGCGTCAACGAGAGGGGTTGCTTACTCTCCTACTTCTCCTTTAACGTCGCGTCGCTCGTATATTCCAGCAGATTTCCTCTCTTTCTCTTTCTCCTTCCCTCACCTCTCTCTCTCTCTCTCTCTCTCTCTCTCTCTCTCACTCGCTCTCTATCTGGCTCTTCGCTTCCGTCGCCCCATCCTTGCTTTCATCGTTCGACCGTTCAGGGCCGTAGATACCCGATACGCGAGAGTCGTCTGTAGGATTCTACTTTCATCTCGCAACTCGTACGATCCTATTTACGACGAATTCACGTGACTCGAACGAAAACGAATACTAATAATTCGACGCGACCTCGGCAAATTTAAGAAGAAGGTTGTCGACGATAGTTATGAAAGGTAGAACGGATTCAGTTTAGTAAAACCTTTCTTAAATGTTGAAAAGCAAAAGATTATGTTACTCCCTATCAAAGTGGGTGAATAAAAATGAAAAAGCAAAAGGAAAATTGGGTACGCGACGGCGAGCTTTCGACGATACGTCCCTGTCTTTGTCTTCTCTCTCGCAGCTTGCACAAGCATAGACGAGCTTGGAATGCTCGAATTTGCTCGTTCACCCTGTCACACAGGACGTCGCGAACGTGAGAGCTCGGCCGTGTATGTGCGCGCGTGTGTCTGCGCGGGCGCGTGCTCTCTCCATAGCATACGTGTGTGTCCGGTTACGCGTACAAACCAAGTTCATTCGCACGTAAAATGTACAGTGAACCGGAGCTAGCCTCTATTCCCTCGCACCCTTCCTCCTCTTTTTCTTTCCACCCACTTCTTTATCGCCCCATCTAACCGCTCTTTCTCGCACACATACACGCGCGCGCGCGCGCACACACACACTTCTTCCCCGCATTTCTCTTTCTTTTTTCTCAAAGGAAAGAGTTGGAAATCGCTTTGGAAGGCGATTCAAAGAAGCACTAGCGTTTGACACGATGAAAAGTTTCGAGTCCGATCCCTCTTCGTTTACTACTCCAGGCCAACCTCGGGAGTTACGGCTAGCGAACGAAGCAACGCGATAGTAGCTACGAAATCAAAGGGCGAGTACGCTAGCAATTTCGATTCTTTAGGGGTAATTTCTCTCTGTTCAGGTGTTTCACTTCGCACGATAATGACTCTCCTTCTTTTTCTCCGTTTTATCTTATTTCCTCTGACTTTTCTCGAAGCATACCTATAGATATTCCGACAAAATTCACCATCGTCTTTCAGTTAGAGGAATAACGGACGAAAATCTTCTACATCATTTCATTTTGGACTTTTGGTATTAACTTCCATTAATATATTTTCTCTTGATCTCCATCTCTTTGATTTTCTTTACTCTACTTCTTTTGGATCAAAGGGAAACGTTCTTCGGTAGGGTACATACTAACCGACCGAATACACGTGAATGGCTACGAAGGCGTTGGATAAGTATCTTTGGTTCAAAGAAATTTGCTTCTCTCTCTCTCTCTCTCTCTCTCTCTCACTCAGCGCGCAAATAAATTGTAAATCGTAGAAAATCCTCGGCACGGCTTAAGAATTTATCCAAGGGAATTTTTTCATATCTTATAGCGATGTAACGCGCTACCCTAATTCGTTCTCCTTTTTATAATCTTTTTTAGAAAGATCCGCATAGAATATTGTTTATCCGGAAGAAAGATACGAGACTTTGTGTTCCGTTGTCCATAGAAATGAAAAGTTAGTTGGGTATATGACGAGTCGTTTAAGGTCTTTATTAGAAATATCCGTTTGAAATTGGTAGTGGAATTGGTAGTTGGCATGGTTACGTTACGTCATCCTTTGAAAATAGCTCGCGCTGCTTCGAAGAATAAGAAAAATATATCTAGGAGTAGTTCGGGTAAAGGAGTCGGTCGAGCGAGCTCTTCGTCGTAGATATATACGGCGAGGTGGGTATAATCCTAACGCATCGTTCGGGAATACCTACGTATCGAGTCGAATGTATTCGAAAGCTCTCGCGCTATACCGAATGTATCCGATCCCGAGGGATTGAAATTTCATTAATCTCGGCGTCCCGTCGCTTCGCGTCGGCGTCTTCCCGATGCATAGTAGGCGGCAGGTGTAGATACTCGCCCTATCTGCGAGTTATCCTTTTCCTCGTTGCCGCGTGATCGCTCGTGTTCTCTTTCTCTCCGTTTGGGCGTTTGGTTATCGCGGCATGTGGATAGATAGGTAGGTAGGTAGGTAGGTAGGTAGGTAGGCAGGTAGGTAGGGATAGGGGAGAGAGGAAGCCACGTGCAAGAAGTTTTCTCACTCGTCTCTCTCTCTCTCTCTCTCTCTCTCCCTCCCTCCGTCTCTTTATCTCTGGCTTCCTCTAGGAGGACTGCATCTCTTACTTTGCCGCTATAACGACGGAGACAAACACTCGCGCGAATTTCTTATGCAGCCGTCGCGCATACAAATGACGCGTTTAAAGAGACACCAGCGAGAGATTGCAACGGGCTGACGGCATATCCGGCGAGGCGCGAGAATTCGTCCTAGAAATCCGCGCCTACCGTTTCGTTTCGCCGCCCCGGGGTACCTTATCTTTCGAACTAACACACGGGGATCACGTGTAATATCCGCGAGCCGTGGGATTTTTCGAATTCGATACGCTTTCGACTCTCGGAGTCGTATTTATCTTGGAGTTATATTTACGTCGACGAATCAAGGGGTAGAAAAATATCGTTGCTATCGGAGCAAAGGGTTCGATACAAAGAGAATTTAAATAAAAAGAATTCGCAACGCGGAGATAGAGGCGAATCGAAGGGTAGTAGGAGTTAAACGAATCACGGTGAGCGAGCTCGTCGCATTAACGGGAGTAATCATTCGAGTACGGTCATAAATTTGTACGAGAGCGAGCGCGCGCTCGCGACGTTTAAATTACGTGCCGTGCCTTGCACGTCGTCGATCATTTTTACTTCTGCCAACGCTTACAAATTAACCGGCAGCCGGGAGTACGCTACAAATAATCCCTTATGGGTCATACTTTTGTTACGACGGGGCAGATGGTTTGCCAGAGGACAAATATGCGCGATTAAAGAGACAAGGAGAGAAGCTCGGAATCTCGTTTGGAAAGTTTCGAGCTCGCACCGTCGTCGCGTCGGCGCGCGCGCGCGCAAATAATACATATTTCTTTTACTGTCAAAGGACTTTTGGTAGCGGGCGTCGATATTTTTCGGATCGGTTTTCTCTCTCTCTCTCTCTCTCTCGTTTTCCCACGGTCCCCCGTCGCCGCCTCTTTCGAAAGAACTACTCCGGTCCTGCGGTACAACTCCGTTCGCTTCTCGCGAACGTAGATCGCGTTTATTTTCTCGTCCGTTTGGCTAATCAACTTTTCGTGTCGGTGCGTTTTCGAGCGTGGAAAGCGCCCGTCCTGGATGGAGAAACGGGAAAAAAATTTGGAATTTAAATCGTCGCTTTTTCATACCGCGCGTACGCATCTGCGCTAAACGTGCGAGAGAGAAAGAGAGAGATTGCGCGCGACGTAATCGATCTTTGCTTTTCTTTTCTTTTCTTTTCTTTTCTTTATTTTCGGACGAGAACGTCAAGGATTAGCCGAATTTATCTCGAAAAATTCGTCGAATTGAATTCGTGCGCGCGGAAAATATCAGTCGAACGACGACGTCTGCGTCGATTAACCGCTCGATCGAACGGATTTTTAGCTGGAACGATCTACCGTGCGAGCGATGATTATAGATCTTATCGTAGGTATACGTATATTCGAAGCGGACGGCACGTGTACGCGGTCCTGACGGATAAGCGTGACACAGCGGAGAAAAAAATGTATCGAAATTTTTCAATTTCTCTTGCTTTGTCGCACAGCGCCCTTTCGAGCCGTACCGCTATTCCGCTATTCCGCTATTCCGCTATTCCGCTATTTCGCTATTTCGCTATTTTCCCCTTTTCTCGCCTTTCTTTTATTTCGATCATTCCGGGAGGACGTGCACGCGCGTTGTACGCTCGCACCTGTCTGATCGAATTTTCCGCCAGAAATCCTACGCGTTCGATCAGAAACGAGTTGGAAACTAACGGTTTACCATTTTCCCCCTCTCCCTCTCTCTCTCTCTCTCTCTCTCTCTCTCTCAATTTTTTTTCGCTAGAATTCCCGTTTAATTGCCGCGACCTATCTCGGGGGTTGTCGAAAAACTCGGAAATCCACTTGAAAATTGTCAAACGATAGATAGTATAATATCAAGTCGCAACTAGATCATATTACCGAAAAGCCGCCACTTTGCGTGGAACGCTTATTGTTATTCGCTCTATCGAACGATCCAGTCAATGAATCGAAAAGTTTTTCTCTTCCGTAGGATTTTTATCTTTGATTTTTTTTTCGAAGTGTTTACGAGTATATTTTCTTTCAACTTTTTTTTTCTCTTTCTTTTTTTTTTTTTTTTTTTTTTTTTTATTCACGCCGGGAAAACGATCGAACGAAAGCTTGGAAACGTCGAAATTCTCTACCGTCGAAATAACGAAACTCTATCGCTAGCGCGATGACGTTAAAGTTGAACGAAGCGACTCGAGACGCGAATGCGCGTATCCTATATCCTTTTCAAACGGATGTAAATCCGTATCGGGATTAAATCGGTGATTTTGCCCTCCTCGTTATGTAAAACGAAAACCACAAACGAATCCGTTTCCATGGTTCTTCTTTTTCTGGCGCACAGCTCTCTTAAAATTTCTCCCTATCCATTCGTCGTTCGTGCATCTTTGTCCTCTTTTTCCTTCGAAAAAAAAAAACAGGAGCTCATTCTGCTTTTTGTGTTCGCGTATTCCTCCAAGGTAGAAAAAGTAGATGAAGATGAAAAAGAAGAAGACGAAGAGAGGAACAATTAAAAAATGACGATTAAAAGGAAGTATCGAGAAAACAACTCTCGAGATCGGCTCCGAAATTCATATCGTCGTCGTCGTCGTCGTCGTCGTCGTCGTCGGCTTAGCTTTGAACGATGTAACAACGTAATTTCTATTCATGATCCATCCAACGTAAATACGAGCACTGCTTTTTTTCCCATTTACATTAAACTCATCGTTCTCGGTTTCTTTACTCGCAGGTTCGCGTTAACTCCACGGATTTTTGCGTTATTGCCAAGTTCCGCGAGGAATTAAAAATCCTACGAGAAATTAAAAATCCTGCGATAAATTAAAAATCTTACCATCTCTTGGCATGTGGAACGTGGCTGGATATATAGGTTCGTAACGTTGATCCGTGTTACATGATATTGAAACGCATGAAATTCGAAATTTAGATACGTATTTACATTCGTCAGGCGTGCTGTAGAAATTAATAAAAAAGAGAGAAAAAGTGAAATACAATAGGTGGTATACGTATTAACGGTACGTGTAAAACCCATAAATAAAGAGACATTCGCAGCAAAGTCCATTAACGTAGGTGGAAAAAGTTTGACCGAACAAAAAGAACGTAAAGATGCGAGGATTAAAGTTAAATCCATTATCGAAATGAAAAAATGCAATTAAAATCAAGGTGCTTCCTTATCGTAGAAAAGGTATTTCTAAAGACTTTAGCTAAAGAGTAAAAAGAGAGGAAAAGGGAAGGGAAAACTCTTCTCGGTCAATCGTCGGAGGTATTAAGTAGAGAAGGTCGGATATGTAAATCTCCTTTGCGCTGGCACGTAATCGCATTCTCGGCTCGCGTCAACGTACACGAGGCACGAATGCGAGCTCGATTTTTCACTGAGGCCTAAACGTTCGAACGAGAACGAGTGGAGGGAACGAGCGGCGAGGGCAGCGAGTGGGAGGAGACGAGAGAGAGAGAGAGAGAGAGAGAGAGAGAGAGAGAGAGAGAACAGAAACCCGGACAAACGCTCTCCTCTATTCTCGGCTATTCGATTCGCCTTATCGCGCGAGTCGAATCGGAGATAATGGAGCACCGATGTAAACGGATCAACCGACGGGTAATCCCGGATCGACCGCTCGTCGGTGGAATGCTTGAGTTAAATTCAAGCCTTGAAAGTTCGAGCCCTATAGGGAGAAAATTTCTCCCTCTATCTCCTCCTTTAACTCGTTCTATCCACCTTGTCGGAGCTACCTCTCTCGCTCCTTCTTCGGCAAACGCTTTTCTTTCTATAAGAGTGTTAATTTTGGCCGCATCCTCGATATCCTCGAATAGATGGAATCGAACCCTCGGGACGAGTCGTTTGAGATAATGGAGCATCGATGTAAACCGATCGATCGATTTTATAATCCCGGTGTTCTCGCGTTTCTCGTCCGAACGAGTCCCTTCTCATTTTTACACACATTTTTACATATACAAATATGTACGTACGTACGTACGCCTCGATCAAATATATATGTACATATGGCATATAAAAAAGTTTAAAGGATCGTGCGCGTAACGTCGAGCGACGTAAACAAATCGTTTCGACGTAAATCGTTCAAATAAGGAAAGAAAAAAACGGAAAAAAGTACAGGTCGAGATCGTGCTAGGGTGACTATTATGCGATTAATTTTGTCGTCGATATGCCAGATATTTCGAGCGTGTATCTCATTTCTTCTCAGCGTCGAAAAAGCCTCCTTCGCGAAGGATAAATTCGTCACTATGATTATGACCACGCGAGGACAATAAATAAATATATCCGATAGCAATTATCGGATGGGGGTGCGTACATACGTACGTACACACACACATATATAGTCGCAGAAGCGTTAACCGAAGTTTATAGCGGGTGAAATTCCTTTATACCATCGGAGGCTTCCCCGTCTCGAATAGCAGGAGCGAGGATCGTTAGAAAAGGGATCGTCTCTTAAGAATTCATCGGTCACTCGGTGAGATTTACGAGTTTGCGGATAGGAGCACATAATACGTCCGATTCTTCGCACAAAGCTATCGGAACATCTCGGAGCGTCCTAGACTTCCCTACCTCTACCCCATGGCTCCTGACCCTCCAAAGTCGGTTCGACGATAATGGAGCACCCAATGTAAACGGATCAATCGTCGATAATCCAGGATCGATCGATAGCCAGCCACGAAAGAACTCTTGCCGTGCGCTCCTTCTCGAGCGAGAATCGGCACCTCTCGATAACGTATGCTCTACACCGAAAGAACCGTTATCGCGCGAGGACGTTCCGTTTCTATCCTTTGCTCCTTTATCCTCGAGCTTTCGCCTAGATTCCTTCTAAACGCGAAACTCTTCCCTATCGAGGAAATAGAATTTCAGACTATCCCACCGTACTCGGTTCGTCTCTCGTTCGAGCTTATATAATCCGTCTTCGATACTCTTCTTCCGTCGAATCGACACACCCGGTTCGTCACATTTCAGCGCGTTTCGACGTACGTAGACGGGTAAAGCGTGCGAGTACGGGTACTTTACCGAACGTGTGAAAAATAAAAGCCGATGGGAGAATAGGGGGAATAGGGTAGGGATTCTTGCGAATGTAGGCCACGATCGTTAATTCTCGATCCGATAACGTACGACGTGATCCAAGTTCAGTGTTATCGCGTCCGGCGAAAATCGTGGGGTGGAAGAGAAGAATGAGAATGCGAGCGAGAGAGTACGAGCGGAAGAAGGAGGAAGCGGCGGCGGCGGCGGCGGCGGCGGCGGCGGCGGCGGCGGCAATGGCAAGAGAATAGTTCTCTGTTTTCCAAGAGCTCTTCTTTCTCTTTGTCTTCGCCGTTGACGTCGACGTAACCGTCCGTACTCGTACCCAGAGCCGCGGCCGTAGCCGTGGTAGTAGCCGGTAGCTCCAACCGCTCTCGCCTCCCGAACCGAGTCTCGAAGCGTGCATTCGATGAAGAGGATCCACTTCGTCCATCGTACCTTCCGTTATTGCCTTTTATACGGCTTCGATTGACCAAAGAGAATCCGAGATTTAGCCCAAAGTCATTTCCTTCCTTTGCCGAAGATCATCTGGAAGAAAATGGAGACCGATAATCTTACCCTTTATCGCGAATTCTCATTAGACGCGCATTAGTACTCTTTCTTCTTCCTTCGGCGAAGAACTTTGCTTCGGTGCGGGAACGAGATAAGAATGATTTTTTCTTCTTTTCTTTTTTTTTTTTTTTTCAAATCGCTATGAAAGCCGAGGATCCTCGAGAGGACGTACCTATGCACGCCAAGTTCAGCGTTATCGCGTTCCGTTCTCTCGACGTTTCTCTCGACGTCAGCCTCACCGAGACCCAGTACAAAGGGCACATTCGATGAAGAGGGCACGCGCTCTTATTCCCTCGCAACCCTCTTTTCTCTCCTCTCTTTACGGATTCTTCTTCGGTTTCGAACGCGCGGAGGAGACGACGAATGATCGAGAGAGAGAGAGAGAGAGAGAGAGAGAGAGAGAGAGAGAGGGGAGAGGGTCGAAGGAATGAAAAAGAGAATGAAGAGTCGTGACGAGCGACAGGGTAGGTCTAACCGAGAGTGTGTTCCAGCCTGGCGTACCCTTCTCTCGGTGACACACTAATGAGACGCAAAGGCTTTTGCGCGTTTAAAGGGTGACGACGCCACGGCGTCGATTAATGAATGTCGCTTCCACCTCCCTCTCTTCCTCTCTTTTCATCCTTCTTCTTTTCGCACACATATACACGCGCGTGTAGTACGGCTATCATCGCGATAACACATTTCTCTCTCTCTCTCTCTCTCTCTCTCTCTCTCTCTAGTTTTTTATCCATTCCCACGCTTCTCGCGGTTATTCCATACGCAACGAAGGGAAAAAAATGTTTCGAGCTTAAATTGCTACCCCGTCTCGCATATCCGCCTAACGCTCTCCGTGTAATTATTGCGACGAACTGAAAGAGGAAAATGGATAGGAAGAGAGAGAGAGAGAGAGAGAGAGAGAGAAATAGAGGCTGGTTTTATTTTCTAGAATGGTGGTGAACCGAGAGAGAAGACTGTTAATCATCGTAGCAGTCTCGCGAAACAGGCACCTTATTAGCGCCGAATCGCTGCTGCACCCATTGTGTCGATTTCGTGAATATTCGTCAACACATTTTATTGTTCCTAACGAATAGGAAACGGGGAGGAATAATAGTTCGTAGAGGCACGCGTATCTCCGATCGATATTAATGCCGAAAGAGAAACGAGAGTAAAAGGAGAGAGACGGAGATAGCAAGGTGCCGTTTTCTCGTCCAGGGCGTTTAATCTTCGTTTAAAATAAAGTCTGGAAAATTTTCTTAATGAAGCGTACGAGGTACGATCGTCGAGCGTCCGTAACTGTAATTACAGACGCGGCCCTTCCGCATTCGATCCGCTACATAGTAGGGATCTTTGATCCCACGACGTAAACGTGCAATTAATAACTTGCAATGATAATGTACAAAAATAAATCGGGCGTTATCTATTGCAATTTGATTTAACGTTTAAAAAATAAACCAAACTCGTTTCATTGTCGAAAGGTAGGAGAGTTAGTTGGCCCGTGCGACTTTTAGAATAAAACTATCCTCGGAGATTTTCCTAATAAAGTGGAAACGGAGTAGGAGAGAGAATGAGAAAGGTGGAGAGAGAGAGAGAGAGAGAGAGAGAGAGAGAGAGAGAGAGACAGAGGAGTGAGAAATGGGGAGAGAGAGAGAGAGAGAGAGAAGTCTATAATTACAAACGTGACCGTCTTTGAGAGCACTCCACCCTGTTCCGTTTGCCCTTTGACCCGAACAATTTTCAGGCCACCGTCTTCGATAAGTATCGCCACGATCGCCCTTATCGTGATGTACCTTCACCCTCCCTCGTGTCGCGCACGCGCGCGCACTCACTGCCTTTCTTCGCCCTGATTAGACATCTTCCCTGTTTCGACGCGAGCCTTCTCTCTCTCTCTCTCTCTCTCTCTCTCTCTCTTTCTTTCTAATCTTTACGAGGGGATCTCACGAGAGCACATATATAAGTCTACCCTCCCTCTGGTCTTTTTCTAATTGCTGTGCACACCCTCGACTCGACACAACTCGAGGAATATAGAGAGAGAGAGAGAAAAAGAAGATAAACTTAGATATTCTCTCGCACGTGGAAAATACTCGCCCTATCGATTGCTCCACCGAGACCGACACGTTCGAGAGCTTATCGCTTATGATCTATGAGATTCTTTGGATGGGAGAGAGCCGTCGAACCAACGGAGACATATTTTCCACGTGACAGAACAGTCGGCCCCGAGTCAGCGATAAAAAGGCGAAATTCTGGTAGCGAGCGGAGATTTAGAGAGTTAGAAACGGCAAAAGTGCTTTGCAAACATCGCGAATGCAGAAACAACATCACCGCCAATTCCTTCCTCGCCGTTTCTCTTCTCCGTTTACAAGAGAACATCGGGTCGCGTCCGCGTTCGCGTTTCCCCTCCCATCCTACCAGTTCCACGACGTAAACTTGGTTAAACGAGTCGCGGGACCACGCAAAGTTTTCCTTCCCATCTCGGCGTATTACTTGGCCGACTCTTGCGTCGCTTTGGCTGCTATGCTAATTGCTCTATTGTTTTCGACGTTTAACATCGAGCGGATACGATTTTCATCCGTTTCCCCTCCTTTTCTCCGCCTTTGCGCCTTCGGAATAAATATTTTCTTCGACGAAGAGTGCCTTTCCGTGTCTTCCCTCCGTTAATCGCCCCCATCGCTCGCTACGTCCGCCTACATAGTCGACATAGTCGAGCGCCTTAGCAAGCTCCCGTAGCATGCCGAAGCCTAACACGCTGCACGAGACATGCTCGTGTACGCGTCCCTGCGCGCACGCACTCACGCACACACACACACACACACGCGCGCGCGCGCACACACACCGATGGATAGATAGGTAGAGTCGTGTGCGTGCGTGAGTGAGAAGGACCGGTGTGTAGAGCAAACTGCGCGTACACGGATAGGGTAGCTCTCGTCGGTGCTAGCGCGTAGCTGCCGTTGGAATCTCGATGGTGACGACGGTGCACGTAGATGTGTGCCTGGCACGACGGGTGGCCTCCTTAAGGCGCCTTTGGATATTCATCCTCGTGTTATGTGTGACACGCGAGTGGACCTCCCACAGGGGCTTAAAAGGGAATTACGTGGGCGCAGCGGGTGGAGAATGGCTCGGAGAATGGGATGCCGTGGAGGGAGGAGTCGTTGGAGGAGTAGACGCTGGAGGATTGGAGGAGACACCAGCGACAACCTCGCCAAGATCCGTCGTCCGTCGTTCGCCCTTCCTCGTCTCCACCGTCCTTTGCCGAGCGTCCAAGCGAATTTCTCCGGATGCTCGAGCTTCGGAGCGCTTCGTCTATTTCACGGGGAAACGGCCAACCTCCTTGGAAAATTTCTCCTTGGAAAATCTCAAACTCTCCTTTACTACCTTCTCCCTTTGCGGCGTTGCCGTTTGACCTTCGAATGTGATATTTTTACCTTTATTTCGTTGCCGTTGCTTCGATAATTACCAACGTTTACCCAAAACCGATAGCTCCGGCGAAAGATAATTCGACCGTTTTATTTTTTCAAAAATCGATCGATCGATCGATCGATCGATCGGTAGATCGGTCGTTCGCTCTCGCCGGTGCAAAGGTATTTACGAGCTCGCCGGCGACTCGACGATGAGAAAAGAAAAAGAGAAACGTGGAAGGGGCCTTTGGATATTCATCAAAGGGGGAGGGAAAAGAATAGAAATAGTTTCTGGTAGAATCTTGAAACGAGGATAATCGGGTGCTTATCGTTTCCCGAGTGGATCGTCCTCTCGAATCAAAATTATTATTATTACAGTTTCGTATACCGTCTACGAGTGCACTTACGAGGACTTCTTCCCTCGAAATATAGGGAAAAAAACGCCAATCCTTTCGGCGATAATTACTCGCGAGCGTTGGCCGGCGTACGCGCGAAAATTCTTACGTAGAGGCGACGGCGATATCGAACGTCGATAAAATCCCGTTTACCCGAGAAAAAGACCGAGAGACGAGAGATCGGCGTCGACGAGCGTCTTTCCGCGAGCGCACATAATCCAAGAACTTTGCCATCGTTTTATAAAGTAATTACGAGTAGGAACAGCGTCGCTTATCGGAAGGCGATAAATAATAAAGTTTCGCGGCCGAAAGTTACGCTCCACTGTTATAGGGCGCTTGGAAAACAAGGAGGCAGAAAAATCTCTCGACGATCGAGGGAGACGAGTAACGACGATACGTAACGCCCTTTCGAAATCCACAAAGTTTAAACAAAAGGGACGGATAGGCAGCTCGAACGATGTACTCCTTTTCCGAGATATACCTTATTCCTTAAGAACACTTTCTTTTCTCTTTACGCGGATATAAAACGTATTCGAGAATCGAGGAGAGTCCGGTGTAAACTCCAAGGCGAACGAACGAACGAACGAACGAACGAACGAACGGAAAGTTATACCTCTACGAAGGAAATAGAATGTCTTTGAGAGGGAGAGAGAGAGAGAGAGGATGGGAGTTGGGCGGGCGACGGAGGTAATCGCGTAGATGGCCTCTCTGAAAAATCGATGCCGAACGAACGAAACGTCGCAGCGAAAGCGTCACGCAGGATCCGTCAGCGCGTACCTACCTCGTCCTGGGATAAAAGAGAATGGCCGAGCCGGCCGATAATACGACCCGGAAGCACTTTTCTCTCGCGATAACGTCCACTTTCGATGCTGTTATTTTGCCCGAGGTAGAAAAAAGCCGACGTGGCTTTGATGGGAGCCTCTCGTACGAGGGGGAACGAGACGAGAGAGAGAGAGAGAGAGAGAGAGAGAGAGAGAGAGAGGTAGTGGGGAAAAAGTGAAAAGCGAGAATTCGTCGAGTGTGATCGCACGATGAAATTGGTTCGAAGGTTAAGCCCCGGTGCACGCGGAGAAATATCGGGATGCGTCGATTCGTATTCGACGGTAGAGAACTCGAGTGGCTTGCCCATCGACAAAAAAAATTAATGATTAAAGTAGCCTGCCACGGGTGGGTTTATCGGCGGACGGCTGTCCTTTGGAGAAAAGAAGGTTCTTTCGTCGGCGGAGCGTTATCTTCGTTTTTGATTTATTTCGCTCGGTCGACGAGCATCGACAAATATTCTTAGCCGAGGCTCGTCGCTCGAGGCGCAAACGACGACGTTTCTCCTTTTCGTATAAAAATTAAAAGCGTTTAAAAGTGTATGAAAACGGTTTCGACGGGTGTGCAACGTCGTCTCCGGAAATATCGATCGCGTAGACATTTCTAAGAGCAGAATTATGGACGGATAGGTATATAAGATATAAGAGTTTGCTGTTTGAGACACGAGGCCTCGCGCAATAAACCGCAAAGCGAATAGTAGCGATAAATTTATCGGAAGGGTCGTGGTCGCGGGTGTATGCGGAAGAAAGAAAAGAGGCAAGAACGTTCCGGCGGGCGTTCCGTCTCGCGAGAGATAAATCAGGTCGCTCGTAATACCAGGTCGTTCTCCGATGGCTCGTAGAGTAGCTCGGCCCGTCGAGGGGTGTGGAGCGACGGTGATGGAGACTACGGACGTGGCGTCGTCGCCGACGACGACGACGACGACGACGACGACGATGACAACGACGTAGTACCCTCGTGCCCTAAAAGCCGAGGGGGATCGATTAAGTGCCACCTAGAAGAGAGAGAGAGAGAGAGAGAGAGAGAGTTTCTTTAAAGAGGAACCGGGACGCTTAGCAGGCTTGTTGGATTATCGTCTAGGAGTCCTCGAGGCGAACTCGCTACTAAATCTGGAACTCGTGTTACCGGCGCGTCTCGAGTACTCGAGGGTATTTCCACGGGAACGGCTAGAACTCAGGCCGGAGAAACTCCGCGGAGAAACTCTGCGAGAAAGATGGAAGATTCTTTCGGACGTTCGACGGCTGATGGACCGACCGAGAATACGCTGCGTCCTTCGTTTTCGTTTTTTTTTTTTTTTTTACCACCTCGAATTCGCGTTCTAATCGTTATCGTTGTCGTTGTCGTTGTCAAAATTTCCCATCGCCGTGTAAGACTTATACGGGCTTTCGTAAAAATTTAAAAGGCACCCTGCCAGCGGTACTCGCCTTGTTGACAAAGTTCCGCGCGCGTATCCCTTCTCGCCCCCCGATCGAATCCATTTTCTTCCCGAAATGAGAATTCGTTTGTAAATGTTTTGCCGTTCCGCGCGAGCGACCGACCGTCTACGCTTATTCGTTCAAATTTATGATATTTAAAGTCGAAAATCTTTTAATTCCCGTACCCGGAGGAGGAGGAGGAGGAGGAGGAGGAGGAGGAGGAGGAGGGAATGAGATGAGAGAGGGAGAATCGCGGGTATGTATCCGCATTAAATCCCAAGCGGACGAGTAGTTTTGGTAATCTCGTAAACGAGAAGTAAGCGCGGCATTAATCCGTCCGCGCGGTCTCTCGAGCGGGGTGGGGAGCGGCGGAGAGCGGTGTCGGAGGAACGGGGACCGTTGGAGAGAACGTTGCCGAGGCCGTTGCGATATTAATAAACCCCTAGTCTCGGGAACGGAAAATGGCAAAGTTAGAGTAATCCAGATGGCCAGCGTACCGCGTCGCACGGCGTTCGGTACGTGCGCGTTCCCGGTACTTGTTATTGTTCCGCGGCTGGCAATCTCCGCGGTTATAACGACGGACACGGTGCCTCTTCGAAACGAGCTTCGAAATTTTCGATACCGCCAAGCTCGCCGTAGAGATTATAACCCAACGCAAACCGTACCGTCCATGCTCGCACGTACATATGTGTACGCTCGAACCTACCTATACGATGTCCACGACGACCACGACAACCAACTCCCGTATGCCGTGGATTCTCCACCTGTTTGTCCAACTTTTCCATCTCTACCATCTCACGTAGACGAGGCAAAAACGGCGATTCTACTCTTTCGAGATTCTACTCTTTTCCTTTTTCGATTTTATTAGAATATTTCGAAAGTAGGCGAAATAAGGAACGAATAAATGCCGCGGGAAGGACGTGTACGACCTTTTACGATCGTCTACGGGCTAATCTCTGACGTGCAAAGTTTTCGAAAATTTAGGGAAAATGGGTTGAGGTGGTATAGGTCGAAATATCGGAGGAAGTTTACGAGAGTCCTGGGAGTAGCGTCGAACAAGCTCTCGACGCAGTATTTAAGGCTCGGAGGGTAGCTCGTGGGGTGGTTCAAAGGCGAACGTCCAAAATACCCCGATCGTTGGAAGCTGCGAGAGAGGCAGAGAGAGAGAGAGAGAGAGAGAGAGAGAGAGAGAGCGTTAAAAGGATGCTTCCCGTTGAAGCTCTAGGACGTTGGAGAAGGAGGACACCGGGAAGGGCTTATTGCCTTTATGTTGCGCAAACAACCGCAGGCACGATGTATTCCTTCAAGATGTTCGGGTTGCGCGATCGGTACGCGGGTGAAAGCAAATAATCGAGATAAATGATGACTGGTGGATACGCTCGTATCTCGATTATGACGGATAATCGACGTTTCCATGCGCGCGCTATGAATTTTCCTCCGATGTGCAACGTACGAATAGCCAACGTACCATAATACATATGTGCACGCACGTACGCCAACGATCGTGCTCGATCGTATTCGGGAAAGAGGAAGAGAGAGAGAGAGAGAGTATTAGGTAGTAGAGAGTACCGGTATTAGGTACGCATCATAGTTTTGACGTTAACGCGTTGCGCTTCGACGAACGAACGATTCGCGATCGATGACGAATCGCGGGGAGAAATTTATGATCTTACTCCGACCATATTCTCCCTCTCCATTCGTCTTCTCGCGTCTTTATTATCGCCAACCGTTGCTTAATTTATGCATTGAATATCGATGAAGGGAGACGATTAAATCGAGTCTTTAGTGAAATTACTCTTTTAATACGAATCTCCCGCGTGCACGGGTTACAAAAAAAAAAAAAAGAAAAAAAAAAATAGAAAAAAAAGAAAAAAGAATTAAGATTCATTCACGACTAAAAGATTGAATCGATTTGCTAAATAAATAAATCGTTTCCGTAATGTTTCGTAATCGTGCGACCGACGCGTCGAGCATTTTTCTAAGGAAAAAAGAATTTTCCTAGATAAGACAGTAGCAACGTTTTACCCCGACCGAAGGAAATTTTGTTCGTTCAACAAAACGGAAACATCGTATCTCTCATAATATTAACGTTTAAGGCCGGCCTATCGATATAGGTCGGCAAGAAAACTGTCGGAAAGTTTCGCTCTTTTCCGTTATTAAAACGATACATTCTTTTCTTCTCTCTCTCTCTCTCTCTCTCTCTCTCTCTCTCTCTCTCTCGCTCGCTCGCTCTCTTTCGTTTCTTCTCTTTGCTTCTTCCTCGTCCCAAGTTGTATTAATCGACGATGCCGAAGCCTCGCTATCGATCGCTCTACGACCTAATATCGCGAACGTTACCTCCGACCATTTTCCTTCCATTCTTTTTTTCTCCAACGGGAAGAACTAACGCTAATTAATAATTTTCGTTCGGATAAGAAAAATTTTCTTGTTCATTGGCCAGGTCGCAACGAAATACTTTAATACTTTTCGATTAGAAACCTTTAACCGTTAGAAGACGCGGCTCGCGAGGCCGCGATAACAATCGCATTAGAATGAAAGGACACGCGAACGATCGTTACAAGACGTTCGTCGAGAGAAAGCTGGACGGTGGACAAGTGGTGGTCGCTTGGAAATGAAAGAAACGAGCTTTTAAGTGGCGCCGACTAGTAACCGCTATTGCCACGAGAAAACCGAACTTGCCTGCCACGAGAGAATACAAATTATTCGAACCGTTTTACAAAGTTTTCAGCTCGACCGTTCGTAATGCCGTGAAACTTGTGGTCTCGCTTTATTTAGCGCTATCTCTCTCTCTCTCTCTCTCTCTCGATCTCGCTCGCTCCATTTTCTTAAAGTGCTTCGTTAATCGGTCAACGCTTATTATTTTCTAAAACCTCGAAACGCGCTCTCACGTCGACGACGTCGCTGGAAAGTTGCGCGCGCTCTTCCTCCGAATAACAAAACCGAGTTATCGTCGATGTAATTTTAGCGACAAGTCGAACGACGTCGACGACGGGGAAGCCGTTGCTCGCTCCAATAATTCCCTATTTTTCCTTTACCTACACCATTGCCCTAACTTTTCTCCCGACGTTTACGACAATGAAAAATCCAAAGAAAATCGGACAATACTCGAGATTCATTTTAGTTGACTTTGAGTAGAAACATAAATCTTACCGAGTACGATCGACGTCTCTTTCGTTACACCCCGTATATCAACGATAATTAGTTTAGAATCGAAATCGTTAGATAGCTCGCGGAGAGAGTAGGTCGGATTCACGATTAATCTTTCGTCGTTTTCTTTTCCTTCTAAAGCATCGAAAATAAAGCTTTAACCGAGTTCTTTGTACCCTCTTCTCTCATTACTTTCATTCCCGGGCGAATCGTCTTCCTTTTCGTTTGGATTCTCTCGTGCGAATAAAGGATTAAACGCGAAAAGGTTGATACGACGACGGAGGGAACGAAGAGGTATAATTGGATAGAAGAAAGGGGACCTACGACATGGGCGACTTTTCCTATTCGATTTACATTTACCGACGCGGAAATCTCGAAAGATCGTCGGATTCGCATCGTCGATTCGCATAGTCGATTCGCAGTTTAAAAAACGGAACGGCACGCTATAAAATAGAACATTAAGGGCGTTCCTTCCAGCTTGATTCTCCTACCCGTCGACTTAAAACTCTGTTTCGTTTCCTTCGTTAAATTTCTTCCGCGTCAGGCTGCTACGGCGTCTACGGGCGAAAACGATGTCAACGATTCTCATCTTAATGTCTGTTGAACGGGAAGTATACTGGAGAGGAAGAAGAAGAGGAGTGGGAGGGAGGTGGAGGAAGATATAGCACGACCCTAGACCGTAGCCTTCGCAGCCTCCAGCGACTCGACGTAATGAAAACGTACACCACCACCACCACCACCACCACCACGGAATGTATTTGCCTGAAATTTCGCGTATAATTTCAACCTTCCGTCTTTCGCCTTCCGCTTTTCATCAGCCGTTTTCCTTATCACCGCCGATCTTGTCGCGTTAAATCAACGGCTGACGTATTCTACTATATTAATTAAAACAAAAGGAACAGCATGCAGGGCGATTGAGCGATAGAGCGATCGGAGTGTTAAAAGCGAAGGACGGATTCGTCGTAATCATCGACGGAGCGATTCTATTTTTACTCGAGTCGCGCTTTTCATCTTCGACGAGACCGTTCCGCGTCTCTCTTCTTTTATAGGCTAACCGTTTACGCGTCGCGCTTTAATGCGATTCGATCAAAGCGAACTTCCCTTTATCGAATTCTCCCTCTCCTTTGCGAGTACCTTCACGGACGGCACCCTACCGTGAAAAGACTGACCCGCGGAGCAGAGATTTAAAGAATCTTCGCCTCGTCGGCAAGAGAGGGCTTTCCAAGGCGGAGCGTCGTTCGCTTTCCTTTCGCTTTGTTTACGGAAAACTTTATTCCATCTCTCCTACTCGACGATGGAAAGTTTTCACGACTGATTGGTTTCTTTCGGTATCGCTTGGCAAATCGATAAGTTTGTGTCTTACCGGAAGAGGAAAGGGCTTACGACCCTTTTCTTCGCCGTTCAACAATAAAAGCTCTTTCTTTGCCCCGGTAAAAGTATGAGTAGCTTGGGAAAATGGGAGCGAAGTTATTAAAACGAACGAAAAACGACAGCTTCCTCTTTTCCTTCCTACGTTCCCGGACAATGAATGATATTAGGCGTCAACAAGGATCAAATATCAAGCGCAATTTTTTTCCTATCCACGGACGCTGTACGTAGCGCTCGATCCATCGAGATAAAGATTATTTTCCAACGGATTCTTCGAGAACGTCGCGCACATTTTTCACCCGTACGTTAAGAGTGCCCCTTTGCGATTGAATTTCGATCGGTCGATCGGTCGATCGGCCACGGAGATGCATGAGGCATTTTGTTCGTTGTCATGGGCGATACAAGGAGAGAGAGAGAGAGAGAGAGAGAGAGAGAGAGAGAGAGAGAACAAAAAAAAAGCAAAAGGAGGAGAGATTCGTGTAGGGAATTAAATAAGCGATGCGCAGGAATGATTTGGACGAAACTTGAACTTAAAAATTAGTCCGTTTTTTCGAAGCGAATTCGATTTCGCGTGAAAAGGACGATTTCCCAGGCGCGAGACGACGCGGAAAACGCGTCGGCCCAACGTCATGATAAACGACTCGACGCGGCGCAAACGATATATCGAACATAAAATGTCGTTAGCCGGAGTGCGATGCATCGTTGGAGAATTAAACTTGGCGTTTGGCGTTCGAGCACGATCGTTCGATTTGCGAAAACGATTTTCCCTCCATTCACCTTCTCCCTCTCTCTCCTCCTATCCTGTCGGATCGAATTCAAGCTCACGGATATCCAAGCATGCCTTTTTTTCTCGTCGCCAAACCAAATTTTCAAGTCCGCCCCATTGGCAAAGGGCAAATCCGGCCGATAATTAATTTTCCATATTTATCTACCGAACGTGGCAAATTTTCGATAGTATTGCACATTGAAAATGACAAACCGTCAAAAATGAACAGGCGAGATATTCGTGAAACGTCGCTCTTTCGCCGTCACTTTTCTATACCGATTATCGTCCCCTCTCGCTCGCTATTTACTTCGACAACAGCGAATGTTTATTTCCCTGGTATAAAGCGGAAAGAAAATCGCACCGAGCCATTAGGCTCGCCAAAACATCCGCGTGGACTTTGAGAGGTACATATACCTTCTACCTATATATTATCTATATGTACATGCGTAGAGAGGGGGGGGGGAGAGAGAATGCAATTACAAAAGACTAGCACTATACGTGTCGCTAACTATGCGCGTTGCGCATCATTACAGGGCCGGAGGATCGATATCTCGAATTCGGAGATAATACCCCGACCGCAGAGCGTTGCGTTCGAGTCGCATACCTCGCGCGAACGAACGAACGAACGAACGAACGAACGAACGAACGTGCCTTTTAGTTATCCTTGCTACTACCATCTACCTACTAACGAATAGTACAAGGTGGAAAGAAGAAGAAATGTATGCGCGAACGAACCTTCTTTCGGCCTATTGCTCGGATATTTTTGGTATCGTCGAATCATGCTTTGATCATTATTACCTACGTACGTACGACGTACGTACGTCAAGGGTGACGTAGTAGAATTTCTTCGGAATCGATCGGTCCTACGCGTTGTACCAGAGAGCTCCCGATTCGGTCTGCGCATATGTATTTTAGTCAGGCTTTCGAGCGTTACGCCGTATCGCGACGCGCCGACTATCATTTTCGTGGTCGGCCAGTAATTAACTCTTTACCAATTTGCCGAGCATACCTATTACCTGCTGCTCGTACACGTCGGCTCTACCGATATCTCTCTCCTGACATCCGTCTATTCGTCCATCTCCGTGTCCGACGGAAAGACGCATTCCGCGATCGCTAGATACGACGTTTTTTTTTTTTTTTTTTTCCCCAGGTAACGGGACGAAAGCGGAAAGCGTTACCGTTATCGCACGGCTACGTCCAGCGGCCGTTTCGTGCGAGAAACGATTTTGCGTGCCCGCCGATTGGAAGGACTCGTTGGATCGAGGATAATGATAAATCGTTATTCGCTTCGCTGGCGGGTTAAGTGGACTTGAAAACGCGCAGGGTCCATTGAGCTCCGAATCGAGCCGCGCTATTCTCGAATATAATATCGAATTTTCCATTACTTTTATACTTTTTCTTTATCTTATTTAATTTCTTTCTTTTTCTTCTTTTTCTTTTTTTTTTTTCACGCTCGAGTCGTGGACTTTTACGAGCGTCTAAATTTCTATTCTTCGTTATCGAATTTAAAAGCTACGATACCTACATGTTCCCCACTACAAGATTATTATCGTCTTGGCGTGGTCGCCGTTACATCGCTCCTTTCGAATGCTTTTCTTCCTCCTGAAATCTCATCTCTGTTATCCTTCTCATTCTCTCCTACTATTCTCTCCTTCATCGCGTTCAATAATAATTCGTTCGTATCATTTTCCGTCCATCCAACCCTCGTTCCTTTACTCTCGCAAACGGCATTCTCTCGATTATTCGCTCTCTCTCTCTCTCTCTCCTCCAGCAGCAACCTTTGCTACATCTCCTTGGATAGTTTTGAATTCGTAAGATAACTGCGTCTTTATGTATCGCCACTGAAACTCTCGAGTCTTTTATTATATCGTTTCTCTCTTTCGCTCGCTCTCTACGAATATATACGTCCCATCCACTTTTTTCTTCTTTCCACTTTGTAAGTTGGGAGAGTTCACTTACCGGTTCTTCTTGTTTCTCATTTGGATCAAAGGGTATGCGTGGTTTCTCTACGTACGCACACGCGCACACACGCGCGCGAGAGAAAAAGGTAGAAGAAGACGCATTGGATCCATGCATAGAATCTCCATACTTTATTCTTTATGTCTTGAGACGATTTTCAGGATGGACCGAGGTGTAGACGTTATGCACTTTTCATTATTACATAGGCCCTCGACGGTATCCGTAAGCGGTCTTGCGAACAAAGAACTGGAAAACTTGCCGTTTCTCTTCTCGTCCGCATTTCTCGCAACTCGATCCTTCTTCTTCTTCTTCTTCTTCTTCTTCTTCATCGTCTTTCTTCTGCGGTCAGCCGCTAGCGGATGCCCATTTGTCGGTCTTACTTTTAACGACCACCCCTTTAACCGGCATGGCCACATTTTTCCGGCACGATCTCAGCGATACGCCGCGCATTGTTTTTCGATGAAACTTTCTACCCTTCTCTCCAATTATTTTCTTTCCACGAGTGAAAAACTTGGATCGTACCAACCTACCTATCTACCACGTAACGATCGCTCGAAAGACCCTTCGATCGGCCGAGTTTTCTTTACGAGCCTCTCAGTCGTTCGCGTTTGAAAGACGAATTAATAATAAGCGACCAACGGAGAGCGTGCAATTTTGGTAGAAGCGCTTTCGGAGTGCGAATGGAGATCTTTACGTTTACGAAGCACGTAAAAGGAGGGAGAGAGAGAGAGAGAGAGAGAGAGAGGCAAGTGCAAGGAGAGGCTATCAAGTATAGCTCTTCGCGCAACCATTTACCGTAATATCTCTCCGCTTGAGATAATCTACCTTACGAATCGAGCATTACGCATAGCCGCGTGGTTTTAGAAATGATCATTTTGCGAGGGTGTTCGCGTCAGGCTTGCGCCTTATTTATTTCATCGTTATTCCTATTCGTTAACAACTTATATATCTATGATTCGAGCGAAGAAGCATCAGAGTTAAAAAATTAACACTTAAAAAAGTTATTATAGAAGACTAAGAATAAGAACTAAAGAGTTTTCTATGCGCTCGCAACGATTTCCCAACGACGATCGACTCTATCGATACCATCTTTTCTTACGCTTCGGTTTCTTCAAAGAAATCCTATTTCTTCATAGAAATCCTATCGTCCGTATCGCTCGCGCTAGAAACGCGTCGGTGACTTTATGTCCTACCTTCGATGACGCATTAACGGTCTTTAACCCACACTCTCAGACTTTAAACCTTCATTACGTATACACCAATACCAAATGTTTACATCGAAAGGGAATTACGACGCGTTAATCGCTTGTTGATGATAACAAAGCCGATTTTATATCTTCCATAATCTGGATTTCTCGGTAAGTAACGAGACTTCAAAACCGATACGTTTGTTGGCACGTACGAATCGCTAACAAAATTAATAAATAGGAGCATACGAACGAAGTAGATTCGATATATCCGATTAATCTGACGATAACGTTATCAAATTTCTTTTCTATTAAATCTGATATTAGCTGCGAATTGAACCGCGAGTACGCGTTCGGCGGCAACGATAATTCGACAAATTATTACTTAACGGTTTTGCTTCGTTTCCTTCTCACTCGTCGAATATACGGCTTTAACAAATTATTTCTTTTTTAACGATCAAAACCGAAGATGGAATACCTAAAGCAGGAACTAAACTCCAACCGTACGTTCTCTCCTACAACGGTCGCCCGTTCGTGAACAAAAAGATCGACGAAAAAAGAAAGAATGCATAATCGACGCTCCTTACTTTTTGTTCTCTTGGACAGTAATGAATATTAAGCACGGAGAGAGAGAGAGAGAGAGAGAGAGGGATGAGAGGGAGAGATTGGATAAATAAGAAAGAAAAAACAAATTCATTTCATCCTTTTCGTAATGGCGCCTATATATACGTACATACATACATACATATATATATATATATATATTTTATCGTCTATCAGCTGCGAGCGCGTATAACGAATTTCTCTCTCTCTCTCTCTCTCTCACTCTTTATCTCTCTTTTTTTCGAAACATAACTCAATGAATAAGAATTTATGCGAGTATATTTAAAGGGCTCTTTGGGCGGCATCGCGAGTTTCAATGGGAGGGCGCTATCGTTGAGGCACGCTCTCTATCTTTGCTTCTCGAAATATAAATAATTTTTGGAGCGCATGAAACGTGAATAGAATGAAACGAACGTTACACTCGTAACGCGTGCAACATCGTGGAGTGCTTTAGCACGTAGTATGTCGAGAATCTCGCGATGTCTCGTCGTTCTCATTATATTTTTTTACGCGGATCGTGCGAACGTTCTTCGTTTTATTTCTATCGTTGCTACTGGCGAAAGTCGTGGATTTTTCTAATGCCCTCATTACGGAATCCGATCAATTTAATCGCCTCTCTCCGTTTCTCTGAAAAATTCCCTCCGACGTTCGTAAGACAAGCTTTATCGATTTTCCTATTTAAAGACAAGCTCTCTGGGCATACTCGATGAGATCCCAGGAATTTCTGTTTGTCATTTACCTCGTAATATTTATTTTTATTATTTAAATATTACTCGTTTGGAAACTTTTCTCTTGGCGGCCCTCGAGGGAAATGATCGAGACGTATAGAAATAATGGAATGTTGGAAAAGTAGGGAGGAGAGTTGGTTGAGATCGGTAGGACGTCGGATATCGACGGTAGAATCGAGCTAAATGCGGGATGGATTTCGTATCGTAATGCGAGTAGGGG
The DNA here is from genome assembly GCA_918808275.2 of Dolichovespula sylvestris. Lineage (NCBI taxonomy): Eukaryota > Metazoa > Arthropoda > Insecta > Hymenoptera > Vespidae > Dolichovespula > Dolichovespula sylvestris. The sequence continues at coordinate 9,383,053 of OU964970.1, read as the reverse complement.
AGAGAAGCGGAGATGCATCGAGCACTTGGCTCCTGTACGGCTCGCGAGCAACGTGCGAGCGACGCGCCGAGGACGCGCGAGCCGAGCGTGCTTTCTCCGATCGTTCGTCCCGTCGTACTCACCGAATACAATCGATTCATATTTTTAGTCCGATAGATTCGCCCTTATATTTCCTAGAGGTACGTATCCTAAATACGAAATACGAATAGGAGCGAATGAATTCATAGACGTAATATATATACAAACTTGTTCGTCGGTGGAATATTTCGAGGATCGAAAGCGTACGATCGAATCTCGGCAGTTTAACGCGATTTCCATTGGTGGAAACGGAGAAGTACGTAATCGTAGAGAACGTATCGTCCATCGAAAGGGAATTCCTCTATAGCGAGAGACTTCCGGAAGGAGAAGGATCGAGAGCTCGGATAGAGAGGATGGGTAATACAAGGTAGTTCGCTACCGAGTACCCGACGCTCGTCTTCTCACTGATATCCGCAATGTAAACACTGTACCGTTAGATAACGTTGCCGTATTACGTTTGCGGATGCTCGTCGCGCACTCTCTTCCTCTCGCTCGTCGTCATAATTATCGCGTTGTCTCGAGGACCAAGAGAACGCCGCTCGAAACCTTTCGTAGTGACCATCTATTCGGAATTTTGGCAAGCGGAGCGTGGATTCTCGAACGGTTCAAAAACATACTCTATACCGAGGAACGCGAAAGGGATTATTCGCTCGCGCTCGAGTCGAGTCGAGTCGATTCGATTCGATTCGATTCCATCTATCTCGGCGACGCATAGTTATCCCATAGCCTAGGCGATGAAAGAGATCGTTTTAGTGCGATAACTCCGCCGTTTATAATTTTTGCCTCGTTGAAAATCGTCATCAACGACGTATACTCGGAAAAAGGAACGTGGGAGCGTACGCGATATCTACCGACTTGCCTGGAATTATTCCAAATCTACAATTTTGGCGATTAAGCAAATTCGTATCGAGCTCGGACTCCGAGTAGAAATAATCGTCGTTATTGGAGCGTATTTTCGAAACGCGTTCTCGAATCCCGCGAATAATATCCGGCATCTCCGATAAAGGTGCATCACCTTTTTACTTTCCAAGGATCTCTTGAAATATTTCGCCGATACCGAGTTCCCACGTTTCTCGAGATTCTTCGTGATCTTTGTCGAAACGAAAGGCTTTGAATACTTTTCAAAGAATCGGCATCCATTGTGTACCTTCGCGTTCCGTTCCGAATATATTGTAGTGGTAACATTCGCGTCGGACTAGTAGCATTTTTACAACTCTAATCGCGACGCGTCCTCGTTGGAAGTACTTTGTCGATCAACGGTCCAGAAAAGCCTTCCAAGATTGAAATCGCGACGGAGTCGTCGTCGTTTAATTAATAAACGTCGAAGGCGCGGAGTAACAACGGCAAGATGATATTTTTCTTTCGCGCCTTGCCTTGGCTCTCTGTAATTATAGTATCGTTTACGTAAATGCAAACAAGATAGATGAGAGAGAGAGAGAGAGAGAGAGAGAGAGAGAGGCATGTTAAAGGAAAGAGAAAGTAGTTGAAAGTAGTAGCGTCGAGAGGAAGAGGAAGAGAAACGAAAGAGTCGCGAAAACGGAGTCACGTTTTCTCAGCGATATGCGATGCATGAGGCCTGCAACGTGAAATGCGCAACCGGCAAAGGTGCAAGCACCGAGAAGGACGATGATCCTCGAGGGTTCTCGCGTCAGATGGATCATGGCTAGCCAAAGCAGGAGGCGGTTGCGTGGCACGGCCGAGAGACATCGAGCAGAGGGGGCAGCAGACACCGCTGGACAGCAACGTGCCGCTCATGGTAAACAGCTACGTGCCGGCGCAGAAGAGCCAACGGGACACGGCATCCTGCTGATCCTGTGGCGAGCGAGTGCTTCCCTTCCTTCTCCTTTCCTACCCTCTCCGTTGCTACCTGGTTTATCGCGATAGTCTATTTTACGAGAGAAACGTTGCTTCGATATTAAGGAAAGAGCGGAATGGAGGGATACGGAAAGAATGGCGGGAGGGGGGGAGGGAAAGAAATATTTTCCATGTAAAATATCGATGTTCCGGGCAAATACGTGTCTATGTAACGTACGCGCTTTCTCCTTAATTATAAATTGTTGCCGCGGTAATAGCGCTCTGACCCTTTTAAATTAATGCATCCGGTATCGTTAATAACGAAAACTTTTAGTAGATGAAACCGCGCTAGCCATCTTTTGCTGGATAGACCAGAGTCGTAAACACGGTTGAAAGAGAGAGAGAGAGAGAGAGAGAGAGGGAGAGAGGGAGGGGAAGATCGTACCGCTTGGACAGGCAAAATTCAAAGTTCGGCGCGAATATCAAAGGACAATCTTTGTAAAGTAAATAAAATGAAAATACTTCGAAACGATTCGAAGCGACTCGAAAAGGAGCACTCGTGAAATTGTCAAAGATCTTTAGGAATTCGCCGGGAATAGCAACGTGACCCGATTCTAGTTGGCTAAATTGGTTAGAATTGGTTAGACCGGCCCGTATGCCGGTCTTAATTAAAAACCTCGATTTTATCGTATTCATCTGCGTTCTTTCTTTTTCTATCTCGTGTTCATCGCCGTCGGCCCGATAATAATTCATGCCCTTTTATCGGTTTAATTACATTGCTAACACGGATTCGAGACGAAATTTAATGTTCAATACCTAATATCGACGGGAAATCGCGAGATGACGGTTACGACAAGCTTGATCCACTTCTTCCCCTCTTTCTCTTCCCCCCCCCCTCTCTCTCTCTCTTCTCCTTTCTCGCTCTCGAGGGAGTTTAATCCTTATAAAAGAGCTTCACGATGCGGCTATACTCTTTATTATTGGGTCGAATGCGTTGGATTACGGTAAGGTTCGTACGAAAACCGATCGAAACAATCTCCCTCGATATCGGTTGGTCTTGGAAAGAACGAGAGCTGGAAGTCGGCCTTTCTATCTCCCTCCCTCTCTCTCTCTCTCTCTCTCTCTCTCTCTCTCTGCCCCCCTCTTTCTCTCGCTTTGCTGGAAGAAAAGTTTCGGGGCAAATTTTCATTTCGTCGAGAAAAGTTTTCGCGGCCCATTGAAACTTTAGAAAGATTTCACGCGCTATGCGGTGCGCGGGCGATTCCTCACCGGTGCGGGCGTATGTTAATTTATGTGCGAACTGCATTACGTTGGTAATGTATTCAGTATTCACCTCTTGGAAAGCTCCGGATTTTGGTCTATCTCATTCCCAATCTTTATCACTCTCCCCTAGCTTTGCTTCGTCGTGCAAGTCGTTTTAGTTTCTCTTTTTCCTTCTCGCCATCTTCATTTTCCTTTCACGCTTTATCCATCCATCTATGTCCCCTTTTCTCGCTCTTTCTCTCCCTCTCTCTCTCTCTCTCTAGCGTATAATAAAGAACATACTTTTACGTTGCAACGTTACAGCATCCAATAAAGAGCGCGCGTAAGCGAAGCCATCTTCGGCGCGAGACGAAAACGAGTTACTCTCGTCTTAAAGAAAGAGAAGCGCACCACGAGGGATTCCGAACAATAGGATCCGAGTTCGTATCGGACGTTCCCTTTCGCTTCTCCATTCAATCTCGAAAGCCGACGAATTGTAAGAGGATCTTATCGAACGTTCCGTTTCTCGAAACGAAGATTAATTCGTAAGAAAAATTGGCGTAATTTGAGAAAAGACACGTGGAAAACTATTTTCTTAGTATTACGAAGAATAGTCGAAAGCACGTCGCATGGCAGTTATGAAGACGAGGAGGGCCGGTGTAAACGGGTATGCCGCGCGAAGAACAGGTGGATCGTAAAGTTTGTACTTGGCTTAATGTACACGGCTCGCGAGCATCCGTTAGGACATGATAATATGAGCATAAAAAGGAGACAGCTTTACCCGCTGGTAGAGCATTTTTACGGAAACATCTGTGAGGGTGGGTCATTATGCGAGGTGCGTGTTCGTGCTACGCTGAGCGAGACTGAAATTATGTGATAGGAAAAAAAATTTGAAAATAAAGAAAAAGAAAGGAAAGGAGAGAGAGAGAGAGAAGGAATAAAAAAGGAAAAGTGCTACGGAGCATGTAGTCGAATGGTACAAGGTGGGTCGTAGTTATCGGGCCTAAGGACTACCGTGGATATCTCGTTACTCCGGAACGAACGCGTTAACTAACAATAACCTCGGCAAGATCCATTCGTGTTCCGACAATCGAGACTAGATCGAAGTCGAATGTTCAATTATCGAGGTGAAATCCCACGCGATCCGGAGTCGAATCCTCGAAGCTCTCCCTATTCCCGTTATCGATCCGACATCGAAGCTGAAAGGAAGGAGACGAAGCGAGAGGAGAGACTGCGACCCGCGTGCCTCGTCGTACTAACCTCGACGTCCGATAGAGCGCTAGAACGCAAAGCACAAGGCGAGTTTGCTCGCGTTAAACCCGTTACGTGGCATTTATGGTCGCTTGACATTGATCTCGAATTCCAAATATTCGATTAATTTTCCACGAGAAACGCGAAATTATATCGTATTCGCGCGAAGGTATAGAAACGGTCGTATTCGCGTCGGAGAGGATCGGCCAGGCCCGACTCTCTCTCTCTCTCTCTCTCTCTCTCTCTCTCTCTCTCTCTCTCTCTCGAGGTAACGAAGCAAAAGGTGCATAACCAGGATCAATAAAATATTTACCAGTCGCAAAGGAGAGAGAGTTTACGTTCCACCTGTTAACTCCACCTATAAAGAGTCTGCTCTTCCATCTACTCTCTTCCCTCGAATCTGTACCGCACCCGTTCCTACTCGTTCGTGGCAGCGATCGAAGCGCGTTCCAGCGAGTTTCAAAAGATTACCAAATTCACGTGAGATGATTCGATTAAGGGGATAGAAAGCTCCGAAAGTTTCGTTACTATTCGCTTAGATCCATAATATAGACCTTTGATGGGTGGGGAGCGAGGGCTACGTATCCGAAGGAAACGTTCCAAGAAAGAAGCTACGAGACGGGTCTCCTTCGCGACGAGTTAAAAGTACGGGATAAAGGTGGAATTCGAAAAAGAACGAATCGATTATTCGTGCGTCCGAGCGTGCCGAGTTTACCAAAGAAGAATATTTTCCGAGTACGCGCGTTAGGAACGGTCGGTAGGAATAGAAAATTATTTCGATGCCAGGCAAACCTATAACGCTCGATTACGATCGAACGTTCGAGCATAAAGACGCTCGGTTCCCTTTTGAAGGAAAGGCGTATCGCCTACGCGCGCACGCACCATGCTCCTCCGCACACACCGTCGTCTAATTATACCTCGCGCATATACGTCTGATGGGATAGCTCGTACCAACGCACACCGCAAGTTCTCGCCCGAGCGCCGACCTCGATTATTAATTATTAGTTAGCAAGAACTTGCGAGCATTCCCGTAGCTAATTGAAAAGCGTACGTGTGCGCGTATGTATATATATATATATATATATATATATATATATATATATATATATATATATATAATATCCGATACGTACGATCCGAAACCGCGTATTCATTTTCCGCCCGAAGAGAGATAGATTTTTTACGTTTCAACGAAGACTCATCGCCGACCTTTGTACCGATGCGATTCGTTATAATTAAAATCTTTCAGCGATCTCGTAATCTCGATTCGTAAAATTTGACGTATATACAGGTCGAAGGCAAAAATGGACGAGTATCGACGAGACTCTTTCGTTCGTTCGCAACCCATCCCACCGCGGGTATCGCCTTAATAACGAGCACGTAATGGTCTTAAAACGCTTGTAAAATTAATGATATGCAAAGGCCATTAGGAGAGCCGAAGCCAGCCGGCGTTTCGTGCGTCGTGTATGCAACGGCGCCGAGTCGGTTGTCACGTTCGTAAAGGCTTCTTAAAGGGATTATACGGTTCGGAGAGTTCGTGGCGTTCGCCTCCTCTCGATCCCATCGCCTCCTTTAGTCGTAAGTGCGTTACCCGAGAAACCGCGTTGCGAACCGCAACGTTCCCGTGTACCGAGAAATACACGAACCTACGGCGTACCAGATATTCCACCGATCGCACGAAAACGCCTTATAATGCTCCTAGAAATTATAATTGCTTTGGGTTTACTTCGAACGGGCCAATTAAAGGACGCAAAAGTTTACGAGAAAGGATCCATCGAAATCTCTTCTCGTCGATTTACCTATTTAAAGCTTTTCAAATGTCATCTTCCGCTAGGACCAAATAAAAGGGGAGATAAATTCTACCAAATAATTTCATTGTCGCTCGGATATCGGAGAAACTTGGCCGATTTGCTTCTCTTTTCGGGTCCCTCCGAAACCTCTCGCGCATTCGGCTCCCATCTTCGGCCCCTTTTAAAATTGAAATTGGCGTTATGCGAGCGATCCCTTCATTAAATATTCGCTGGATAATCGGCTGCGGCGACTGCAGCGATAGCAGCACCACCGGAGGACCGATGGAGAAGGATTTCCGTTACGAATTGATATATCGATGAGACTGGCACAGGCTAACGGGAAGGAGTTCCTCTCTATCGAAAACTCAGGGGGATTACGAACGTTAATTAGTTATTGGCTCGAACCATGGACATAGTCTGGTTATATCAATAGTCTTATTCGAATATCGAAGCGCTCGTTTTACTCGAATTCTCCCTCCGGGGAGGGATAGAGAATTTTATATTAAAATTATACGAAGAAGAGCGTTGAAATTTCGTCGTACGTCGAGGACGATCGAACGAAACGTCGGTAACGTCGTAATATTATAGAATCCAACGATTCGATTTTAACGATTATAAACAACAATTTTTCGAATGGACGATACGAGAGAAGTCGTTGGGTCAATGGTTCGGGTTTAATCGATCTAGGAACACTTTGTTACCACGGAGCATCTGTGCCGATCGAAAGGACCGAGCGATCTCGGCGTCGAGCCGTCGAGCCGTCGAGCCGTCGAGCCGTCGAGCTGTCGAGTCATCGTGTCACGATTTCGCATTAATCCAGTGCGCTTCAAAGCGAGAAGCAGCTTACCTCGAGATTATTCGAAAGCGTCGCATCGGCGATTCGCCTACCGATCGGGCTAGCTAATCCCATGGTTTACGGTCCGGGCAAAGATATGATCTGTCCCACATGGCGGTTCTCCATTTGTCAATCGCGCACGAGCACGCGTCGAGCTTCTCCAAGCACTCTATCCATTCCCAAACGATCCGTCCTTCTGAACCATAAACGCCGAGAAATAGGACGACGCGAAACGTGCGTGCGTAACGATTAACGAATTGTTATTAAACCGCGCAACGTTCCTCGTTGCAATTGCGAGCGAGATAGGACGTTGCTCCGCGGCAATTCTTTCCCCGGATAAACCAATGTATTTATTTCATCGAGTGCGTCGGTCTTCTCTTCTCCTTTCGGATCGGTAGAATCGTTGGTCGCCGAAAGGGTGAACGTAAGATCGATCTTTGGACCGTCATCCTTGTCGCAAGAAAATTTCCGTAAAAAAAAAAAAATACAAACGTTCCTAGGTAGAAAGCGCTTTTGCGTTCGGTTTTGGGTTTAGGACGAAAACGGCGAACGTTTAAAAAGAGAAATATTTCTTTCTCGATCTTCGTTTCGAAATAAAAGTCTCTAGTCTTATGTATATCCTAAGTGTATACTCTGTGGTCGACGGCCGAACAAAATTATACTCTTTGTGAAAGTCGCGTTACACCTACGTAGGTAGATACGCTCGGCGTAGGAACGCTATTATTCCACGATCGTTCGTTAGCGTTTTATTTTAAAGCAAGTGTACATACCGCCTGCGTGTTCGTAAAAGTTCCTTTGAGCGTCGATTTAAATTTGCAACTACTCATTCCGGGCTAAGCGCTCGCAATTTGCATTTTGAATCTCTCTCTCTCTCTCTCTCTCTCTCTCTCTCTCTCTCTCTCTCTCTCTTCATGGTGCTCCTTAGCGCATGATTTAATTATCTCGCAATTTCACGAATTGCCTTCCTCGTTTATGTACTGTTTTCCCTCTACTCCGTGGTATAAAGAAAGCATCATTGGTTATTAATGGAACGTAGTTTTAGCGAGAGCGATAGAAAATCCGTTAAACACCTCTGCCGTGAAAAGAAAATGGTCTCTGGACGAAATTCCAGGATTTAGGGATGGATAGAGAGAGAGAGAGGACCGTATCTGTTTTCGCGAACGCAGATTTCTAATCGCGTCTTTGAATCCGTTTCGCTCGGTTGCTCGTTAATCGGCAATCGGCGATCCGGATAGGACGATAGGATTGGTAGTTGGAGAAAGGTAAAGGGTAGGAAGGAAGGAAGGAAGGAAGGAAGGAAGGAAACGAGATACGGTCACCGTCATTTCCGAAACGGATGCGCCACCGGGAGCAGCGTGGCCCAACAATAATTGTCGTTACGGTTACGCCTCCGTTACCGGCGACTCTCCGTTAAAAACGCACGCACACGCCATGTTACACGTTATTCTTGCTTTCCTACGTTTTACTGTGCGTTCGTATGCTACTCTCTCTCTCTCTCTCTCTCTCTCTCTCGCTCTCTCTCTCTCTCTCTCGCTCTCGAATACCCGATACGGACTTTATTCTATAAATCGAATAATAACGGACCGAGGAGACGGCTTAATTGCCGAGCGGTCGATAGGGAAGAACGAGAGAGAGAGAGAGAGAGAGAGAGAGAGAGAGAGAGAGAGAGAGAGAGAGAGAGAGAAGGGAGAAGGTAGAGACGGGGAGGAACGATAGCTAATTAGTAGGAATCTTTAATACCATATCGAACACGTTGTTTATTCGTTCGTTAATAAGTTATATCGTTCCTTCGTGTTGTACGTAATTGCATACTCTATTAGCGAATCCTATTGTGCTTTTTGAGGTACATCCTATCGTCGTCCATTGTTGCATTATGCTCAGGCTCGTGCGCGCACGCTCGATCGTTTCAACGCGCAAAGGTGTTGGTTACATTGGACTATTTCGAACAGGCCGTAGATACCGTGAAATGCGCTAATGCAAAACGTAATTAACGTCGGAACCGTATCGTTTACGGTCGATCGAAACGGAAAGACTCGCTGGATATCGTTATAAAGGAAAACTTCTATTCGCCGAGGGCCCCGCTCCCCCCCCCCCCCCTATTTTTCAGCTATATTTTAATATAGAACAAGTTTGACGGTAAAGTTCTCTTCGAACGTTCGAGGATAAAAGTATTAGTTCGAGAGTTAGGATATTAAGCTAATCGAGACAAATTCATAGAACCCTACGCGTTCTCTTCGTCTCCGACCCTATCTCTATATCTCTTTCGGCTTTAGTCTAGAAGGGAAAGCAAGAATTTCATTCGGACGGAGGTTCGACGGTTTCCTCCTCGCCGCCTCGACGCGCCAAACTAAGATGAAATCTGCCCCGTCTCGCGCCCTCCTCTACTCCTCGCCTTTAATTAGACGGATTAATTGCGCCGGTCCGCGAGTTAAATTCTCCATCCAGCAGCCACGGCCAGCTTTCCCGAGTCGAATCCTCTCGTACCACCACCACCACCACCTTGAGAGATCTTTGGAAAGTCGGGCGACGAACGAACGGAGAACTCGTGAAACGAGAGGACTCGTTCGCGGTTCCGACTTGAAATTAGAAAGTAGGGGGGGAGAGAGAAAGGGACGCACTTTGAAGAAGACGCTTTGCGCCAATCTCGCCGAAAACAATAGCCGAGGAAAAGGAAAATTCGCGAGTACGTCCTTCCCTTTACGTAGCTATACCGTATTAAAGTAGAATCAAAGGAAATATAAGAGATCGATGAGTGAAAATGAAAGGACGAAGAGGTACCGTTTCGTTCGATCGTTATCGCCCGACATTTGGCAGGAAGCGGTCTAGCGAAAGATCACCGAGGAAAAAAGCTCGTCCGACGTATCTCTCTACGAGGGAAATAAAAAAGGGGAAAAGAAAAGAAAAGAAAAGAAAAGAAAAAAAAGAAAAAAAAAAAAAAAGGAAGCATAGAACGGGTTTGGTGGTGATGGTGGAAGCGTGCTGGTCGGTGGTTCGAAGAGCGAACGAGGGAAAACGAGAACGTCGCGCCGATGAAAATCTTTTTGAAAGGCCGTTCGTGACTGTCCGTCAGCAATCGTGGACGCGACGGGGTAGCAGCAACGATCTCAACGAACGAAAAGTTCGTTTGCGAGCCAGCTCGCAAACTCGAACGCGCGATATTCGTGACGACCGAGAAACCGGAGCAACGGCCACGGTTTTATCCGAAACGAATCGAGAAACCAACGACGACTGTGACATTTAATACGCGTATGTATGCCCCAGTACCAATTCTCAATACGAATTTCGCCCCGATCCTATAAACTTTTTCTTCCTTCTCTCTGCTTCGGTTTATTTTGTACGTTTTTCAAACTAGTCATGCATTGGGCGAATTCGACGAGCGATCCCTCGAATCCTTCGATTTCTTGCCGAAATGAGTATAGTCTCTCCCTCTCCCTCTCCCTCTCCCTCTCTCTCTCTCTCTCTCTCTCTCTCTCTCTCTCACTCGCTCCACGATGGAAAGAAAAGAGGCCGTGCTTTTTGGCCTGGAAATTCGATATAAAGAGAAAGAGGCGAGAGGGAGAGAAGAGAATATTTCTTCCTCGTCGTCGTTATACGCGTTGTAAGAATTTGTCCGATCAAATCCAACGATTGGTTTTATATAGATGATACCTACGTTCGATCTCATTCGTTCGCGTATCGCAGCGAGATGGAATGAGCGACGAACTCGTCGACGCGTCACCGCAAACAAAGAAAACATATATAAAGGACGATATTTTTCCACTTTTCGTTACGATTTTGCCACGTTAAAGTAATATTAATTATCACCTGTGGTGTATGTATTTACAATTTTATCGTTTATCGATCGGAAAAGCTTTCGTTCCAAAAGCTTTTATTTATATAAAATAGAGTCGGGGGAGAGAGAGAGAGAGAGTGGCGAAGTATATCGTTGGTCTATATTTCACGTTTCACGGAAGAATTACTCGCTCGTCGAACTTTAAAAAACGTCGAAAGCGTTCTATTCGAACACGTAACGGATTCGCTTTTTTAACGATTTACATTTATTTCTCGATAGAACGGTCCGATACGGTATATACCATCGGGGTATGCAGAGCGATGATCGAAAAGCAATGAAAAATGTCGAACGCGTGTTCGCGATAGGATCTCGATTCGACCAAGGTCTGGGTGAAAACACGCGGCCGTTCCCGATAAGCTGCATCACCGTAAGCAACTTTAATAAGCTCTTGTACTCCGTTCCGTCTATTTCCGCTAACTCGGAGAAGAAAGGTGAAAGAGAAAAGAGAATTGGACGAAAAAGCGCCTCTCGCAGCGTCATGGAAACAAATTGCACAGTGATAAGATTAGTTTTAGAACGTTGTTGCTACGTTTCGACGAAGCGAGATTACAATGCCGGAGAAGGATGGGGCATTTGTACGAGATGAATCGAATTCGTATCTCTCTTCTCAACAATTTTTAACGATCACGAAAGTTCGACTACGCAGCCGTCGTCGTCGTCGTCGTCGTCGTCGTCGTCGTCGTCGTCGTCGTCGTCGTCGTCGTGGACGTGGACGAGGATGAGGAGGAGAGCTCGCGTGACTTTCCTAACTCGATTAGTAGGAGCGATTAGCTGGCTTCGTGACTAACTCGAGAAAATGCGAGAGAGGAAGGCGACGAAACGCATTTTACCCTCGCACGAATCTGTCCGAAAGTACCTCTCACCTTTTATTAGTCCTTTTATCAAATTATTCGAATCGGAAGGATATCTTCGACTTGCTCCTCCTCTTCCTCCTCCTCCTTCTCCTCCAGGAACTTCCTAGCGATAACGATTCTTTCGTTATCTCGAAATAACGTTACCACGTTGGATTTGCACGAATCGAAACGCGATACGAATAATCGAAAAGACGAAACGAGCAGGAAGGCTTAGAAAAGAAAATCTCTTTTATCGCGAAAACGTAATAGTCGCGAACGAATGGCGAGGCTAAATAATAGAAATCGATTGGATAATACCTACGAGACGAAACGAGAGATAATTCGCGCGAGATATTTCTTTCTATCGTCGCGTTTCATCTCTCTCGCTATCCCCACAGTTTTTTATTATCATCATTTTCCATTATATAATCGTCGCAGGGAGTTGGCTTTGCCATATGGCAACTATATAGAAAAAATTGCATGCACGTCGATTATGCGTCTTGTCGCGAGAAGAATTTACATCGTAAAACTTGTGCAACGTTCTACCCGTCTCTTCCTTCTCCCTCTTTGTCGTTCGCTTCTGTGCGAAGGCTTGACGACGCGGCCGCGTCAAAATGTGTACTACGAGTTTGCACGTAATAACAGAGAGAGAGGGAGGGGGGGGGGAGCGGGGAAAAAGAGAGAGAGAGAGAGAGAGAGAGAGAGAGAGAGCGAGCTTTCGTGCTCTATCGAAAGCAGCATCGCTGGCTTGTATATCCCCGACAAGCGACACAGTCACGAAGGAGTCACGAGAGAGTCACGAGAGAATAATTTTCATCGCTCGTCCGGGACGAGTCTATTCTCGCGGATCGATCCTTTCGACTTAGCACGAATTCAGGAGGACTTCATTTTCGAGACAACCCGATACGAAGGAGATGCGAGTCAGTGGCTCCTCTTCCTCCTTCTCTTTCTCCCTCTCCTTGTCCCCTTTAGAGTTTATCGAATCGAGATTGGTTTGTTAAAGTTCACCGATCATTTCCGGAGTAACAGACTGTTGGGCCGTGGAAGGGTCGAAGACCGGAGGCGAACGGTTTCAAATTTTATCCAATTATCGACTGTCGATGCCGCCTCGACGACCACGCTCTCGCTAACTTGTACGTCGCAGCCATTTCGGAGGGCATCGCATCGATTCGATCTTCGAGAGAAGGATTTTATCTATCCGCTGTTACGAAGGGAAGCAACCATTTTTTACCCTCTCCTCCTCCTCCTCCTCCTCCCCCTTCGTCCTCTTCTTCTTCCCGTTTTTATGTATAGATCGCAACTCGCCGACGCTTGCGCGCCTTCGATTTATTTTATCGGGAAAGGGAAATGATAGGCACGATTTACTTTATTACATAGTCTTAAAGTAACTAGCTTTCCTCGCTGAACGATATTTGACCATTTTGAAAGGATTTTTCTAGCTACTTAGCTAGCTAGCTAGCTAGCGAACGAGCGAGCGAGGTACGTCGAAGGTGATCGCAGCGACGTCTGTAGGCGAATTTCCATCGACTCTTATACCGTTCCTCCAACCTTACCGATCTTCGATACGTCAGATTTGTACCAATCTCTTCGGCAGATACGACGATGATTCGACTTTGCCGTAAGAAATCAAAATTCAAATAACTATTCGACGGGGTGGGAATCGGAAATCCGGCGTCGAATCGATCTCGTTTCACCTCGTCGACCCTGTCCGATCGAGTTTCGGTCTCTCTCCCTCTCTCGAAACAATACGCGAAACTGTTCGAGTCGAGAAATATTTGTCCTCGTAAACGATAAACGTCAACGAAGGCTAAACGAAAGATATACGGGTTTGATCCTTTTAACGATTCCGAGGAAATTATACGCGGGACGTCGAATCTTGTCGAAAAGTTCAACTGGATTCTTTCTTATTCGATAAAGAGGAAGAGTGGAGAAACCGGGATAAGCCAACGGACAGGAGACAAATGTGCGGTACGGGGTAAGATAGTAGGAAAGAAAGAAGAAAGAGTCGATACAGTGGTACCTAAAGTATAATAGACATAATGTATTTAATGTAATAACGTAAACAAGATAATGGTTTTGTACAAATGGCTTATATGTATAAAAGTCATTTCCAGCGGCGAGCGCGATATGGAAACGGCATGACGGCTGAAATTTCGATCTATTACGAGTGGGTTCTCGCGAGATTATTCTCCTCGTATATCGAAAGGAGAAACGGCTCGCCGTTGGATAAAAAGGAAAGGAGATTACACGATTACAGATGGACGAAGACAAATGCACGAGAACATCGAATGGGCACGAGTATAAAACATTAAATCCCACGCTTTCGTATTTGAGCTTTTTCCCGAACTTTCTTTATTTTTTTTCTTTTTTCTTTTTTCTGTTTTTTTTTTCTTTTCTTTTTGTTTTTTTCCTTCGTCTTTTTTCTCTTTTCCTGCCTTCGCCATAGATCGTATCGTATCCCGATACTCTCCTACCGCTTTTCGAATCGGACATTTTTTCAATTAACCTTCGTCTTCGACTTAACGCGTCCTAGTAGTAGCTCTATTCCTTATTCCCTCGTTGTCGCCTTGCAAACGTTATATATCGCGATCGCCCAATCAAGAGATAGGCATACGTATTTACAAGCGCCTTTTTCTTTCTTTTTTTTTTTTTTTCTTTTTGCGTTTTCTTTCTTTCTTTTTTCCTTTTTTTTCTTTTTCCTTTTTTTTTTTTTTTTTTTTTATCGTTAAAACACCAAACCTGTTAATCGGGATGGACTCGAATTACGAAGGTTCCGTTCCTATTTAAAAACAAAAATCTCCTATTCTTTGGACAGGATTCGATTGTTTGTTCCGCGATTCGATCGGTTATACCCAAATTTGCCTGACCGTTTTATCCTCAGTAAAATAGAATCGAACGAAATGAAAAATAAATTGGATATATTTCCGATCGAAATACGCGTTCAACTATCGAAATACTCCCCCCGGGAAACAGGCTGTAAGATAAGCGCGGTACGTCATTTCGCGGAGATTTGTCCCGCTTATTAATACTATTCGAATAATGTTACGAGTTAGAAGAAAAGGAATCGATTTCGCAAGTATCGTCGTTCCGATAATTGGTTAAGGAACGCCGAGCGTTATCTGTGGTAGTCGTAGCTCGGATTGGTAAAGACCGTGGCCTTGAGCGTGACCGACGATAGAGACGCGTAATGCGAAATCTCCGAGTCGCTGGCCTTCCTCGAGCATTTCCTCCTCTTTCTCTCACTTTTCTCACTTTTCTCGCTTTTCTCACTTTTCTCGCTTTTCTCACTTTTCTCACTTTTCTCACTTTTCTCACTTTTATCGTGTCTCCAGAGTCTGTGAAGTGTCAAGGAAGCCTTGGTATGGTAAGGCTTGTACGTCGACGACGTGGACGCGAGCGCGTCGTCGGGACACATGCGGCACTTGAGTAGTCTCGGTGCCAATGACCTTTCGACCGTGCCAGGATCCTCGGCCGGACCTTCGCCGGGATCCTTGGCCGAGGGTTCCTCGGCAGGTAATACTTTGGCCGGGTCTTCTTCGTCGACAGGTACCTCTTCTTCGATCGGGCCTTCGGCCGAGCCCTCCGAGGAGCCACTTTCCTTTCGATTTTCGATGCCCTTTTCTCCGTCCACGTCGTCGGTCTCGCTTTCGAAGGATCTCTTCTTCCTCCTCGGTGAATCGTTCGGAAATATCGTAGGTTGCTCTTCGTCTTCGAGCTCGCATCCGACGGCCTTCCTCGGTTGTCTCTGCTTCCTGGATCGCCTCTCGCTCGGTTTCCTCTCCTCGCTATTGGGCACCTCGCGAACGCGTTCCGAGTTGTCGGTGGAAATGGCGGAATAGCTCTTCTCGTCGTCGGGAATACTTCGGTGATAGCTGATGCTGCACGTAAAATGACGATTAGATGTTAAAACCGAATCACGATCACGAGAAACGCTTTCGTTCGTTCTTTCGATATCGCTGACGCGGTCGATTTCGCCGCAGTCCTTGTCCTCCCCGTTGCCGTGCTCGAGGCTTTCAAGGTCTTCTCGACCTTTCGGCCTTTGCCTCTCCTCCTCCAACGGATATGCCATAGTCGCTGCAGTTGCAGGTGATTTTACCATCTCGTGGCTGCAACCACCGCGGCACTGTTCCATAAGTTACGTTCGCGTCATTTTTCTATCAATTAATCAGCATCCGTCATACGACGAGATAAAGACACATAAGAAGGAAAAAGTCAGATATAGACAGCGAGAGAGAGAGAGAGAGAGAGAGAGAGAGAGAGAGAGTGTGCGTGTGTGTGTGTGTGTGTGTGCGCGCGTGTGTGAGAGAGGGAGTGCGTGTGAGAGAGAGAGAGAGAGCGAGCAAGAAAGAAGGTAGAAAAAATCAAAAGTGAAACATCTAGGTACGAGACCAACATATTCTACGACATCGAAAGCTGAACGAAGCGTGCAATACCGATTAAAGAAAATATCGTAAAAAAATGACGCGAGAACGTAACATAACATGGAGGACAGGTGATGCTGGAGGTGGAACGGGTGGCACAACGACGAAAGACGAGTCGTGCGTTCGAATACCATGCGACAGGTCACAAAAAACGAGACGTGCATCGACGAAATTCTTCTGTATTCAAACTTTTTTCTCCCGCGTCCCGTATTTTTGGTGACCCATCGTCGTTCGTACAACGATAAACGTAAATCTTAAAATATAAAATTCAAGAAAAATTGGAAAAAGAAATTTTTCGTGCATTCGTACGTGCTATACGACCGACGGCATTGCCAGCCTGCGCGTATGCGTCTTTCTGTCTCGTTCGGCCCGACGAAAGAGAATTTATGTTTATCAAAATTTGCCCCCCCCCCCAAAAAAAAAAAAAAAAAAAAAAAAACAGAGAGAAAGACAGATAGAAATAGATCGATAAATGCAGATAAAGACAGATAGAGACAGCGAGAGACGAAACGAGATCATTGAAATGAAATAAAACGCGTTAATGCGAGCCCGAGCTTTATCAACTATGCATATATTTATCGACAGCATAAAAGGACGAAACGTCAATTAGCGTGACATCGGAACGTCGGGATTTTAATCGATCGTAAATAGGTCGAAAGCCGCTCTCCTACCCCTTCCTATTGCTCGACACAATATTCGTACGGAACGCGTACGTTATTCGTTGAAAGGTAATCGTTCATCGTTCGTGTCGGCACGATAAAACCCGCTCAAACGTATTTGCGTACTCGCAAAGCTGTTCGTGAGATTAGTTTGTTGGGGGCCAAAAAGAAAAAAAAAAAAAAAAAAGAAGAACTAAAAACCGAAACGTAATAAAAAAGAGAAAAAAAAAAAAGAAAAACCAAAGTCGAAGAAAGAAAACGAAAAAAAAAAAAAAAAAAGAAAGAAAGAAAACAGGGATTAGAGGAGCAAATACCGAAAATACCGGTAAATAAAGAAACGATAACGATAAAGCGAACAGAACGAGCAGCAAAACTCGACAACGCTATCGGCTTACCCGAGTATAGTGGTCGGTGGTATTACGGTGGTGGCAGGTGTGATCGCCGGTGCCGGTGCTGGAAAAACCGGTGGACCAGGTGGCGGTCGTCCTCCAGCAACGGGACTGTAAATTAACCAGGATCGTCGATAATTAAGCTTCGCTTTTCGTAAGATTCGAGAAATGTATGAAAAAAATAAGCGTCCGACGAAGAAAATAAATATCTTACTGAATGGGCTGTTGTTGACGATTGGTAGGCGGCGGTGGGACGGGTGGTGCCGTCGAGCTCGTAGCCGGTGCGTTGGCGCTACTGACGCGATGCACGTGCAATTGATGCATTTGCAACTGCGCGGCGTCTTCGCCGAGGAAGGAACATCTCGAGCACTGTCTTCTGTTGTGTACCTTGAGCACGTGCGTCGAGAGACGCTCCGCACGTGCCGCTTTGTACTCGCAAAGCATGCAGGCGAACGGCTTCAAGTGCGTATTCAGATGACGCTTTAGGCACCAATTATCAACTCCGCTCCACGAACAATAGCTACATGTATACCTATGGGACGCGAATAATACATCTCTTATTCAAACTGGTTCATCCGCGTTCGTAATTTGCTCGTACGAGCAAGTATCTCTACGTTACCTTCTTTCTTGGGCTCCTTTCGAACCTCCCTTCAAATGACTTTTACTGTTGCAGCCGCCATTTTGCACTCTTCTACCTGTTCCACAGTTGTTCGCATCCGGCTGCATAATACCTGGCGCCGGCATAGTCGTCGGTTGATATATGCCTGTCGCACCCGCGGTCGTACCGGATCCAGGATTAGGCTGTAATTGATAACTTTTGTTGCCATTGTAATTGGACGAATAGGTAGCGTGTTGTTGTTGCTGCTGCTGTTGCTGCTGTTGCTGCTGCTGCTGCTGTTGCTGTTGCTGTTGATTTCCATTATTACCGGTAGGTGTCGCACTCGAGTCCTGTTGCAAAGGTTTGGGAGCGGTCGTTCCGGGCGGTCTCCTTATTCTTGACAATTCGTAGCCGTGTTCGCGATGCATACGAAGAAAGTGTTTCTTCACGTGATCGGCACGATTGAACGGTTTGTAGCAAATGTAACAATGGAAGGGTTTTTCCTCGCGGTGAATATTTTCGTGACGCGTGTATAGGTCGCGTCTATCGGTTCCGTATGGGCAATATGGACAAGTATACCTTTTGCCGCTGGCCGATGTCGAGGCCGAAGTTGGCATCGTTGCCGAGTTCTGTAATCAGAATCGTAAAAAGAAAAGAGATAGGTCGTCGTCGTCGTCGTCGTCGTCGTCGTCGTCGCGCACCGCAGAAAGTTATAAAACGATAGAAAAGTTATCGCGGCCAGTGCCCGATTTACCTGATGTAGGTGGTGCTGGGACGACGACGGGGCGGACGGTAATTCTTGCAAAAGAAAGGACGAGGTCATCGGTAATAAAGCGGCAGGTACGGTCTGCGTTTCCTGAGTCCTCCGGGTAGGTGGCGCGGCCGTTTCCGCGCGTTCCCTCAATCTTTCCAGATATGATACGACTTCTTCGGCCTTGAGCGCCGTCTGTATGTATTCCTTACGGGGCGAAATGTGCCTGTGTCTGTTGTCGTCGTTTATAATCCTCGACGAGTGTAGTTCCATAAAATGTTCGGCCACCTCTCGTGGCCCACCTCCCATAACGTCGCCTATTACGAGAAACATTTTTCTACTTGAATACGACCGACGTAGACTCTCGTCGAGCGTTAATATTCTTTAATAGAGCAACGAACGTACCGCACTCGTAGCATCTCCACGTTCCCTTGCCGGCGTGATAAGCGGCTATTCGACTGCCATCGGTCCCTTTAAGAGGTTCTTCCTCGCAAGTCCAATTGCCTTCGTCGCTCCCGTCCGTACCATTTCCGGCGTCATCTTCGGTCTTGAACGTTACAGAGGTCTCGAATTCGTTTTGCACGCTCGAAGCTATGTGATCAAACAATGCGAAAACAATGGTAAATAAAATTAGGAGGCGATCGTAAGAGAAAGAAAAGGAATGTATATCTGTACGGGGCCATCCGTATTTGCTTCTCGAAACGAAATAACGCTCGTATAGTTTCGATTTTATATATTGTTCAAATACGAGGATATTATTAGATATTAATAGATTGGACGAAGATATAGAAACAAAGAGATAGAGAAAATATCGACTTTAAACTAGTCTCGATAAAGTTATTCGACGTACTTCTGTGATCGGGATCCTCCCCGTAAAGCTTCCGAGTAATTTCCTTGAACATATCTTCGTAGCAGTCCAACCTGCTAACAGTACCGCTACCCTCCATCTTCAAAGTCCCCAGTGGTCGCCCACTATTCCAGGAACAATAATCCTTCCCTCGTGGTCGTTATCCAGGACCCTTCCTTTTACCTGCATACAAAGTCGTCTTTGTAAACTCTGACAAACAGGGAAAGTCCAAAGTGCACGAGGCATTCTCTCTTTGTCGGTTATTAACGTTACAAAACCCGATTCGCTCGTAAATAATAGTGACTCATGCAACGAGAAAGATAAAACTCGAGACACCCTATCGCGAGTGGAAAACTCTAAAGGGCGATCGGCCAGCTAGCCGTCTTTGTTGGTTCTTTAGGTA
>OU964970.1:9303330-9358330 GCA_918808275.2 Dolichovespula sylvestris | reverse complement strand
GCGCGCCTACGGGTATTGTAATATAGAACGCCGTCTTAAAATATATACGCGATGACCGAAAAAAATGTATGAAAATATATGAACGTGCGTAATTTGAAATTAGATAGGTACGAAATTTTTCGAATATTTTCAAACGCGAAACCGATCCTCCGTATGTATTAAGAATTACTTACGAACGGCTTACGATAATAAATAGGATCGGCTAATAATAAAACATCGATTATATCGGTGTCAGATATTTATTTTACATCAAAGAGCAAAGTTCGATCAAATCGAAATCAATTTTTCGTTGCGTAAATGAGAGAAACGCAAGTATTCGTATTCTTACGCAATTTTCTTTATTTTCAGTTGGTTAAGGCGGCTACTAGTAGTTGGCAAGACGTACGAGAAAAGAAGATAAAAGAAAAAGAAAAGTTGGAAGAAGAAAAAGATAACGAATAAAAAAAAAAATGTCTCGATCGCGAGGAGGGTCCGCTTTCGCGTAAGTACACGTTAAACGAAGATCGATTAACGTCTCCCCATCGAATATAAGCGATGTGCGACGGAACAACATGCTCGGTTAGCGTTACGTTGTCACAGAGAGAGAGAGAGAGAGAGAGAGAGAGAGAGAGAGAGAGAGAGAGAGAGAGAGAGAGAGAGAGCGGTTTACGAGGATGAACACGAGCCGGCACGGCACACGGACGTCAGTTCGTACGTCACGTCGTGCGAGATGCGCGTTGTCGGCCGTCATCGTGCAAATAGAATCATTCTTCTTGCTTACAGGTTCTTGACGCCTCTCACGTACTCCCGATAGTCGCAAACGAGAGGAAAAAGCATTCGTCTCCGGAGAATGCATTTTTTTTCTCCTCGTAAGATCATAGGATCAATGGGAAATGTTAATGAATACGACTAGACGACTAAGACGGTAGGGGGAACCCTACCGATCTTTCTCTTTTTAATGTATTATGAAAAGCGCGAGGATAGAAGCTCCGAGGTCATTCGCATTCACGACTGCTCGTGGAAGAAGCGGAGCGCGAGGGAGACGCGCGTTACGATCGGCGTCGGCGTCGGCGTCGGCGTCGGCGTCGGCCTCCGCGTCGGCGTCGTTGCCTTTCACCCGCGAGGGAGAGAGAGGCGAAGCGCAGTGGTGGTCGTGGCGTCGCGTAAGCGCGTGACCGCCATATTGCCCGAACTCTCTCTCTCTCTCTTTTAAATACGAGGAGAGCTCGACCTCGAGGAGGTGGAGGACGACTACAACTACGACCACGACGACGACGACGACGACGACGACGACGACGACGACGACGACGACGACAAGGACGAAGACCTGGACTTCTCGAGTCGAGGTATTATCCGGTCTATCTCGATGCTCCCTTGAAGAGTTTACCTATGAGAAGAGAGTGAAACGTGCTGGAAGAAAGAAGAAGAAGAGCAGAAGATAACGATAAAGATGCTGCGAAAAAACGAGAGATAAATTAAAGGGGCCGGCATCGTTGCATTTTTCGTGCTCTTTCGTTCTCCAAAATTATCAGCGTCGAGCACGCTGACCACACGAATCTTGACGCCGATCATTCGATTTTAACGAAAGAAAAAAAAAAAAAGAAAAGCGCACAGGATCGGTCAAAGATAAATTCCTGGCACGAGGATGCGTAACTGCGTGGATACCTATTCGAGGAAAAATAAAAACAAGTAATAGTCGAATTTCGTGGAGAAAAAGTGGTGAAAAATCAAGAATTTTCGTTATCCAAGAGAGATAACTCCTGGGATCCTCTTACGTGCGTCCTACAGCGTGACAGTGCCGCGAGCTCCTCTCTCCCTCTGGTCTCGACCTCTGCCAATCAATAACCGACAGACCGACTTGCTCGACGTCGCTCTACTATTCTTTATCTCCCTCTTTTCTATCTTTTACACGTACCTCTCTTTTTCTCCCCCACCTCTCTCTCTCTCTCTCTCTCTCTCTCTCTCTCTCTCTCTCTCTCTATTCACAAGCCACACGCATGTTTTCCTTCGCTCCCCTAGGCAAACGGTACGCGTGGAAGTATTAAAAGACGGTGCTTGCAAAACAGTAAAACTAACTACAGTTTGCAGAAGAAAACACGGAACAGCGGAAGGAAGTAGCGACGACGAAGAGGAGAGAGAGAGAGAGAGAGAGAGAGTACGAGGGAGAAAGATAGAAAGAGAAAAGTGGTGTCGCGATAGGCCTAGCGCCTGGTCGTTCGCGCCAGCGCCCTGAGCGCCTCTTTCTACGACCACGGAAAACCTATTTTTACTCTGTTAACGGAACGGAGAACTCGAGAAAGAGAGAGAAAGAAAGAAAGTGCGACAGAGAGAGAGAGAGAGAGAGAGAAAGAGAGTTAGAAAGAGAGAGAAAGAGAGAGAGAGAGAGAGAGAGAGAGAGAGAGAGAGAGAGAGAACGAAGCACACGGTGTGCTTCGACACCCACGCTCACCTACCACGAAAAGAAGAGACCACTAGGCGGCACGATCCGTCGCTCTGACAGAGGCCGACGGCACCGCCATCGGCGACTCCCTGAACGCCTGGCCGCGCCTATCGGACACGTAAACGTGTCGCGCGAAATCTCTCTTCCGGCTGCTTCATCAACGTGATATCTTTTAATCGGCACCCTTCTTCGTGTTCCATTCTAGTGTCTTTGTGATATCACATACATACTTTCTTTTCGACTCGAGGTGATAGAACGCTTTCTCTCTCTCTCTCTCTCTCTCTCTCTCTCTCTCTTTCTCTCCGTCTCTCTCTCCCTCTCTCTCTCTCTCTCTCTCTCTTACTCTCTCACTCTCTTTCGCTATACCTCTCTCTCTCTCTCTCTCTCCTCTTTTTCCTCAACTATCTATCTCCGAAGAAGGGGAGCGGAGAGCAAAGATTCAGGTCCACGATGGAGGATAACGAAGATGTTCAAAGTCGCGACGAGTCCGTTCGCGAGGTATACCATTGAAGAACGAAATTTCTCTCTTTGAAGAGAAAAGAGAAAAGAAGAAGAGAATAAGAAAGAATCATGATCGGTGTATGTGTCGATTTGTTGTTGTTGTTTTCGATGGTAGCAATGGTGGACCTGTATCGAGCCTGAACAAGATAACGGACGCGCGTTGCTCTTCCGGTATCCGCGTAAGAAAGCTCATCAACCCCTCTCTACGTGCCGTACGAGAAAAGAAGAACGAGCTGCCATCGTCGTTGCCATCGCCAAGAGCATGCGGGCTTCGGGCGAGGCCCCACGACGAGCAGCCGGCCTGGCCGGTGGACCAGGATAAGGGATACTTCGACGGGACGTTACTCCGCTTATCGCTACGGGAGTCAACCCACCATCGCCTACGCTCTCTCTCTCTCTCTCTCTCTCTCTCTCTCTCTCTCTCTCTTTCCCTCTCTCTCTCTCTCTCTCTCTCTCTCCATCTATCTATCTATCTATCCGTCTCTGTCTGTCTCTCTCTCTCTCTCTCTCTCTCTCTCTCTTTGCCCCTTATAAGCAACCGCGCACTCGCCGCCCTACATCCTTTAGGATCTTAAGGACGCGGGAAGCGAGCTGGTCTCGC
The DNA here is from genome assembly GCA_918808275.2 of Dolichovespula sylvestris. NCBI lineage: Eukaryota > Metazoa > Arthropoda > Insecta > Hymenoptera > Vespidae > Dolichovespula > Dolichovespula sylvestris. The sequence goes on along the minus strand of OU964970.1, from coordinate 9,354,809 downwards.
TCTCGCTCGCATGGAAAATGATAGAGGTGAGAGGACACGGTTGGTCGACGAGCGTCGATCCTTTTATTATCTTACCTCGATTTTAGCATTTTATTTCCTAACGCGTAGACAACGTTATTGGAAAGTTCATCGTTAAACGTAAAAAGTATCGTAAGGAAAAACGAAGGGAAGTTTCGTCGAATCCTCATCGACGAAGGCGTGTCTCTTGGTTAACTCGTATTAGAAGCGACTTTCACGCGTGCTCTCGTTATCGCGCGAGAGCGGCTTAAAACGGATCTACGATATACGATGAAGCGTAAAAATAAAACACACGTACATGCGTTTTATGTACGTGAGCTCGTAAGAGGCCACCTCTCCGATCGTTTTTCCTCAAGCTCTTTTGTTTTTACGTCGTTCGAACTGGCGCGCGCGCGCCGGCGCCCGATACCGAGCTTTCCACGTTCCACGAACTCTCCCAATGAACCATATAGCACCCTTTTTCTATCGCGTATAATCCTTTTCATTTCCCCGTAGCACGTGCCGGATCCCTCCTAGGCGGATGCGTCGCGAGATCGGACAATGAAATTCAAATACGATAACGCAAACGATAGATCAATGCCCGACGATCCACGCGCGATAGACTTTAAAAATACGAGATAATCGATAGGCGCGCCCGAGTCTATCCGCTACGACACAATCCCATCCGAATTAATTGCTAGCTCTTTGAGGACTTACGTGTCAATTATCGTACGGTCGACTACTCTCAATTAGACCTTCCAATGGTTCTCCACCGTTCCTTCTCGTAGTGCTGGTTTTTTCGAGCACGCGAGGAAAGGAAGAAAAAACATATACATGTGTGTGCGTGCGTGTGTGTGTGTGTGTGTGTGTGGAAAAAGGAGAAGAGCGAAACCAACTACCATTTCGATTTTTCATCGATTACGATCCAAGCGCGTGCACGATAGAGCACAGTTGACCGGAGTCGAGAAACATTTTTCTAAAGCCTAGACTCAACGACGAACGAATCCTGAGCCCGTAAACGCTTCGTTAAAGATTCGGTCCTATCGAAAATCGAAGCTTTCCGAAAATAGAATAATCTATAAATTAACGAAACAATGCACCGAGGGTGACATCGAGATATTTGCCGCTTGATTCTGACATTATCTGACTTTGCACGGTATATATATTTACTCGAAACTTAATAATTACTTCGACTATTAGTAATTCGAATGATAAAAGGAACGAAAGAGAAACAAAACATAAGGGATAATTCGTCGAACGTAAACCGATAACGTATAAATGTCCTCAGATGTCGAGTGGAATCGGTGCCAGCACAATGGGAATTGGCGTTAGCCATGGAACAGGAGGAAACGACGGTGTAACGAGCAGTTGTCGTCTTCGAGCTCAAAGTCAGAGTCAGGCATCGTCCTCGCAGCACGGCAACCCGCAGCAGTCGTCTCAGCAGTCGTCTCAGCAGTCGTCTGAGCAATCGTCTCAGCATCATCAACACCAACAACAACAACAACAACAACAACAATCGTCGCAACAATCGCAACAGCAGCAGCAGCAACAGCAACAACAACAACAACAAACGCCTTCGTCGCAGCAGGCACAGCAACGTCAGGGGACTAGGTTCATAGGCCGCTCGAAAAAGGACAACTGTTGCCTCTGCTGGTGCTGTTGCTGTAGTTGCTCGTGGTATTATCGTTTCTTTCTATTTCCTCGTTTCCTTTGGACTCGATCGATACGTCAGCTGCGCGCGAGTCGTACCCCGTCCACTTCCTTGGACGTCCCATTTCGATGGAACGAAAATCGAATAGAATAAAATAACGTCTATTATCCGTACGAACGTAATTTCGTTTTACCGTAAAGATCGAATCCGATCGCTCATCGACGACGAGCACAAGTACTTAGGAACGAGCGAAGACACGATATACGTGCCTACCTGTATGCATTTTGCGTTTCTCATCGTATCGTCGCTTTGTCACTCTCCCGTATCGTTTGTTTATTGTGCTCGATTATAACCATGACCTATTTAGCAGCGAACGACGCTTTATCCACGTTTCTCTTTCTCTGTTTCATGCCGCACGCAGGAACAAATGGTAAGTCGATCGGTGTCTCCTCGTTTACTTACGTATACCAACCTATCGTGTATGCACTCGACAATAGAGCGGGCCTCTGTAACGCGATGGATCCGTAGGTTTAGAAAGATGCAAGAGAGAGAGAGAGCGAGAGCGAGAGCGAGAGCTAGAGCTAGAGGGAGAGAGAGAGAGAGAGAGAGAGAGAGAGAGAGAGAGAGAAGGGTCGCGGTATCGATGAAAATCAATGATGCGACGTTAAACGGATATGACGTCAGGCTAGTCATCTGGGGTACGCTAAAGAATGTTTACCGTTTACGCGAGTCGCTCCTCGTCCATCGACAAAGCTAACGCGTTTCTTTAGGCTTCTTTTATTATCGTTAAACGTCCCGACGTAGGAGACTCGCGAAATAATCGCCGAGATAAAATATATTCGTCTTTGGTAATTTCCCTTCGGGAGAAGAATGTTGAGACAATTTTTCTTAACGATCCGATCCTTGATAACGACTAACAACGTGCCCGATGACAACAGTTTGGCGTCGGTCGGCGGAAATACGGTCGGTGCTGGCGGAACTGGGGATCAGGGTAAGAAGAAGGGCAACGTCGGTATCGGCGGTGAACACGTGGGTGGCCACGGTGGCGATCACGGTGGCGTTACCGCGGGCAACGGGCTGGACGGGCTCGACGGTCTCGACGGTCTCGACGCCACTACGGAGTGCTGTAATTTCGAGGAAGTCAGATCTTGGGGCTCGTCCTTCGACAAGCTGATGAGAAACGCGGCCGGTCGGAGACTTTTCCGAGAGTTCCTCCGAAGCGAGTACAGCGAGGAAAACATTGCGTTTTGGCTCGCCTGCGAGCAACTCAAACGCGAGAGCAATCCGGAGAAGATCGAGGAGAAGGCTCGATTCATCTACGAGGATTACATATCCATACTCTCGCCGAAAGAAGTGAGTCGATTTTGACCATTCGAATGTTCCTTCGAATTACCACGTCTTTCTTTTATCCGAATGTTTCGTTTGAATTCTTTCAGGTGAGTCTGGACTCGCGAGTACGCGAGATCGTTAATCGCAACATGGTGGAACCAACGCCGCATACCTTCGACGAAGCCCAGTTGCAAATCTACACGCTGATGCATCGGGACTCGTATCCTCGATTCGTCAACAGCGAGATTTATCGAAGAGTAGCCAGATTGAACAGCGACCCACCGAGTCCTACGAGCGGTTCCGAGCAAGATCACGCCGTTGGAAAGTCGAAAGGCAAGAAAGGAACGACGTAATCGCGATCACGGCCGATCAGCCGATCTGACGTCGTACCCTTACCCAAAAGCGGAGATACCAGCGAGATCGTAGTCTCCTCTTCCTTCGGCTTCTTTCGAAGAGCTCAACGGACATGGAAGAAATCCGATCGAAAATAGAGAGAGAGAGAGAGAGAGAGAGAGAGAGGGAGGGAGGGAGGAAGGGAGAAAGTGAGAGAGAAAGAGAGAGATCGTTCTCGGAGCCGCTTCTTCGGAGGCCATATGTTAAAAAGGAAGAAAAAAATAAAGAAGAACGCGATCCAAAAACAATCGCGTTATTAACGAACTAACAGCCGTACGATCGATCGGGAATGACGACGTTGATCTTTTCCGTTTTGCTCTTTCGCTCTCTCTCTCTCTCTCTCTCTCTCTCTCTCTCTCCTTGCGTCTCCACCCCTTTCGCGGACGATGGACGCAAGTTGACACTGCCTTGGAAACAATGCGCAATTGCGATATATGTACATGTATGGATACATGTGTCGTTGATGCCGAAGCGACGGAGTACCGTTCGTCGGGACCCGATACGTCTGGTATTTACTAAGTTTCGTCGAACGAAACGCTACGAATTCTCGATTCGTCTGCGGGGATGGCATCGTCGAACGACGTCATCCTTTCAAAATAGCATTCTCCGATTTGTGTACCGATTCGAGTACAGGATGAAGAGTCGATGGAATCTAGGATGGACAAACCGGAAAAAGATAGGAGAGGGACGGGAGGCGGAAAAGAGGGAAAAGTAATAAGGAGAAACGGAGAAAAGTAAGCACGAGGTGAGGATGTAGAAGAAAAAAGAAATTCTTTTCGCGCCATCGATGCAATCGACTTTATTCCAATCTATTTACCGAGGAGAAGAAAAAGGATCCATTTTTCACGATGGATACCAGGCTATTGCCCACGTGATACCGATCGAAGCGGAAACTTGTCATCCATTACCAAAAGAAATTCTAATCATTATCGTCTAAGAATCGTCATGCGCGTAGAGATCTTGGGGATTAAAAAAAAAAAAAAGAAAAAGAAGAAGAAGAAAAAGAAGAAGAAGAAAGGCCTAAAACGCGACAAAATTCTCTGGATGCGCGCGAATCGATGCTTCAGACTCGATCGATCGCGACGCGCGCTCTCGTTCGCGACGCGACGAAAAGAACGAGGATGCAAAGGGCCGAATAAGCATGTAGGAATACACACGGTTGAATCAACATTCTATGCGACTTTATATACCTATAGTATACATGCATGTGCGTGCGCGTTTATACATATATATGTATATCTCTACAGGGTGTCTCATTTGAATTTATTCGCGGCTACGTCGTTGAAATTGTTACCAAAAGATTCGATATACGTGACGATCCAGTAAAATGAGCCATTTTGTACATGTATATGTGCGTGTGTATATATATATATATATATCGTGATTACGCGTGCAACCATGTTTCATCGTTCGCAAAATAATCCCTACGTAGAGACGATTTCTTTAAACGGGCTGTTCACGGACCAGCGCACCAACCGCAACTTTTGAATTAGATTCCTTTCGCAAGAAAAAAACGTCCATTTTCTAAGGAAAGGGAGAATCGACGAGTCTACTCTTGCGAGCATTTTCTAACGATGATTTTTCTATCTAGCTTAACGAGAGAAGCTCCCGTACGATTCGTCTACGTTACGACGCTCCGTATCATTCCGTTTCTATGACGAGAACAAAGTGAACGGCTAGATTTAATGGCATCGTTTCTAATGGAAAAAAAAAGGACAGACGCTCTCTAGTCGTAACGTGCCCTTCCGCGCGCATAGATATATAGACGCATACGCACGTACCTACATACTTACTACACTTCGTATCCACCCACTTAGCCCTACCTACGTAAATACGTAAATCCATAGGAAGGAAGGAAGGAAACGTCGTCTGTCGTACGAAATCGATGAGGAATAAGAGAGAGAGAGAGAGAGAGAGAGAGAGAGAGAGAGAGAGAGAGAGAGAGAGAGAGAGAGAGAGAGAATAAAGTAGGCACGTAGCCACGCGCGCCTCTCGCAGTCGGTCACAGTGTTCGACTACTGCCCTGTAGATAATATCGTAGATAGGTACAATGATTATACCATAAACGAGAAGAATGAATTATTATAAACGTGTACGCACAAGTTCACAGGTACGCAGGGTGCGAATCAGAAGACGCATGCGAACAATCTTTGTAATAATCGATATACAAAGACGTGTACATTCATAAGCATGTATCTCTTCGAAGCGAGAAATAGTCCGAGACGGGTGACACGAATTTTCTCGCGAGAGGGAAAGTAAGAACCGCGAGAAGACGCAAAGTTCTCCATCGTTTGTTCCCATCTTCCTTTCCTTGGTGCTCGTCGATGTTCTCCTCAAGGTGCTCCTCAAGGTGCTCGTTAAAGAAGGAAATTGAGATGCGCGAAGATGCGCTGTTTGCGAGAAGAAGAAATAGATATATTTATGGTTGATCGATACCGAATGGGAGAAGATACGTGTTTAATTTTTCGGAAACCTTGAATAATTTTTGTTCTTTACGACGTATACCGTAGCAAACGAGTCTTTCCCGTTACAGGATCAGTTTTCCTCGATGCATGTAGTTGGTCGAACGTACCGCGTAATGAACAAACGTCGAACGGTGGCCAAACGAACGATCGAGTGTTTCAATGAGGGAAAGAGCAACAGATTTTGACCTCACCTTCGTCTTCTCGCTAATAAACGCACAAATTTTCTCAACCCTCGTTCCTTTGCTTCTTTTTTCTCCGCGCGGTCTTTTCCATTTTCGAGAGAGAGAGAGAGAGAGAGTAGATGCGTTTGCGAATTGCTCTCGACCGACTCACGGCCACTCCCTTTGATCCTCGGGTCCACGTTCGTTCTTAATAAATATGCGCGTCGTGGTGTATCGAAAAATATCGCTAGTGAGATTTTCTACGAGAGGTAGCTGCAAAAATTTGCGACGATACCTAATCTTCTTCTCCTTCTTCTTCTTCTTCCGCGTTTACTTCTCCATTTCCTTGTTCCTCGATGTATATTCCAACGTTTCAACGTGAACCACTTCTGGGACCATTGTTCTACACAATACATAGAGACATACAACGACGCGCGATACTACCGGAATTGAAAAATAAATCAAAGATGACGATGACGAAGAAAGTCGCGCGTTAATGGGTCGTCGTTATGTTAAGCAGCAATAACGTTCGCGAAGCAAATCGGAAGGCTTTGCAAGGCGAAAGGATATTTGAAAACTTCCCATTCTTCTCTTTCGTTCGTGCTATCTGTCACATTGTCACATTATGTACGTTTGAAATAAAACTTTTCGAATATCGTGTTTTCTAGTGGCCAGATCCTACCAACTCATTCGCATCTCTTGCTTTCTTCCTTTCCCTCTGCCGTTCGTTTGCTCGTCGAGTTTGCAGCTACCTGTCATAATTGTATGTATGTATGTAGGTACATACGTTCATCGTACTTAACACTTACATAAATCGAATGGTCGAAGAAAAGAAAAGTAGCTCCGAAATCGCACGTCAACGTCCTTAGTCCCGTAATTTCGTCGTATCGTCTTAAGGACTCTGACTGTAAATCCTTCAAATTTGCGCCTTTTCCACTATTACCGTATGATTAAGAGTTTATATCGCACGATCATCGTTCATCGTTCGATTTCGGACAACGTGTGTATATATATATATACATATATATATATATATATATATATATATATATATATATATATATATAGAGAGAGAGAGAGAGAGAGAGAGAGATCGCAAGGAGACGAGTTTGCACGCATGAAAGTTTATACGCGTACAAATTCGTCGAAGCATTAAAAAAACGTCCTTAAGCACGCGGTCTGATGATAAACGCGCGCGCGTCACCGACTCGCGTATCATAAGGTTCATCCGCACACGTTAAACATAGTATTCCTTGATATTGTATATACGCGTACACGTACACACACACACACACACACGCGCACACACAGAGCGTTCGATCGCGTCTATTACATCGAACACTCGGTATATCTCTTTAGTGTACAACTAACGTAACCCTGCGTCATTGATGTTGGCGGTATACGGGTACACGTGGGACCGTTTGAAAAAAAAAAATTAAATGAAAGAAAGCGGCCGCACAATTTTCAAAGTGAGAATAGAATAAAAATAAAGCCAAAGAAAAGATGTAATAATTGAAAATGAAAAGGTGCAAAAAGTTGTTTTGCCGACTAGAAATGTCGAAGGTTGGATTTACGTAATTGTTCCAAATAAACAAACGAGGAAAGAGTATTCTATTAGACACACACAAAGAGAGAAAGAGAGAGAGAGAGAGAGAGAGAGAGAGAAAGGGAAAGAGAGAGATGGAGGGGAGGGGAATATTATCTATCATGGAGCGAAAGACGCGATGATTCACAGTGCGAACGAGTCGCTCGTTCGAGGACGTTGTCTCGCGGTATTCCTAGTCGAGCCTCTTTTCGTTTCTTCGTAAGCCTCGAACGTTTCAGCGGCGATTCTCGACCCTTCGCAGCTCGCTCTTTCTTTCTCTCTTTTTCATCGTAAAAACGCTGTCCGCTGATTGAAGTAAAATAATAAAGCCACCGTAAAAGGTGTAGCATTTTTACTACATTGGTACCTGGTAGAAACATTGGGATTCGATGGAATCTCGTGTCGAAGGTACGCAGCAACTCGAAAAGAATAAAGATCCAACGGTTCGGTCGTGCATGCACCTATGACAGTATAAAAACGAACAACGCATTTATATATAAAACATTGTAAAGGCACAAAAATTTTATCATTAAAGGCGCTTCGAATCGATCTCTTCGTCGATTTGTCTCTACTTGCGATTAGTTCATTTTTATTTTTGTTTTTTTTTTTTGATTTTCTTTTTTAAACGACAATTTTACCGCTATCTTTCAAAAGAAATTATCTTACTAGGATAAAACGAAGAGGAACGCGACGCGAAAGATGGCGCGACCTGCAAATTTCGGTGGAGCTGTCGCAAGGTAAAGTATATACTTACCGTCGTTCGTATTTCCACCATCAGAGAGCATTCGATCGCTTTCCAGCTGGAAAGTAAGTATAGGACACCGTGATAATTTTACAATCGCGAGAATAAATTTACAACGATCTTCGTAAGCATCGTACTTTTCTCGAATTCAAGAAGTTTCGTTAACGCGCGGCTCGTAGCTACATCGAAACGTTCCATTTTCCTCCCTAATTTTTCCACGAGAAACGTGATAAATCCATCGATAAAATATTTTCGTATATCCCCAAGTATACCTGTAATAATATACCTTGGAAATTTACAGACCATTTTACCGACCGAGTCTTCTAGTCCGTTCTATGAAATTCGAAGAGAACCGAGGACAGTCAATTAAAGGGAGCCTGCGACCCGCGTAAATTCGCGTTCGCCATTTTTTGCGAGAGAAGGCGATCGCGTCGACTTACGTTCCTCTCGTCGAATCGAAGAAGCGACCAATTCTTAAACCACCTCCCACCCGAAGATAAACGATTAGCGTTTCTTTTACTTTGAATAATAAGAAAGAAAATATGAAGGTAGAGAAGAAGGAAATATTTCGAAAGCGAATAATTTTGGTAAAAGGCAGGACGAGTTATCTTACTAAGAGGTTAGTATCTTTATCGTCGTTTCCATCGTCGATGGTTTTACGTCGCGGCCGCATCTCGTGCACGGTTTCCTTCGTATACGCGAGACGACCGTAACCGTAACCCATAATCCGAGTATCCATTCCCAAGGAACCACAAACGCCACGTGAAATTCGATGCGATATGTCGCTCGGAGGAGCGCTTTGTAGCGTCTCCGACGACGACGACGACGACGACGACGAACTCGTCTTCTCTCGCACTCTCTCTCTCTCTCTCTCTCTACGATGCCGAGACTCCGAGGATGGAGGAACAATAGTCCGATACGAAAGTACGTCTTTGCGAAAATATTCGTTTTCATTTAAAGAAAAAAAGAGCACGCGTGTCGACTGTCCGTTTTATTTTTCTCTCTCTTTCTCTCTCTCTCTCTCTCTCTCTCCCTCTCTCGTGGGCCCGCGCTAGAAATTGTCTCTCGCGATGTTTCGGAGGAAAAGAAAAGGAGAGAGAGAGTGAGAGAGAGAGAGAGAGAGAGAGAGAATCAGTCACTTACTTTATCCTCTAAAGGAGTATCGCTTCTAACGGTCGGTCCATCGAAAGCACTCGCATTCCAATCGGCATCGGCAACGGGTTCACTTTTCGAAAAGAATCTTTCCCGACGAACGTTACGACGATACTCCTTGAATGACACTAATTGTGTTTACGTTAAAGTACGCGTGTAGGGAGAGTACGTCGAGGTCGTCGCTAAATTTGTTTATCGTCGATGGTAATCAAATACTTGGTTCGGAATCGGTAATGCGTCGTAAGGCGGACTCCCGAGGAAGACGCTCGTGCTACGTATAAAAGAGGAGGACCGGTAGGACGAGAGGAGATTCGCAGTAATTCGGTGCTACGATATCGAGACCGTACGAAGTCTTCGCCGCAGGGTTCCTCCTCCTTTTCCCTCTTGGTTAACCGTCTACGAGTACCTAAGAGATTACTCGCGCGGCTATAAAGAGGCCTTCGTTATTGCTATTATTGCCGGCGGACGATAATCGCGATTAATATTATTTTCATGTTTACGAGCTGGACCGCGGGACGCCGAATTACGCGCGAACCCTATAACCTTCCCCTCGATGCGAGAAGAAATTTCCATTTCCCTTCCTACCGAACGCGTATCCCTCTCGAAAACGTATTTCATCGACGTATCTCATTCCGCTTTCGTAGCAACGGCAACGAGCGAGCGAGCCGTCTCGTCCCTCGTTATCCACTCGTCGTTGTCGCTCGGAAATAGTTGGGCGAATCTAGTGACGTTAAGACGATACATAATAAATAGCGATATTTTAATATCCTCGTAAACGGGAATATTATTTGGTTCGACGGGTATACCCAACGATCGCGTATATCTTGGAGCCACGCTTCGTCAACGCTCGAGAAACGATCGAACGCGTTAAACGTTATTTATTTCCCTCTCAAAGTCAAAGCCTGACTCTCCGCATCGGTGGTGGCACATCCGCTACGCTCTTGAATTACGACGACGCCTTTCGTACGGCGATCGGACGTATCGTTCCGTAATCTTTACCCGCGCACCACTTTTCTTACGAAACGTAGGAAGACGATCTTTTAAATCTCTCTCTCTCTCTCTCTCTCTCTCTCTCTTGCTTCTCTCTCCCTCTTTCCCCTTTTCTTTTTCTCTTCCTCGACTCGGTCCGGTCGATCGAGTATGCTAATGGTACTCCTTCGTAATCCCGGGGAGCGTACTTGTCGCCTAGTGGCAAATAGATACGTATGTCGAATTACCTTATCGCGAAATGTCCCCTTTTTAACCATCTTCCCTCTTACTCTTTTCTAACAACGTTTGATATTCCCGCCGAACGAGAGAGCATCCTGTTCCCCTCGCACGCTTATCTTGGAGGTTACGCGATCGAAAATTGCCATCTAATTAACGCACGGTGACTACTGCTTTTCGACTTGCGCTCGCTTTAGAAGCTCGTCATTCGTTACGCGATCTTTTCTTGCCGCGTACGAGATTAATCGAGGAGTAGAATATCTTTTTCGGTGAAACCGGATAGATAGTGAGTGAGAGGGGGGAGGGAGGGGGGAAGGAGGAGAGAGGAATGAAAAAAATCGACTATACTCTTGGAGGCGTTAAACGAAAGTTGTCGGTTGGTAGCGCGCGCGAGCTCGAGCTCGCACGGTTTCTCCGCAAACACGTAAAAACGTTCGATCGCAATTAAATCACCGGCAAGCCGAAGCAGGCCGCTAATTTTCTCGGATCGCCATTAATTCCGAGCGCGAGGTACGACGGCGCGCGCGTTTAAACGCGCCTACGGTTCAAATCGTCGTCGCGAATCTTAAAGCGTTAATTCTCCTGGTCGCAATTAAACTCAGGCGCTACATATGTAAACTGACCACGTATCGATCGATCGATAATCAACCCGGCGTAAATTTCCTCTTCTCCCTCTCTCTTTCTCCCCTTTCCTCTCTCTCTCTCTCTCTCTCTCTATCTTTCGCACGTCCTCTTTCCTTGGCCGGTCGGCGCGAGGAGAGAAGGAAGAGTAGTAGAAGAGGGAAGGGAAAGGTAAGCACGAGAGAGGGCTGTTTTTGCTCTCTCTCTCTCTCTCTCTCTCTCTCTCTCTCTCTCTCTCTCTCTCTCTCTCTCTCTATCTCCATCTCTCTCGTTCTCTCAGACTGCTCCCCTTTCTCGAGATGAGGAGCGCCGAACAAGTCCAGGAGCGCGTGACGCGCCTTCCGATGCGACTCGAGACGCACGCAGACGTAGGTAGAGTATATCTAGTCGCCACGATTGGAAACTCTCTCGAAAGAAGACGACGAAGGTTCGCGCGGCGAAAAGGTACGAGCGATCGAGCGAGAGAGAAAGAGAGAGAGAGGGAGGGAGGGAGGGAGGGAGGGAAAGAGAAAGAGTGGTAGGGTTGGAGGGAGGGGGGAGAGAGAGAGAGAGAGAGAGAGGAGGGCAGAGAAATTTCTCGACCAAATAAACGCGTTTCGCGGCGCGGGAGATCGCGACCACGCCCTGTCTTCTTCCCTGCCCGCTGGCCTTCCTTCGGCCTTTGCTCGAGAACGGTAAGAGGGAAAGAGAGAGGACGATGGGAGGTTGAAGGAAGAGAGAGAGAGAGAGAGAGAGAGAGAGAGAGAGAGAGAAAGGGAGAGCATAGGAGCAACGCACACAAGCTCTCGCTGGTTCGTACTCCGGTTATACGCGCGCGTGAACCTTGTACGCGAGAACGTTGAAAAATCCTTGAGGTACGAAGGAGGGCCAGGGCGTCCTTCGTCGTCGCTCGACAAAATCCCTACTAAATTCGATCGAATAAGGAACTCGACGTTTTCTCGTAGAGAAAGGAAAGAAGATCGAACGCAAAGAGACACGCGCGAGCTCTCGCGTTCGTTGCAATGAAAATATCCTCGTTTATTGGCCCTGACTCATTGTCAGAGGCGAGCGCGGACGAGCGAAATGATCTCGTATCGTGGACGCGTATCGCGATTGAGTGCTAAGATTAGGCGCCATTATAGAGCGTTATTAAGCGCCCCGTTCTATCGAGAACTCGAGTAGTTGTTACTCGTTGCCGCCAACGTACAACGTACTGACTACCTACCTACCTACCTACCTACCTACCTACCTACCTATAATAATCGATTATTTTCGTTTCGAGTCGATGTTTGAGTTTTCGTATCTGAGAATTTCATTGAACAGTTCTTTGGCCGAGGCCGATCCGGCGTCGTCCGTAATAGGCAGGGAAATGTCTGCGGGATGTGGCAGGATATGGCAAGTGGAGCTACTCAATTCGCTGAACTGGTCTGGCGTGTGCTACCGCGGAATCGGTCGCAGCTGACGTAGAATGTTTAACGTCGATGTTTTTCCATCGTAGATGTTCCTACGGATCGAGTCAACAACCCTCCCTCCCTCCCCCCCGTCACCGTACACCTTGCAACCTGCTTCTCCTACCGTTCTTCCTAGCTTATATCGAGACGAACGTTTATAGATATTAACCGACAACGAAAGAACCTTCTTATCGAAAACTTCTTATCGATAAAGTTATTCTACGAAAAATAGATTCGAATGGTACGAACTAATCAAAGGTACTTAAGGTACGTTCGAAGGAACGGTCAATGAAATTCCAAAGTACGGAGGAAATAATCGTTGGCAAGGAGATCGACGCGACATTCCAGAGAGTCGACGAGCGAGCGAACGAGCGAACGAGCGAGCGAACAAGCGAACGAACGAACGAACGAACGAACGAACGAACGAACGAACGAACGAACGAACGAGCGAAAGGAGCTCGAGTCCGCGAAACGAAAGGGACACACCCATACGTAACGTGCACTTAGAAGAAAATCTATCCACATCGGTCCCACCGGTGGGACATCCCCTGGATAATTCTCCCCCTCCAAACTGTAATTAATCCGCGACAGGGTACATTCCGGCTCCTTTATATAGCTACCCATCCTGCAATGGTGCTTCCTGTAAAAGGTACGTTTATCGAGTATTTAGCCGTTCGCCACGGACTCGTCTACGTGCCGGTAATGAGAAAGTGCATTGCCCATCTCGCACGGCTACGTGCCTCTCCTAAAGCATCGATATCCGCCGTTTTTTCCCTTCCAAACGCATCTCTAATCGCTGTTAGAAACGATTCTCGACGATGAAAAACGAGATACGATGTTTCTTTCTACGAACGTGGAACTTTTCGAGGGACGAGAAGTATTTCAACGGCATTACCATTTCTTTATCCTCGATCGCGTGTACGTTCGTACGCAATTACTAACGTAAACTTTTAATTAAAGCAAGGGTCGGTAAGGATCGGTTTGTAAAAGCGAGCTCTAGAATTTCCTGGCAAAGTATTCGAAACGATCGGTATTTCGACGCTCGTGTACCGCAGGAGACTGCGCAAGTGGCGCGCGGAAGGCTTCCTATGCTTTCTGTTATCCTTCCACCGTCGCATGCGTGTACAACCTTTTTCGCGATCTCGATAATCCCGAGAATAGTGGTGACGATGGTGGTGGTTGTTTTCTGGCTCGCGTGCGTCTCGTACGCGTGCCTCGGCGTCTCGTCGAGTCGTCTCTCTCTCTCTCTCCATCTCTATCCATCCATCCATCTATCTATCTATCCGCGTGCTCGTGGGATAAATGCACACGGCGACCAAGGCGAAAGAATGTCAAATGATGATTGGTCATTGCGGTGGCCAATGGGTCCCCGACTTGGCACCGGCGCCGCCTCCTGGTGCAAATCGAGCACGCAGAATTCGCGATTTCGATCTCCGCGCCGTTGCGATCGATAACGCGAGCTGCTCGAGCCACTCTTAGGATCGAGGGGAAGAAGAGGAAAATGTCGGATTAAAAGTCCCAATAGTCGGATTTATTGGTCGTCTAATTATTTAGAAGGAAATGCGTGAGACTTCTCTCGAGATGAGGCAAAGAAAAGTAAGAGCTTATTTATAAGAGCTAGACGGATAGAACGACGGGATGGTATTTTGTCGCGGAGAATGTTAACAAGAAGACGGTTCGACACCGGAATTCAAAGGCTGATAGGGGTTGTACCGTTAACGCGATATCATTTCGCTCGAGTCTTACTACCGTTCGCACGCGGCCGAGTGTTACTTCGAGAGAGAGAGAGAGAGAGAGAGAGAGAGAGAGAGAGAGAGAGAGAGAGAGAGAGAGAGAGAAAGCATCGATTAGAGCGCGGAATAGGTTTTCGTTTTGGAAGAAAATTTGCGAGGAGGCGCGAGGGAACGACGTCGGACGACCGTTTTTCTTTTCGGCAAGAAATCGAGGAAAGGAACGTATGTCGGAACGTATACGTTTTGCGATCAAAGAGGAGAGTAAGGAGATGGGGCTCGAGGAGGAACAAGATGAAGGAAAAGAAACGAGGAGTAGGCAGTAGCGGAGAATACGTTCGATACCTCCGCGTTGCTTCTAATACACCGAATGCCGACGCATCGTCGGCGAGATTCTCCTCCGATCCTGTTTGAGAAGAGACGAGAGCGCGTATACGTGACCGTCATTCAAGATCGCTCGATAAATAATTACCGATAGCTTCCTCTCTTTCTTCCTCTCCTTCGTTCGGGTAGAACGAGGATGAGGATGAGGAGGAGGAGGAGGAGGAGGACGACGAAGACGACGAGATGGACGTTCGATGACCCGTTCGCGTATCCAACGAACGCTCCATTATACGATCGACACGATGGTTACGTTAGAGCGGCCCGGTATGGACGCTTTTATCGCTTTCCACGACGTATTTCCTAAGGGCGAGCATATAAATTTCGCCGATAGGATCTCCCGCGACAAATGAAATTACACCGTAGCCGTATAGCGTTATGGGCAAGCGCGTTACCTCGCGCCAAAGTTCGATCGATCGACGATTCTCGATCTTGTCTAGTAGGTACGGAGAGAGAGAGAGATATTAATTTTCAAAGAGAAAATCAAATATTACGCATTGCCAGGAAGGAAATTTTGGAAAGCCAGAGGTAAGAAGGAGATTCGCGTTTAAACTTCGTTACGCCTCCTGCGATCGTAGAAAGTATCCCGAATTTCTGTAGCCGAAGCCATTTATTAATCTCCGTTACCCTAAAGGCGGCGCAGTAAATTTAGCCGTCTTATCGACGTTAACACGTTATTTTATTGAGCGAACCAAACGCGGTAATAAGCCGCGGCCGTAGTCGCTTAGGCTCTCGTAGGTACCTACGTATGTACGTACCTCATATCAAGCTTCACGCTCGAATTCGAACGTTCCGCGTCCGTCCGTCCGTCCGTCCGTCCGTCCGTCCGTTAAGCACTACCGCCTTTTCCGCGTGAGTTATACACTAGCCATTGCAAAATGCATTATACCTAGAGAGATACGTACGTGTGTTCGTACGTAACCACCTAGTCGGTCGCGTTCTTCTACTCTCGCTCGTTCGCCAACTCTTATCTCGATTCGATCGAAGACAAATTGTTTTCGAATTGTTCCGAATCCGTTACTTTTTTTCACTCGCTCGAAAGTCCATTCCTGGATCGATATACCTACGTATACCATACGATCGCGATTTTCACTTCCATTCTTAAGGGGGATTTTTGCTCCTTTCAGTATTCGCCCGATCGTCCAAGAGACGCCACGGCCGTTCGAGAATCGCTGATAAATAATTATCGATGGTTTGGTAAGACAGTCCCAAGGAACGGTGTTGTTAGCTCTTGTACGGTGTTATTCGCGGCGCCGAACGAAGGCCATTACGTTCGTTGGCCACGATAGCAACGTTATACGAGGCAGTATACATCAGGATCGTAGCCGACGCCTAAACGCATAAATTCCCTCTCGCGACGTCTCGACTATTCGCGCGAGTAGCGCAAACGAGGCGAAATCGCTGCCCATCTAACTGCTACGTATTATCTCTCCACCGCCTCTCTCTCTCTCTCTCTTCTTCTTCTCCTTCCGTTTCTCATTTCACCGTTCGTCTCTCTGATCCGACCGACCGGTTCGCAGGTCAACAGAGAGAGAGAGAGTCCTTACGAGGCCGATCTCTTACTATTATCCTTTGCCAGAGCTAATTTATGAATGGATTACGAATGGATTATGAATGGATGTGTCTCTAATGGGGGTATACTTACCTACGGTATTCTTACGGAAAACCGGATTTCGCGAGAACCAACGCCCTCTCCTATCTTCCCTTTTCTTACTTGCTTCCTTTTTTCGAAGCTAACGTTTTTTCGAGTCGCAATACTCGAAACACGGTGAAAGTAACGATCCGTTCTGAGCTCTCTGTGGATAATTGAAAAAGATTCGGAAAAAGTTTGTCTACGTACGTACGCGGATAGCGTATACGCAATTAACAAATTGATCGCGGCGAGCGCAATGAGTTCTGCGCCAATTTGCATAAGCGACGCCAAGTATATTAATTTTTACGATGGAAATCTCTCGACGTCACGATTGAGAGTAGAACGAGATCAGGAGGGAGAGAGAGAGAGAGAGAGAGAGAGAGACCTTATCGACGTTCCAGTTGGTTGCGTTTCTTCTTATTACATAAAATCGACAAAGAAGATAAAATCGCGAATCGCGAATCGCGATCGAAGGAACTTGATCGGTCCTTATCGGCGTTTCTTCTTATCAGCGGAAGCCTGTTCGGACATTGACGTACGTCGGTGTAGTCCGAGAGGCTTTTTTTTAAAAGTGCCACCTTCGGTGGTGCCGAGAGAGTTTATAATTCGCATCGTCGAGAGAGAACGATCGATCGAGCGAGCGAGCGAGCGAGCGAACGAGCGAGAGAGGGTGGGGGAGGGGGAAAAATGATATCGCCGATAGGACGTCGATGGGCGGTCGAGTCACATGGTTAGCGGATGAGAGGAGGGTGGGAGGTAGGAGGCCGGAATGATAAACGACGGTCGTTCGATCGAATAGGTCGACACGGACGAGCGACCAGGGACTATCCGGCGAGTCGCTCTCCTTCTATATACGTTTCTCCTTTCCTACGTATACTCTTGTCTCTTCGTGTCGGTGTCGCGTGTACAGCCTACATATCCATACGTATGCAGCCTACGTATCGATATGTGCATTTCCGTGCGTGCATTTATAAGACTCTTTTTCTCTCTCTCTCTCTCTCTCTCTCTCTCTCTCTCTCTCTCTCCGTCTCTCTCAGTCCCTCTCGCACTCTCGCGTACCACCTTCGTCTATCCGTCTTCTTCGGTTAAAAGCTCTCAGCGTCGACTCGGTTTTACTCGGGCACGCTCGTGTAACGCGCTCTGGAAAGTCACGAATGGGTGCGTCGCGTGCGTGTAGACTTTCGGCTCTCTCTCGGCACGATACGTCGGAATAACAGCTTTTTGCGTCGGTGCTAACAATTACTAGCGTTTATCTTGTACGGCTCAATAGGTTCCTGGCCGTGCGATGCGCCTTGGGAGGCGCGATAGAGGGACACGGAAAAAGAGGGAGAAAGGGAAATAAGAGAGCTACGAAGAAAAAGATAAATAATGCAAAAGGAGCGGATTCCTCGCATTTTATTCACCGCAAAAGTCGCCGGCGCGTTTATCGCGGCCCGAATGAAAAGATCGCAGTTTCCTTCGATCTCTCCTCCGTTTCTTCCCTTTCTCCTCTTCCTTCCGACCTGTCCGTATCCGACTTCGTGCCGGCATCCAACGATCGCGTGTACGTTTCAACGTTCTCATCTTGAAAAATCGTTCGATTTAATGGAAACGGAATAACGTTAAACTTTGTTCGAACGAATCGAACTAGGCTCCTACGACGCGCGGCGCTCGACGAATCCAGCGAGTGGTCGTCTGGACGCCAGCTCTGGACGAGCAAATAAGTTAGAAAGGAGGGAAAAGAAAAATATGGCGACGGATAGGAGGAGGAGGAGGAGGAGGAGGAGGTTACGATGTTAAAAGCAAGACGGTTAACGATCCTGCGTGTAACCGTCGTTCGCGTTCGTCGAACGCGCGCTATGTCTCGGACGTCAACGGTCCACGCGTTTATTTATTCTTCCTCCCGTCTCTTTTCCCTTCCAAAAGTCTTTTCTCTGATACTCCCCTTTGGATTTTTCCGCGCGAAACGAGACGTTGAACGTTCGTACCGGTTCGAATAAGAGAACTCGTCTCGTTCCTCCTTCCAAAAATGAAAGAAGACGGAGACTCGCTCGTGGCCACTGTCCGGTTGATCCGCTTTTTTTTTCTTTTTCTTCCTCTTCTTCTTGTTTTCTTTTTTCCTTTTTTTCTCCTTCTTCTTCTTCTTTTTTCCTTCGCACGCGGCACCCTCCGTCGAAAGAACGAACGCAAGGAGCTTCGGTTCTGTTCCTCTTCTGGTTCGCAACGTACGCGCCCTTGTCGTTACTCGAAACGATTCTCTCGTTGGGAACGCTCTTAAAAGTTTGAAAAAGACTCCCGCGATCAGGTTTTCGTTCCCACCGTAGAAAGAAGGAACGCTCGACGTCGGATGGGCGATGGTCATCCCCAAAGGAAACGTCGCAACTGGACAGAAGAGTATTACCGATGAGCCGGTGTCTCACACTCACCTTGCAGGCAGGTTGAACGTGAGACAGAAGCCGAGTTTAGGGAGTCGACTGACCTATGACGATTTCAAGGGTTCCCTGTCCAGCCCCTATCATCGCTTATTGTCGCAAAACCGGATTTCTTCGCAGGATGGACAGTTAATGTATGCGGATGGACAACGCGCGCGAGACTAGTGGACGAGCGAGAAAAGGGGTTGCGCCGGCGAACCTTTCCACGAGGGAGGACAACCCGTGCGATAGGCCGGAGGATGGTACCGCTTGAGAAAGGGGAAAGCTCTCGATCCCGATGACCCACGGAATCCGGAAACTGGCTAAACCGGATCTATTGGTCAGTTTCGCGCGGCTCCCTCTCTCTCTCTCTCTCTCTCTCTCTCTCTCTCTCTCTCTACCCTTTTCGTTGTTCTTACGGCGGGCCAAGTCCAGCTCCTCTTCTTCTTTCTCCCTTTTTCCTCGGACTGCCCTTATCTTTCATCCTTTATTTCTAAACGATGGCGACCTAGCTCTCTGCCCCATGGGTCTCGTCCAGTTCTCTCTCACCTGTCCACAAAGTTTTACCTGTATGGAGTAGTCGTACGTACGTACGTGCGTACCGTACCGTACCGTACCGTACCGTACCGTACCGTACCGTACCGTACGTGCCCGCACACACCACCACCACCACCACCACCACCATCACCACCTCCTTACCCCGAAATCTCTCGCCAGGGTGAGAACTGGACGTCGTTGGTACTCTCAGCGAAAACTTTCCAAGTAGTTTTGAACTTTGACCAATCGCATCTTCCTCTTCTTTTACCTTTTATTCCACGTTAAGTTTTTCCCGGTCGATCGGCACGAAGCTTCCTTCGGAGTGGAACGGCAACGGCCGTTTGAAATCGTTTGCGTTTTATCGGTTGCCGACCTTTTGTACGCAACGAAACTTTCGCTTCAATTCGATAGCAGCCGCGCGCACGCGCGCGCGAGCGCGTAACGGTTCGGAACGCGTTAGAGGATGAGAGATCGTTACGAGCATTTCGAGAGCCGTTGAACCGAGTCAAAGCGAAAGAAAGAATTGGGTTATGGATGAAAGTACGCGTCGAATGTACATCGGATCTCGCGAGAGCACCTCCGGTGGACGCCCGTTTTTTTTTCTTAATAACTCGGACGATCGCTTCAAATCTTTCTCGGCTAAAGACGGATTTGCTCGGGGAAGAGGAGAAGAAACTCCGAGATCTTGTGCAATAATCCTTTCAGAGTTTATTATCGATCACGGGCTCGTTCGTGTTTTACGAATCTACCATGGCCGTGACATAAAATGTCCAAGAGGACGTTCCGAACTGAGAGGGAGAGTAAAAAAAGTTAAGATAAAAGAAAAAGAAAAAGAAAAAGAAAAAAGAAAATAACGAAGAAAGAAAAGAAATGCTCGGACGAAAGGCACCTTTGTAAATATTCGGACGTATCTTATCCGACTTCACGGCGAGACTTCATGAAGGCGCTGGAAATTTTAATCGTTAACGAACGAACGCGCGACCCAGACGCGAAGGGAAAAAGAATATATCGTTCGTGAATGCGTGTTTCTTTCCAGAAAGCGATACACCCGATAGCGTACCTACATACGTCGCCGATAAAAATAGCACCCACCGTGCAATAAAATTATAATTTTATCGACGGAGTGTCCTTTCCACGGCTATCTCGCCAGCGCGGATACGTTTTAATTTATAGCGTCAGACCCTCCATAGACCTTTTTCTACGCGAAAAAAAAAAAGCGAAAAAGAGTCGAAGAAAAAAAGACGATTCCCTCGCGCGCGACAGACTTGACCTTTCGGCCAAACGATCGATCTCGACGTGCGAGGATCGACGCTTTTTTTATTATTTCTTCAAAAACATTACCATTTATATATCTTGCCGCTAGTGCCAACCGGCCAATTCAATTTACAAGATATCGGTAAGGCCGAATTTTTAACGCTATTTAATACGAAGAAAGAAAACAAGGATACGGATAAATTTTCCGCTCGCTTAATTAATTATCGTCGAGCGTGGAAGCAAAATAGAGACGCGAGGGTTAAAAAAGGAGTAAATCAGGGAGGAGGAGGAGGAGGAGGAGGAGGAGGAGGAGGAGGAGGAGGAAAAGGTGGAAAAAATTTGAAAGGAGCCTCGAACGAAACGGTCCTCGAGCACGGCTCGTTCCATTTAGCTCGGCCGCTTGGTCCTTTTGCGGATTTAATTTATGGACCGATTTTAACGTCTAAAAATACCGCCGCGCATCGTTCGTGGGTCCCGCCTCGAGATTTCGGATGGTTCCTGGCCTTTCCAAAATACTTTCTATCTATCTTACTTAAGAGAGAAAAAACCGTGAGTAGAATGAGATGATGCGGGAACGGAAACTCGCTGTGGATAAAAATCCATTTCCGATCTTAGAGTCGTATAAATTAACGTATATTTATAGATATGGGTGGGTACATAGATGCGTAAAGATCGAAGCCGCATCGATCGGATCGAGATGGAGGATATCGTAAATCGATGATCCTCTCTGGTCGGTGTCCTGCGAGCCTTGCCGAGGACTTTTCATCGTCTCTTCGTCGAGATACGCGCCGCGCGCCTATCGGAGTTATAAGCGTTGGTAGAAGCTAAGTATGATTTATCGCTACCGGTTTCTTCGTTCGTTCCTCGACAAATGGTCGGTTAAAAATTTTCCCTGGATTCTTTTGTCAGATCGCTAGCCCGATTTTGCGCGAATCAAAGTCGCGACTAAATTATTTATCTACGGTCGATAGAAAAAAAAGAACAAAAAAATGGTTGAAAAGGAGAGGAAAGTTTTTGCAGTTATTCGAGATATTCGTTTTCTTTTCTCCGATACCGACGCGAAGACATTTACGAATAGAAATTCGAAACGATTCGATTCGATTCGATGCGAGCTCGAGTACGACGCGTTATTAAATCGGTTGTCCGACCATCTCGACGTCGACGATGCTCTCTCTCCCCTCCCCCCCCCCCCTCCCGCGGAGATATTAATATACATTAAATGAGTATGTAGAACATTATTTTTGCTCGCGAGCTAATAAACGTCGCTTGTATTCCACGGTAATACTTCTTGTCGGATCAACGATAAATAATTTCCTTCCCAACGATACGGCGCCAGTATCGCCGTATCGCATTGTCGCTCGCAAACGATTCCAACTTATTCCCATTTACTTCCTCTCTTATCAACGATCGTTAGTTGATTACACGATATTATATCGAGCGATATTATAGCAGGTTTTACTTTTTCATATGCAAATATTCGTGGCAACTCGATTTTCCAGAAGGAGACACCTTTCCTACGTTCTCTACGCGAGGGGAAGTGTTTTCTTTTTTTCCTTCTCCAACGAGAGAATAGAGAAAATAGGGGGAAAGGAAAAGCTGGTTGATTCGTAGGAGCCGCTTTAGCAAGGACTCGCAAAATTTGCAATGCTCGGTGCGTTAAGGGGAACTCGTTCCTTTGGAGTCTCGAGTCGTACAAAAAGCGTTCGAAGCGATCTAGCGGAGTACCGATCGATCGATCGATCGATCGATCGTTCGTCCGATCGATCGATTCTTTTCCTTCGGGACGAAGCACCTGCGACATTCTTCGAGACGGAGGACATACGAATGGCAAGAAAAGAAGGAAAGACGAGACGGAACTGCCTCTCGTCGTTGGGTAAAAACCTATCGCTCTCTCTCTCTCTCTCTCTCTCTCTCCCTCCTTCCTTTTCTCTCCTTTGAAAAAGAGTAGAATAAGGACGGAAAGAATGCACCCTCGGTGCAACTAGTAGTCGAGGATAGGTGTATATCTGAGCGTGGTTAGATTCGATTCGACTCGATCCGATAATTCATCCTCGCTCGACGTTTTAACCCGAGCATAGCGGATTATTATTAAAGCGCCGGAAAATATATTAGCCGTCTATCGAGAGCCCGGGATACGGAAAAGGCGATAATGGTATCGCAGCCACCGTCAACGACCAAGACGAAGACTAGCACGACTGGGACGACGCATGGACGTACGCACATACGTAAGCGTGCATCGAAGGAAGGTGGAGCTTGCACCACGAATGGTTATGCGTTATGATTTACGTTCGCTCGCATTGGCCGTCGATGCGTCCAGAGTCGACGTTTTCTCTCTCTCTCTCTCTCTCTCTCTCTCTCTCTCTCTTTCTTTAGATCCTCTATCGGGCGCACGTGTGTCTTTCCCTTCGTTCGTGTGCGTACACGCGTGACGGTTTATCAACGTTCTCGATATTGCGGTAAGTTGTCACTGGATTCAGCTACCAGAAGAGATCACCGGTATTACCGATCCTGTATTCGCCGACGACGCGAATTTTCTACCTTAAAAAAAAAAAAAAAAAAAAAAGAGAAAGAGTAAATGTCAGTTATGGCGTACTTTCGTATTTTCGATGATTACCGCCGTGACTATAGGCGATAGTCGAGCGCCATCGAATGGGGAACTCCTTTTAATAGAATCGGCGAACGCGTTTTGCGTCCGTCGCGTTAAGGAATCGCGATAACGAATGACGTTCGTCAGGGCGCGTCGGATCGAGCTCGAGTAAAAGTGGGATTTGGAAAGATTCTCCCATGGTCTCTCGTTGTGGGGAGTTCGGAGCGATCCGAGTTCCATAGGTTGGTAGACTCGTCGAGGAAAATATGATAATCGACGAGTAGCGAGTAGGAGCGGCAATCTCCTTGCCGGATAGAAGACATTCGAAAGGGATACAAGCGGATAAGATCGAAAAGAATGAAAGAGGAAGCTCTTTTCTGGTTATCTTGACGCATGCCACAGGGTGCAGAAACGTCCGAGCTCGGCACTGCTCGTTTACACGGAGACGCGCGCGCGCGCGTGCACCTACCTTCTTCTTAACCAAGGCAGCTACGAATACGTCTGCCTCCGTTAAATTCTCCTTGCTATCTTACTCGACCCTGATGCTCGCATCCGCAACCGATAGCGCTGCATCGAGATACGAGCCGAGATGCGCGAGGCTCGTTCGAATTTTGCAATGCAGATCCGACAAGCGCGATAGGACAAATCGACGACGAGGAGGGGGGATACGCTTTCGTTGCTCGCGGCGAAATCGCGGAAGCAAGCTTTTCTTCCCCGACTATTATTTTCTTCTTCTTCTTCTTCTTCTTCTTTCCTTTTCTTTCTTTCTTTCTTTTTTCTACAACGTCGCTACGCGTCTTGCTTGGCTATACCTACATACAATGGAATATCTCGTAGCGTCGTATTTCAGACGTCGCGGACGAGAATGATGCCCTCCGAGAGAGAGAGAGAGAGAGAGAGAGACGTCGATTTACGCGTAGTTTTCTGCAGGAGATGTATTCGCGGAATCGATATTTAGATTAGCCGGGCAAGGAGAGGACGGTGCACGACGACGGACGTTGTCGAGCTATAGACGTAATATATTTTTATTATCGGTTACTCGCGTTACTCTCGCGTTATCGGCCGCGCGCTCTTGGGACATTAAGATGCGTTGCGCGGCCGGCTCGTCGGGCCACTCGTTTTTCTTTCTCATTTCTCTTTTCTCATTTCTTCTTCGTCTCTCCTAGCTCTTGAGAAAAGTGATTCTCGAGATAACGATGAGACGAGCCGAATGGATTCTCTCGATACGCTCGGAATATAGATACGCGCTGCGATTCGTAGACGCAAATGTCCTCCTCGACTCGATCGTTACGTTCTTCGCCCTCTTGCGCGCGCGCGCGCGCGCGCGCATATTTTCTATCGATCCTTTCTCCTCTTCCTCTTCTCCCTTTCTTCGAAAGGACTCGATCCCATGGCATTGATATTCAGATTTCGTTTCTCCTTTTACTTCGAAGGAGAAAGACATCCAGAGAAACCGGTATAATTTAATCGATTATTTTTACTACTCTTCTCGCGAAAATGATCTTCTTCGTCTTTCTCGACGACGTCGTTTCCATGTTGTTTCTCGCGATAGCGAGAGAAAGGGGAAGAGAAAGAACGCGCGCGCGAGAGAGAGAGAGAGAGAGAGAGACCTTTATAATTTAACGTTTCAACCCATGCAAGATCCTTTTTACGAAGCACGAACGTATGCACTTAGATACGTGTAGGTACGTGTAAACGTGTAAGCGCGCTACGAAGCTTCGCCACGGATCACTTCGTCGCGAGTTTATACCTTGTAACGTAAACGTTGCAAGAAAGACTTTCGAATAACTTCATTCCATTTACGTCGAGGAGCCGGGATATAATTTTACCGATCCGCGTTCGCGGCCCAAGGATAACGGCGCTGCGGGTCCTCCGCGCGTCCTATGCCGTATTAGTTTTTTCTTCGTCACAAAATTTGTCGCGAAAGCGAATAATAAGCGTCGTACGAAGTCGCAACCACGGCGAGCGTGTCCGGGGGCCCGAAAGGATCATAGATTATCGGTGCTTAATCAACGACCGGTTCGTCGCGGGAGTCCCGGAACGAGTCTACACCGAGTACAAACTCCTCGCACAAGATTCTCTTCTATTTGCGGAATGGTCGAAGGAGTTCATAAAACACCCGCCGTACCGTGAAATCGAGCAGGCATACGCGCGTAAATCACGAGGCGCGCGCCTTCCGAGCTCGCCCTCGGTGATTGCGATTTCTCCTATATAGCGAAACAATAAACATCGACACGACGGGGATAAGGTAGTTGAGGAAGATTGACGTTGCGGTCGATAAAACGGACGTGGCTATAAGCGTTTCATGTTCTTTTTCATCTCTCTCTCTCTCTCTCTCTCTCTCTCTCTCTCTCTCTCTCTCTCTCTCTCGAGATAGAATTCACTGGCGTATTTGCGTTTGATAACGAGTACGAGCAAACTGTCGCTCTAAGGCCTCGTTACGTAAGAGAGACTCAATTTTGGTTCCGGTTGGGTTCATCGAGGAAAAGTCGGTCCGACTGGAATAATTTCAAATCGATTTTTCTCACCTTCTCTTACTCTGTTTATTAATCGAGAGAGAGAGAGAGAGAGAGAGAGAGAGAGAGAGAGAGAGAGAGAGAGAGAGAGCAGGACACGCGAACGCTCTTGTTTACACCGGTCGCGTTCAACGATCCATAAATTGTCGTTCGATGAACGGCCGAGCGCTCGCGGAGGGAGTAGGTGGGACGGAGGGAACGTACGCCATCCGTGCGATTACTATTGGCGGAATAATTATGATCGGTAGCCTGTTTCGCAGAAAGCCGTCCCGTACGAAACGTCTCGCATGCCTGATCGTAATTAATAATGTAAAAGCCGACCACAAAGCTATCACGTCGCTACCCGAGGCTATACGGAATTGCGGCTCGTTGATAAGCCAATAGGAAATGTCTTTAAAGCCTGTATAGAGTACCATACGGGCATTTACATACACCGAGCTACGAAGCAGGATTCGTCCGTTTCCATTTTTATTACCTTTCTTTTGGTCGTTCGTAAATACTCGTTCTATTTGGATAAAACAACGTGTGAAGTATGAAAAAAATTGCGAAAGTAAAATCGAGTGACACGAGGCTCGAGTAAAATATCGACGTCGCTTTAATATAATTTTATCGAGAGATATCGCCAACTTTATTATATCTCCTTTTCTTCTCATTACGCCTACCGCTCTTTTACCCGAGTACATGCGTACTTTCTTTCGTGACGTTCCACGCGAACTTGACGGCGCCACTTTCAAACGCTTCTTCGTCCTTTTTCCAACTCCTCTCTTATCCTTTTTCTGCCTCCTTCTTCTTTTGCGCTAGGACGTGTACGACGACGACGACGACGACGACGACGAGGAAGAAGAAGAAGAAGAAGAAGAAGAAGAAGAAGAATAAGTGGAAAAAGAGAAAGACGGAGAAGGATCGGCAAACGACTCTCGGGCGCCGGAGAGTCGATCGCTGCGATTACCTTCTTTCTGGTCCTCCGCGTTACGCGTCCACCTCCTTCCCTCGAGCCTAGGATACACCGGGATAATATTTCCTGTAACCGTATAACAGATTTACGAGCGCGCGAAGAGCTTTGGAAAACGGCTGCTACGCTCGTACGTTTACGTACGCTTACGTACGCTTACGTACGCTTACGTACGCCGAGCTGAAAGAAACCTATTGACTGCGCTCGCGAGAGATTAAAGGCGACGACGCGCAAACTCACGTAAAATTATGTCCTAACAATTAAGATATAAATCAAGAAATAACTATTAAATTTCGTATCTTCCGAACGGAGGAAAATGGAAATAGAAAATATCAACTACCTAATGTAATTTATTTACGTTCCGTAATATTTGCCGTAATCGTAACATTTCCATCTCTTTCGTTTTCTTTCTTTTCTTATTTCTTTTTTTTTTTTTTCCTTCATCTAGATCCCGGTCGTGGTAGTAAATATTGTTGAAGCACGATTATCGTTTCCATCCATCGTCTTGACGAAATTTCTTGCTCCAACTCTGTCGCATTTTTCGTCGAGCTCCGCGCGACGGCGCGTTATGCGCAAAGAATTCGCGGTCACGATCGTACGAAACGCGTCTCCGCTCGTTACGAGGTAGAGAATATTTCCAAAAATTCGATCGGCGAGGTGAACAATCTCGAGAGACTCGAAGGAAAGAGACCGAGAAGAGTACTCTCTCGGGTCCATAGGAGCGCATAAGACGCAACCAGTGGAATTAATGGTTACTCGTTCGTTCGTTCGTTCGTTCGTTCGTTCGTTCGTTTTACTCGTACGCCGAGTGAAACATCGTACTTAACTACGAAACTTTTTTCCCGCGACAATTTTCATATCTATCCGAGGCGAGCCACGCATGCATATGGAAAATGCTGTTAGATCGCGTCAATAAATATCGCCGATAATAACCGCGAATTCTGTAGATGCGTATCAGCGGAGAATCCGGTTTTAAAGGGAAGGGCTATTACCTAAGAGTAATCGCGAGCGACCGGCCAATTTCGATCGGAGGGAGCAGGAAGAGATGTACCACTCGCTTAAGGATTATCCTCTCGAAATTCGGTCGAACGAGAAAGGCTTCGTCGAATAACCACTTCATATTACTCAACGTAACGTTCTTACGAAAGGTATAATAAAAGAGCGTAGCTGAAAAACGAAGAAAAAAGAATGGAAAGAAAGACGGAAAGGGGGGGGAGGGTTGGGGGGAGGGGAAAGGGAAAAGTAAAAAGGAAATAAGTTGTTGGGAACGAACGTCTTGGAATGTACGTCGTTTCTCGTCGAAGTACGACGAAGCGACGAAAAAGTCGTACGGTCTATGTATGCGAGAGCGTATGCCGGATTAAAAGCGGGAAAAGCCGGCCCGAGCGATGCCGGCGAGAGGTGGTAAGGGTTTCTTGGCTTTTTACGCTTCGCCAGGTAATACTCCGACGGGGGTGTTTCACGACCTGACAGGTGCATCTCGTCTTAACGTTTCCTACCCGGGTCCTTTCCGTCTCTCTCTCTCTCTCTCTCTCTCTCGACGCTCGGCGCTCGGCGTACTCGCGCGCGCGCGAGGGAGATATATATATATATATATATATAAATACATATATAACGTGGCCGTTGCTCCATTGCTCCTCAGGTATGTAGGGCCAGCGAGATCGTCCGGAAAGAGGCAGGCACACGGGGAAGGAGAAGACGAAGAAGAAGTCTCTCGCATAGCCGCGCCACCAGCTCCTTACCTGAGGTCAGTGGAGTGAGCGTGGAAAAAAGATTATCCCGAAGAGACTATAATAGCCTTCTAAGGCGGTGCACGGCGGAGGTGGACGGCGAACGGCGTATCGCCGACGGAGCGAGAGGAAAGGGAAAATCTACGATAAATTTCTCGAGGCTCTAACGTAAGAGCCCGTGAATCCTTCTCGCGTTGGACGCTCCTGCCTGGAGAAGGTCGAGCTCGGAGATACGTTCGTTTCCGACGGAGGACGTCGATGAATCGATCCGAATCGTCCGAGCAGATCATTATTATTCTCCTCGTTATCGACTATTTACTCGTCGTTTATAACGACGACGCATCGTCGTTGAATCATCCATCTCGATAAACACAAAACGACTCTGTAGATATGAATAATTAATACCTCCAATAGGACAAGCTTAATCGTAACTTTTTCTTTTTTTTTTTTTTCTTTTTTCTTCATCTTCTCCCTCGAGTCGATCTCTTAATCGAGGTGAAAACCGTTAACGGTCGAGATGCGATTCGTTGTATAATCGTCGCGTAATCAATATACTCCCGCGAAAACACGTTGAATTTCTTTATTTACGACTACGCGTGAAAGAATATGATGGCGGGGTAGGGAGCGAGTGACGCGCAATCAGCGTTAATTGCGTAACGTCGAATAACAAATTATCGCCTTTGGTGCGTTTACGATCGATCGAACGATATACATATCGATAGACGAGATTGCGATTAGCTTCGATTCTAATCGAGAATAGTCGATAGGTTATTTACCGACGGAACTTTGATCACCGATCACGATGGGCGATCGATATATTTTTCTTTCTTCTTTTCACTTTACTCTCTTCGAGCGATAAAAAAGGTTTGGTTATCGGAATACATTCTACGGGAGAGAAGTTTGCATATCTTTTCGCGTACTCCGTTTTCGTCCCTAATAGAAGGAAACGTTTTCACCTCTTTAATTGGCAGAGATATTCGACGTTGAATCTAACGCGGCTAACGAGCCAAACCGGGCGAGTTCGGTGGAACCGAACGTGGTCGCGTTAATCCGAGATGCTTAAACGTGGTATCCTGGGTATTTGCGGGACGCGACGTATACCAAAGTTAAGTATACGAGCTCGTACAAAGTCTCTCTCTCTCTCTCTCTCTCTCAAAAAGCATTGATTGGACCTATCGTGGCGTTCGCGTTGTCGTCGTATAACCATCGTCTCGACCATTTCTCGATCTTAGGGACTTGCTAAGGAGAGGAACGAAAATTTTCTTGTCGCCGCACCGCTTTCGTCGCTTACGACCGCCGACATTTTATTTTACAATTCCGTGTTATCTTACCGGACGGCAATCTCGTCGTCCGCGGTCGTTTACGATGAATGTACCAGGGAGTAATCAACCGGTCGCCATAGAGAATGGCTACTTTCCAAATAAGCGGCATAACTTTATTAGCTTATTATTGTTTGGAAAATGATTACCTTATGATGGAAGTCATGAAAGGTGTACACAGATACATATATCCTTTTTCGTTGGATGGAGAAGATGGAAAAAGAATGGAACTCGTAGGCGTTGTACTCCTTGCTTCGTGCCCTTTCTCTCTCTCTCTCTCTCTCTCTCTCTCTCTCTCTCTCTCTCTCGTCTCTCTCTCTCGAGAGAGAGAGAGAGACCCATTAAAGCTCGCGTTCGAGTCAATGGGGAAACGTTCTCCTTACTTCTCCTGGCCGTAAGACGTACCGGACGCATGTCTGAACGGCGTAACTGTTTTCCGTTCTTGTGAAAAGTTAACGGCAGGTTGGCGCGTTTTGCGACTAGCCAGACGTGCAGCCAGCCAAGGCGGGGGGGTGGGGGTCGGGTGGGGAGGGGGCCAGGCAAGCGCCGTCGCAATTTCGCCGACTTATGGAAGTCCGAGAGACGACGATATATACGTGCGATCGTAATGGCGTTGCGCTTAAAGAAAACGCATCGAACCCGAAGAATTCGTGCGATTTTGCGCTTACCGTTAGACGCAGCCGCGCGACATCGCCGGTTTTTCTACGCCGTCGAGCCTTTCCTTCCTTCCTTCCTCGAACGATTTTAATTCGAGATGGAAGCTCCTTTCGAAAATTTGAGATGTTTCTTGCATAAGAAGGCCAGATCGTTCGAACCCCGGTGTTACGCAAGAGCGTCGTGACGTTATATAAACTATTTCGAAACTTTTCGTAGCGACCAATTCGATCGCGTATCTTTCGAACGAGCCGAAGAGATACGAGCGACTCCGAACCGTGTTAATTACTGCCTGGGATTTAAACATCTTACGCAAGCTCTTTAGAGACGACGCGACGAGGACTTTATCGATCCGCGATTGATTTCGAACGTACCACTTTAATTATCGAACCTGCGAGCGTTCGATGGGTGGGGCACTCTCGTTTCTTTTTTTTTTTTTTTGTCTTATTAAGACGCGACAAGAGACAATCGAGGGAATTTATTTTCGATATACCGTCCCTCGAGCGTGTCCGTGGGAACGTACGAAAAGAAACTCTCCTCGATCTCTGAAATTAGCGTCGATAAGCGAAGGACTCGCTGGCGATTAATCGAAGTCGATTAACGACGATCCCGGCGAACGAAAAGGAGCGCGCGGGTAAACGGAGCTTATTCTCTTGTTTCCCGCTCCCATTCGCGTTCGCCGTCGGCGGCACGTCGTCGTAGTCGCGAGCATTTAGCCACCGATAACCTCTCGCAAATATATTAAGGCTGCCCCCTTAAGGTGCCTTCGGCGGCGAACGATGGCGGGAGCAACGCGCCAACAGCACCGGCGTACGCGTACACGCGTAACACTTTCGATACCGTTATCACGAGCGCCATTGCGACCGCTTCCTGCCGCCAATCTCAGAAGTCAGCAGTTCCTTTATACGGTTAGCGATATAACCGAGCGCGCGTTTCCTCGCGAGCTCTCGTTTCTTTCGTAGAATAATAAAACGAAAGGAGAAACGAGACGAAAAAAGTCTCGAGATCGTATCCCTGTCCGTCCTTTCCTCTCTCTCTCTCTCTCGCATACGAACGGGGGAGGGAGGCGGATCGACGAATGGTCGCGACCTTGAATAATCTCTCCGTTGAAGTCGCCAAAAGAATCGCGACGGCTCTCGGCGATTTCTATTATTCGTCCTCGTTGACACGAACAATGTGTACTCCCTTAGATCTCGTCTCGTCTTTGATTATCGTACCGTCGTTCCGACGGAAGGTATAGCGGTTAAACGCTTCTTCGCTCGGTTACTTTCCTTTCGAGATGGCTCGCCGATCGTTCGTTTATTTTGCAGCGGTTCGCGCGTCCGTGCGCACGCCCGTGCAAGCGCACGTGCACCACTGTCTCGTGAATGTTAAGTTCGACGGCTATCCGAGAGCGGCCGTATTTGTAAATAGACGCAACATAGACGTCTTCTTGAATGAAACTCTTAAACCGGTTGTGTACCATTATACTGTCGGCGCGAGCGTGCCGCTTTACCCGGGCACACCGGTGACTTCGACGAGCGCACAAGGAGCGCGCAAAGAGCAACGCTCAGGGAGCGCAGAGGGATCGGTCCGTCTTCGAACCTTCCTACGTCCTCGAGTTCCGAGGCGACCCGATCTTCTCTCTCTCTCTCTCTCTCTCTCTCTCTCTATATATATATATATATATATATATCTCGACGATTCCTACGATCGTCATCCGATATCCCCTTATCCGTCGATCGCCGAAAACCACTTTGTCCGACTCGAGTGAGACCTCTTGGAAAATTTCCTTTACGGTTCAACGATCTCTTCGAGCAAGGAATTCGCTTTTTCACCGTTTCTCTTTTTCTTCTTACCCTTTCTCAAGCGACGCGCTCAACTGCGTCTAAGAGAACATGCGAAAACGCCGGAACGATAATGAGCAGGAAAGATTTTCGCACACAGAGACGCGTAAGGATGTATCGTATATAGGCGGATGACAAATGAACGCTCCTGCGATGAGGAACGTGCGCTTTGTCGATTATAACTTGTCGGTGGGTATTCAGACGGATGCCTGCAATTACGAGCGACACGACCTACGACAGAGTCCTCCTCCTTCTCTCCCTCTCGCGCATCCTCCTCCGATGTTTTCTCCTCCATCGAAGAAAAGACGCGGTGTATGCAACTTTGACCTCTCGTTGCTCCTCTCCGATCACCACGTCCAAACTTCTCTTACCTTACTTTCCTCCTTCGCGTTTCAGTCGCTCGCTCCAACGGTAGATAACGTTGCGAGAGAACTTTTTCGATACGTCCGAATGAAAAATTTCAAAGACGAATTGTTTTCGATTATAATACGTCCTTGAACCATCCCGCTCGGCTCCTCGTCGAAAATTCTTTTCGAAACGAAAAGAATTTTAGTCGTTGCCGAAAGAGATGGAGAGAGATAAAGAGAGAGACGGACAAGTCGAGAGAGAGAGAGAGAGAGAGAGAGAGAGAGACAGAAGAGGTAAAAGAAAAAAATATAACGACTCACGGTCCCACCTCTTAGAAAACGTCATTCTCTCTCTCTCTCTCTCTCTCTCTCTCTCTCTCTCTCTCCCTCGTTTCTTGATCCTCCCACGCACTTACGTGCAGCCACCCACGCGGTACATACGCGGTGCGACAATCGACGCGTTTCCCACGAAAAAGACGCGAGACAAACTCTCCTCGTTGATTTCTCGGGAAAAGAGAGTCGTCGTCGATCGGAGTAGTAGCTATCTGTCGCACGCACACGACGAATCTTCTCTCTCTCTCTCTCTCTCTCTCTCTCTCTCTCTCTCTCTCTATCTATCTATCTATCTATCTCTATCTCTATCTCTCTCTTTCTCTGATTGGAAAACATCTCTTTTCTGGAGCGTGCGTTAACCGAGCCCAACTTCAAATACGATCTTTGAATGCTTCCCTGAACAGGGGCGCATCGCACGAAGCCGCCCGAGGCTATCTTCTCTCGCTGGGTGCCCATTTTTCACGAGTCTCTCTCTTTCTCTTTCTTTCCTTCTTTCTCAGTCCCTCTCTATCTTCTTCTCTTTTTTCCTCTTTTAATTCCATCTCCTCCTTTTTCTCCTTTTAATTTCTCTCTTCGTGCACAAGCAGCCTTCCTTCCTTTGGCATCTCTCTCTCTCTCTCTCTCTCTCTCTCCCCTCTCTCTCTCTCTTTCCCCCTCCCCCCTCTCTCTCTTTCTCTCCTTCTCACGAAAGATTCACGCACTCCTTCTACCTTTCTCTCTACCCTCCCACCCCTCGAGCTCTTCTCTCGAGTGCTTCGATCCAAGCCCATCTCCCCTTCCTTTTCTCTCTCCCTCTCTCCCTCCCTCCCATCCTCTCTCTCTCTCTCTCTCTCCCTCTTCTTTCGTCGTAGCGGCGTCTACAACGGCAGCAACAGCAGCAGCAGCAACGACAACAGCCTCCTTCGGCCTCCTCCTCTCCCACCCTCCACAGCCACCGCGCGTCCACGCAGGCCTCTATTTTCAGGTGTGCGTCCAGTGTGTGAGAAAGGGGGAGAGAATCGTTCGTGTGGATACGGGTCCATCGATGAGTCCGTACCCCCTTTGCGTTTCTTCTTCTTCTTCTTCTTCTTCTTCTTCTCTTTTCGGTCAACGAGAATGAGAGAGATAGGGAGAGAGAGAGAGAGAGAGAGAGAGAGAGAGAGAGAGGGAGGGAGAAAAAGATAGATAGAAACTGAGGGCCGAAAGACGTTGAGAAAAGAGTAGAATCGTTCTTCGAGTATGGGTATTTGTTTCTTGGTTCCCCTCGAATCCTCCTCCTCCTCCTCCTCCTCCTCCTCCTCCTCCTCCTCCTCCTCCTATAGTCTTTTCCCTGTTCGCAGGTGTCCTTTTTGTAGGCGTTCGGTAAGAAGAAAGAACCTCGCGAGCGAATGTCGTTGTACAGCAAAGTCATCGGAAATACGAATACTCTGAGATTTTCCTTCTTGAAATCGATCGTTCCCGTCGAGAATCGACTTCGTCTCGTCCGGGCAAAAAATATAAATCGGCCGAAGAAATGGATGAACGGGATATATTACGAAGCGTACTTTTTTCTCGTGGGTCGTTTTTCTTTTCTCTTTTTTTTTTTGTTTCTTTCACGATCTCTTTCGACGGTGGTGGAGCAAAGAGAGAAACGGTGGAGATGAACGAGATGGAAAGAAAGCAAGATCGAGAAAAATAGTAAGAGACGGAGAAAGAAATATATGTACATGGCAAAGCGACACGATAACGTTCGCCAGTGCGCGCGCGCTCATATCCGTCTCTTCGTCCGCCTTGTGGTTCCTCCGGCCAGGTATCCTTCTCAAGGTGGCGATGCGATGTATAAGTAGGAATAGAAGGCAGAGAGAGAGAGAGAGAGAGAGAAAGAGAAAGATAGGGAAAGGGCGGAAGGGAGGGAGGAACGTAGAAGACACGATAATGCCGGGTGGCCGGAGCCTCGGCCGCTCGACTACCTCGTCGATGACTCGATGCTCTGTTTGTACCTGCGCAGGTCGACGCAGCGATGCGCTCTCTCTCTCTCTCTCTCTCTCTCACTCTTGGTTGAGCCAACGCTTCTCTTCGCTGGTTCCTCTCTTTCTCTCTTCGTCTCTCGCGTACGCGTCTCGACTACCTGCGCGTCGGACTCTCTCTTCGTTCCTCCACTCCACCCGACTTTGCTTCTCTCTCGATCGGACTCGTTGGTCCAGCTCTCTCTCTCTCTCTCTCTCCCTCTCGCACACATACCAACTCAGAAGGAGGTAAGACGTGGAAGAGGGAGACGTAGAAGGGATGCCAAAGAAAAAGGAAATGTAAGAGAGAAGAGGACAGATCGGCGAAGAGCCCTCGGGCCTTGTCTTTCTCTCTCTCTCTCTCTCTCTCTCTCTCTCCCTCCCTCTCTCCGTTTCACTTCTCGGTCCCACAGTCGGGGACCATCGCGGTAGAGTGGGAGGATGGAGCAATGTCGGTGTTCGCGAAGGAGAGATAGAGATATATCGGCGGAGCGAGAGGGAGAGAGAGAAAGAAAGATGGAGGCGTCGTAGGGTGAACAGGTAAGGCAGTAGTGTGCGTGTAAGAGGGAAAGAGGGAAGAAGGAGAGAGAGAACGAGAAAGAGAGGAGGATATGCGAAGAGGAGAGGGAACGCGCTCGAGATCGGTGGATTTCGAAGGAGCGAGCGAAAGGGAAGACCGTGATAGAAAGGTGGGAGAGAGAAAGCGAGAGCGTGTGTGTAAGCGAGGGCGAGGAGAGAGGGGAATGCGAGGAGACACGGAGCTAAGAGCGGGATGCTGGGAGGCGGCGGTGGCGGCGGCCATGTTGCCGTATCCCGAGAGAAGAGAGAACGATCCGAGAGAGCACCGTGAGGCTGCTTCGTTTGTTCCTTGCAGCGGCGGTCCAAACTTTAACGAGTTTAATTCTCTTTTATACGAACGATCGTATGTTGCCAGTGCGTTGTGCCAAAAATACAATTATTCCGCGATCCGCATCGTCGTCGCCGTCTCCGTCTCCGTCTCCGTCTCCGTCTCCGTCGCCGTCTCCGTTGCCGTTTCCGTTGCCGTTATCGTCTCGGTTGCCGTTGCCGTTGCCGTTGCCGTTGCCGTCGCCGTCCTCTTCTCAGTACTTTTCGTTGCGACTTCGTCGTTGCTGGTCGATTTACGCATCTTTAAATTATCGCGGTTTCGACGACGACGACGACGACGACGACGCGACGACGACGACGACGACGACGACGACGACGACGACGACGAAGACGACGAAGACGACGAAGACGACGAAGACGACGAAGACGACGACGACGACGACGGAGCGTACGCGCGTGTGCCTACTGTGCTCCTTACGTCTTCTCGCGTTTCTCGTGCGCTCCTGGCATGTCTTCTATACTCGAGATGACCACGGAATAATTCGCGAGAGAACCCTTCTTCTCGCGAAACGCGAGAAAACGCAAAAAGTGCGCGATCGAGAGAAAGGATTTCCCTTCGAGCGGTGACGCTATGACGTGCGACAAGTGAAATTCGTGAATCGTTCGAATTCGAGGCCGAAGAAAAGACCAGAAGAAGAGGAAGAGGAGAAGAAGAAAAGATCGAAACTATTATTTTAGACCTCTTTCGTTTCTTCGTTCGTGTATGGGAAAAGGGTTATCCTCCGACGGGATGCCCGATCTCGAAAGAAAGGGCCTTCGATAGGACGACGTTTCCATCGTACTAGCGAATTCGCTTAAGAAGAGACGACGCCGATGGACACTATCATCCGCTGAGATGTGATCCAGAATACCGCAGGGACGCTCGGTAGTTTGTAGTTGGTCCCCCGTTCCCCTTTTGCCGCCCCCTCACCCCACCCACCAACCCGCACGACTTATCACCTACTACCGCTCTCTTTCCCTCTCTCCCTCTCTCTCTCTCTCTCTCTCTCTCTATCTATCTATCTATCTATCTATCTATCTATCTTTATCTATCTCTCTCCCTTCTTTCCATCTTTTCATCTTTCCGTCCCTCCTCCAATCTCCTCCTGACCCCTTTACATCGATAAACGTAACCTCACCGATGCCACAACGTTCGACGATCGATTCGTTTTTCACTCGGATTCGGAGAACGCGCTCTAATTCGTGACGCCGGTTCATCTCCCGGCTCTTCTAAATGCACTTTGGACGAGTGAGTATTCGCTGAAACGTTCCTTATATCCTATCGTTTTTCCGTCTCATTCTCAATAATTCTCCCCCCGCCCCCCAAACCCCCTCCACCCCCTATCCCCTCCTACCCGGCGCTCTGGTCCGTGGCATATCGTAGACGGCGTTGCGCAAGTGGACCGCTCTTTTGGGGCCTCTCTTCTGAGTCGGATGGAAGTTACCTGCGCGATGACGTGCAGGTGACGCGGAGGTCACCTGCCGGTAGACAGGTAGATATTCCGAGAAGGTTGCCGAGGAGAATCGTATCGTTAAAATCCTTTTCATGTTGGATTACTCCGGCATAGGTCGCGTTAAACGTCAGGAAATTCAATATCCGATGGACAAGCTCATTCCAGCGGGCAAGTGTCACGAGAGAAGTTGCCGCGCCAAGGGAGCAGCGTTTAAGGCTTTTTATTTTCACGAGATCCGAGAAAGAACGTAAATAAAGATTTTGACTCGAAGGATTCGACGAAAAAAAAAGGAAAAAAAAAAAAAAGAGAAAAAAGAAACACGACACGTATCGATTTTCTCTTTCCATTTCGTTTCGGCGAGCAACGAACTCGGAGGAGAAAAGAGAGAGGGCTGTTTGGGAAGCTTCTCGAACGGTCCACGGTGTCTCTTCTCTCTCTCTCTCTCTCTCTCTCTCTCTCTCGTCTCCTCCGCCTTCCTACGCGAACAAGTGCTAATCGCTTAACCCATCGTCCGCGTCCTTTCGAACGACGAACCGCGATCGAAGGAGTCATTCGAGCTGCCTAAACTTCTCACTAATTCTCACTTTCGAAGCACTGAACGAGACACGTATATACGTATGTACCTAAGGCACGGAAGAAAATTATACGCACGACATCGCGTCTCGCAGGACATGCTACCCAATGACAAAACTCGGAAACGTCGTCGACTTTGTCGCGGAATTTCCGCTCGTGCGATAGTTAAATCGTTCGGTCGGTCGCGTATCATGCAGAGTATTATTCTCGCCAGTACTCGTCGAGGAGTGTCATCCTCTTTGTATTGCCACGACGGCGTCCTCTGTCTCCGGAGGTAGCGTCCACTGACGCGAGGCGAGGGCGTACAGGTACTTGAAATACAAACGGACCCACGGAGGTGGGTCCAATCTGATCCAGAGTTCTCTTTGAGAATCAGGTTAGACCGGCCGAACCTGCTCCTCTGGCTTCTCGTCTCTGGTCCGCGGTTGTATACCGGCCCCATGTAGCTACTCCTTCTCCCCGTTCGCCCCAATCTCCTTCTTCCGCGTAGTAGGTAGGCACCTACCTACCTACCTACCTACCTACCTACCTACCTACCTACCTACTTTCCGCTACTCTCTTCTTCCTTCTCTCTCTCTCTCTCTCTCTCTCTCTCTCGCAAGCGCGCGCGCGCGCGCGAGCATCTCGACGCGTCGTTTATAAGGAATTTGCACAAGAGAATATATGCTAACGAAGAAGGAAACGATTACTTGCTTTGAAGCGGAGAACGAATGAGAGAAGAGTAGATAGGGAGGGAGAGAGAAAGCTTCCTCGTTACATCTATTATTACACCTGTCTATTCGTCGGAGCAGCGCCCGCAAGCTGAATTCCAGTTTTGCGCGCTCGCCCTCCTCCAACGTCGAGCAACGGGAGCACGTGGAAGTGTAGTAGATGGAGGTGGACGAGCCGGAGAAGAGCGAACTGACTGGTTTTACCAACTTCCACCTGGTCGGGAGACGTCGAAGACGTAGAATTCGTGGTGTCTGACTGGTTTGGTCAGCATCCAAGGATTCTTGTCTGGCATTCACGTGATAGGTGAATAATGTCGAACCCGCTCCTCTGGATTCTTACTTCCTATCAGCTGTTACCCACTCGAACGCGTGTACCATCCTTTTACTTTCTTTCACCCTTTTCTCTCCTCTTCTCGTTTTGCATCGACGACCGTGTATTCCGAGGTCACCGCAAAGTCGATCCTCCAAACGTTTAGCCTTAATAACGTTCGATCGAATAGAAATATAAACGCAGAGGGAGTGCCACACTCCTGCTACTGCAACAGAAGAAGGACGCACGTATACGCGCGCCTGATTTTTTTTTTCTTTTTATTTTTCTTTCCAGATCCCAACCGCCCGAGCCTCTTCTTCTTCTTCTTCTTCTTCTTCTTCTTCTTCTTCTTCCGCTACCACCACTACTGCTACCATTACTACTACTACTGCTGCTGCTACTACTACCATTACTACCGCTAGTACTACTACTACTACTACTACTACTACTACTACTACTAACGACGTGCCATATACACATAGCAAGCTGTGATACGCTATCTCATGCCAAGAAGTACTCCTACCGGTAGACGTACGTAGATATCTAGTCGAAGATTAACCGGAATCGCGACTAGAGGAAAACGGACGAGGAGAAGGAGAAGAAAGGGGAAGACGATCGGGACACGCTTTCGATAGCGAAGGGCAGAAGAAGATCGGATCGAAGAACACATAGGACGTCACGATACGACGAGGAAGAAGAATCAGAGGAGAGTGCGGGAGAATGTCCACGTGCACCGACGAAGGTGACACCGCACCCCTGCACATGCAGGAGGCTCTGTCTCCGGTTAGTCCTTTACCATCCACTACCGTCGACATTGTTTCCCACATTTTTTGCACATTTTTTTCTTGCTCCAATTATGCATCCATCGTCGCGTCGTAAATCTATAAATGTGCGACAGATAAGGGTATATTATCGGTCTGTCCCTTTGGATTCCCGTTGGATTCACGGTACGCAATCATACTTCAGGGTCGGTCGTTCGTAAGTTCGTTCGTTCGTTCGTTCGTTCGTTCGTTCGTTCGGGGTCATCCCTTGACCTCCCTCCATTTTCTCTTTCCGAGTCCGTACCACCCGTTGAGCAAAATAACGAGTATAGCCGACCGCAAGATTATTGCCAGTTGTGTTGTTCCGTTCGGAACAGAACTTCTGGAACGACGACCCTGAGATGCCAAGATGGTACGAGTAATGTACACGAGTCCGCGCGAGGACCAAAGATCCTCTCTCACCGAACGTCTCTCCGCTCGGACGCGTTTAATCGATGCCCGGAATCTCTTTGGACTATCGCATTTTCCATTTCCGTATAACACGCACGTAGGACGTAGTCGTTTTTACGTCGATGAAACGAAAGAAGAAGAAACAAAAAGAAAAAAAAAAAAGAAACAAAAAGAGGAAACATCGGCGTAAAACGAGCTTCCACGAGCAAAAAACGGGTGGTCGTACAACGAACTCGCTCATTTTCATACGCTTCGTTTACTTTCGTAATCGTACAGATAGGAAAAAAATTTGTCTTCGTTTGTGATCTATCGATCGAACGATCGACGAGCGTTTAATATCGAATCGTGTTAAGGACGAAGATTTTTTTTGTCGTCGAGACTAAAAGGATGACGCGCTCGTAGGAAAATCGTGCGCGGATGATCGAGCTCGCTTACGTGATCGGCTTTAGAAACGCTCTTTATAGAGAAAAGAAAATGAAAAAGAAAAAGAAAAAAACAAAAAAAAAAAAAAAAAAAGAGAGAAAAAGAAAGGAAGAGCGTTCATTAACGAGCCTTCGACGCGTCGTTGAGATCGGCGCGATTAGAACATCTCGCGCGATTATTTCTAAACGTGCGTAGCGTACGAACCGTACTATAAATCAGTGGTTTTCAAACGCGCCTTCGAAAAATGTCACGTTCACGTGGAAAGCGGCGATCGTTCTTTGGACGCGTCGAGATGTATTCCGAACGTTTAATAAAACGATCGATGCCGTTCTTCCATTATAAGTAAACATTTATTTGAGAATGATAAATAGCAATCGAAAGAGCGTTTCTATTTCTTTCCTCGTCGTTTGTATCGATCATCTCCTCCCGGAGAGGACTTGGTTGGTACTTTGAAAACCACTGCCATAAATGCATCTCGTTTTATATTATTAACTTCTATTACCTACCGGTGGACGAACGCGCCGGGGAGAAGGATCGTTAGAGTACGAGGTACCTAGTCGCATTGTGCGCCTCGTCTCGTGTTGTCTCGAACGCCAGTTTGACTTTTTTACGCTCGAGCAAGAGAGTAGAGTGAAGTAAGAAAGGATGGAAGGAAGGAGAAGAGAGAGAGAGAGAGAGAGAGAGGGGGAGAGAGAGGGGAGGGGGGAGCGTAATGACTATTTGGCGTTGGGAACGAAGCGAGTAACAAGAAAGAAATAGCGGAGAGTCGCCGAGAGACAGAGCGGAGAACATCCGGCGAACATCCGGGAAACATCCCTCTCGTAGAAGCTCGCACGAACGAAAGAAAAGCTTCTTAACGATTCCACGTATCACGATCCTCTTCTCCTCTTCGAGGATAGCCACGCGTTGTTTCACGCAGCTGCGTTCTACGTTCTCGATCGGTAAGGATCGCACGTACGGAAGAAACGAGACGAGAGGGGAGGTAAGGAGGCCGAAGGTAGGAGCGAGGAGAGGTATCTTTCGCGATATGGCC
This sequence comes from Dolichovespula sylvestris, assembly GCA_918808275.2. Lineage (NCBI taxonomy): Eukaryota > Metazoa > Arthropoda > Insecta > Hymenoptera > Vespidae > Dolichovespula > Dolichovespula sylvestris. The sequence goes on along the minus strand of OU964970.1, from coordinate 9,313,325 downwards.
GAGCTCTCTCTCTCTCTCTCTCTCTCTCTCTCTCTCTCTCTCTCTCTGTCACGGAGCACTCTGCTTGGCAGGCCAATTAACCGTTATTATGAAAAAGTTTTTGCGTCTCAACGGAAACTCATCCCTTTCTTTCTCGTCCATAGCTTCGATCGACTTTCTCGTATCCGAATCTCTCCCATCGAATTTATCCTGTTCCGTAATTGGTATTAAGTTTGCACGAAGGTTTGATTTATCGATCGGTTGACTTTCGACCCCTCGCCCGTCAAGGGTTAAAAAAAAACGTTAAACGAGATCAGAGCCCCGTGGCGAGAATCGCATACGACGTGTAGGCGAACGAAACGGAAGCGCAGCAGGTACCGCGAAAGAGCAGTTTCGTATCGAACGAGTATAACGAGAGCCACCCCGCATAAAACATGTCATAAAGATCGAACGCGAGTACGATCGGCAGTCCGGTTCTTCCGACGAACTAGACTCACCGTGGGTCCGAGGGGAAAGAAAGTGAAAAGAAGAGAAAAGAGTGGGAGTCACGGGTTGAATTTCAAAGTCAAGGCCGCGCATTGGATTTAGAGCGGAGAGCGATTAAAAGCGTACGGAGAGAGATCTTTCGTATCTGAAAATTTAAAGACGATCGTAAAGAAAATTTATCCGGGCATCCTCGCTCGACGTTTACTTTCGCAGAGACGAGAGGCATCCTCGTGCGAGAGGATGATTCGCAATATCGTTAATTACCTTAATGGACGTGGTGGGAGTTACGTAGAGAGATACGTAAGATACTTAATAACGCTATCGCGCCTCTCTCCTTCGACTCGAAGATACACAAAGTCGATAGACGGAGGGAATCTTGGACGTTCTTTATTCGGCGAAAGAAGGAGATAAAATCTAAGTAGCAGCTAGGCCGGTGAACGGGCTACTCGGGTCTTCGACGAGTTATCGGGTCGATACCGCGCGATCGTTTGATCTTTCGCGCGTATCAGAGGAACCGAGTGGAACTATTAATTATTATTACTGGTAGATGAGTTACGAGTCGCGAGGTTCGGACATGCGCGCCTCGTCTTATTAATATAATTTCTATCGGCTCCGTCAAGATCTACGCGAGTACGCGTCATTAGCATTCGCGAAATGTTAAAAGGGGTTATACGAGAGGCAAACGCCTACGCGCGTACCCACCAACCGTATTCCTGGTTGCTTCGAACGTATAAATCGTATCAATCGTACCCCGCGTGTCGTAACGCGCCGATTAATAAATTTTCCATTTCCTCGGTAATTAGCTCAGATCTTTATCGGGGTGTCTAATTACTCTCGAACGAGATATACGCACGGATGCAACAAGGTATATAGAATTTTTTCGATACTATTTGACGAGCAACATTTTCACGTCGAACCCTCTGTGTGCGTGTCTGTGCATATAGGTGCAGGAGGGACCCGAGTCGCCGGCATCCTCTTCCCTAAGCAATCAAAATCAAAACGAAAACGATCAACAAGTCTTACTGGCGACGATGCAGCCGGTGAACGTGTTGGACCTACACGAACCTCCGGCCGTGCATCCGCTTCATCCGAAGTATCATCATCACCATCACCACCGTCACCATCATCATCACCATCATCACCATCATCAGCAGCAACAACAGCAGCAGCAGCAGCAGCAGCAGCAACAGCAGCAACAGCAGCAACAGCAGCAGCAACACGGTATCAGCGGGGATCCGGAGGACGTGCAGCAACGCGGTGCGAACGGAGCGGAGGACCCGGACGGTCGGGTGACGCCGGGAACGGAGACGGCCGGTGGAAATCCAACGTTGGCCGTCGGCGAGCACAAGATGATCGATCTTATTTACAACGACGGGCAAAAGACGGTGATGTATACGCACGACAAGGAGATCATATACGAGAACGAGGCCGATCGAGTTCAAGTGGTCGAGTATCCTCCGCCACCGCCGTCGCCACCCTCGCCCTCGCCGCCCTCGGTCGTCAGCAGAACCGGGCTCCTACCGGCGACTTGCGTCGCACCGAGGACAGGGGCTGGCCCGACCGCAGCGGCTCTTCATCTCCATCACTACCCTCAATTGCAGCTGCAACACGAGGACGAGCTGCCGAGCGTTCGCCACACCGTAACCGCCACCGCGCCGAATTGCGGAACCGCCACCACGACCACGACCGTTCTCGTCCTTTCCGAGCTCGTTGCCGCCGATCCGGCAGCCGGTGCTGCCGCCGCCGCCGCCGCTCAGCAGCTCACGCTCACGGCCGCGGCCGCGGCAGCTTCTCTACGGGCTGGGTGAGTCGTTTGATTTATTTTTCAATGTCTCTCACCGATTCCTCTCATTTGCAATAATTAACGTGGGTTAAATCAAATCTTTATTCGTTCGGCGAATAAATTGTACTCCTCGTCGCGGAGTCTCGAAAAATCGAAATACTTTTCGTCGGACGAGAAGGAGGAAAATGTCATCGACTTACGCGTACGAGGGCATCCGAAGCAGCCGAAAGTTACGATCGTGGATTTTTTTCTTTCTTTCTTTTTCTTTGTTTTTTTTTTTTTTTTTTTTGAGGAGCCCCTCCCCGAATAACCCGACGACGACGGGCATACGAAGGCGGCCGCTATTCGGTTTCGTTGCGTTTGGGTTGCGTGCGAGCGATCTCGTTAGAATCGATTTTCCGAAGAATGAAGAATAAATAGTTAAATTAAGAGAAAGAGAACGGAGGAGGAGGAGGAGGAGGAGGAGGAGGAGGAGGACGGGGAGAGGAGGAAGAAGGAAAAGGCGTAAGCGAGTCGACGGTAGCAAAGTTCGACGGCACGCTGGCACGATATAATATAAAAAATCTCAGGGACACGCCGAAAGATAGGCGTAGAACGTTACGTTGCATCGAGCGCTGCCGGGCACTGTTATCGGCCGCGTGTATCGGTTTGTCGACCAATTAAAAATGATCGTGCACACCTACTCGCGTGCGCGCGTGGTCCAGCGACTGCCGCGTCGGCAGTCTGCGCGGATAAGTCACGTTGCTACGCAGAATTTATTATTACTGCGCTCGTCTATACTGCACTCGTGCGTGCATATTCTGGTAGGTACATGTGTAAGATCGCTAATGCGCGCACGTACGCGCGTACATACATGCGCGGCTGACTTTTTCGCGTATTGCCTTTCTTCATGGTTGTACACACCTATCTATAGGAGAATCGAGGAGAATATAGCCGAGCCAATAACCATTAACCACGCACGCACTCTTGCCCGTTTCTTCTCTCTCTCCCTCTCCCTCTCTCTCTCTCTCTCTCTCTCTGTCTGTCTTTGTTTGTCTGAAACCTGGCTCGATCGCGCCACCTTGCTCTTTTGCAATAAATAAAAATGAATGGTAATTAATCGGCCGCGAGATATGCGCGCGAATGCTCCAGGAGACCTTGGGGGCCACGAAAACAAGTAAGCTCTAGAGCTCGTTCTTTCGTCCTCTTTTCATCTCTTTTCCTCTCTCTCTCTCTCTCTCTCTCTCTCTCTCTCTCTCTCTCTCTCTCTCTCTCTCTCTCTCTCTCTCTCTCTCTCTCTCCGTCTCTCGCACTCAGATCTTTCATAAATTAGATGTTTGCGTAGTCGCTGCTCCTCGCCCATCCAAACTTCTTCCAAGTCAAACTTTAGATTCGTCTCTTTCTTTTTTTTTTCTCCCTCGTACCTCGCATGGTCGTCGGGAGGAATAAACCTTCTCGGGATCATTCGAGCGGATTGGTCCATCTTAAGTCGAAAGATATCTCGGGCCTCGGATGACTTCTCGTAAAAGACGTGCAAACGTCGACGCGAGGAACTTGGTGCGTGCTTAAGCCTTGGAATAAGTAGCTTAACGATGATTTCACTTTTTTGCTTCTTTCGGGACGAAAGGGACGTCGAGGAATCAGGGAGAACCGCGATCGAGGTCAATTTTAATAATCCGATATACATCGAACACCTTTCACAGAAGCACACAAACTTGAACTTAATCGTTTCGCTATCATTTCCGTCCATCCAGAGAAATATTATTCGTGCTCGTATTTCATCGGGAATGCCGCTCCCCCCCCCCCTCCCACCCCCACGCCCATCCACGTTCCCGATCGATTCTAGCCAATTCAATCGATTTGTCTCGCCACAAATCACTTTCCCCATCGATATTACATTGTCAGATCGCGTTCGCGCGTCTCTCTCTCTCTCTCTCTCTCTCTCTCTCTAACAACAGGCTCGAACCTTCTTTTTCGAGACTCACGGAGCGTACCGGTAAACGTAATGGTAATCGTTTAATGACGTAGGCTCGAATCGCTCGGAGGGTCGCCAGCACGTAATCTATGTTAATGCCGCGAAGGTGGGTGAGCTCTTTCTCTCTCACTCTCTCTCGTTACGTGGGCATAATGATAGTGTTTTTCTGTACAACGCTCTTTGTATCGCGAAACTTTTTAACGTATTGCCCATCCGAGTGTATTTCCTTCGAGGCGTTCCCGGACACGATATCGACGTCGAATCCAATCGACTATTATTTTTATTAACACGCTGCCGCGATTTGGACTACGTTCGATAAGTGAGATCGATCGATCAAAAAAACAGTAGGATAAGTAGCACGACACGAAGAAAATATTTCTGCCGACATACGAGAGAGAGAGAGAATTTTGGATTACCAGAGGCACCATTCGTATGCCCGCCAAATTGCAGTAATGATGGTGCACCGACGTAAAAACCGTTTCGTTCGTGGAAAGCAAAATGTAAGCCAGGGTTATCATCTCTCTTTTTCTTTGGCTCGGTGTTTCTTGGACGTGTCGTATCCGCGCTCGCTTCTTGTCCGACTCGAAGGTGCCTTTGATCCTTTCGCGTTTTCCCTGCTCCGTGCCTCTACCCGCTATCGCTGTCGCTCCCTGTAGTATGTGTATACACGTAGGTATACGCCGCTCGACTTCTTCCTTCTTCCCTGTTACCTCTGACAGCCGCGTACATCGGATGAGAGTACGAAGAAATAAAAAGATAATCGATCTTAATTTCTTTCTGCTATCTGTTTATCTTGTTTTCTTTTTCCTTTTCCTTTTTCTTTTTCTTTTTCTTTTTCTTTTCTACGATAGGAAAGTCGTTATATCTCTTATGGAAAGATATCGTGCGAGGACAAGGAAGATTAATTCGTACTACTCAACGACTAATACGCTAATCGTATCGATTTACGGACCATCGATCGGACACGTTATACGAGCAAATTATTACGTAGGCTGCGCTCTCGCCACGAGACCTCGGAAATGGTATTAACGGGAGGGATTAAACATCGATAGCGTTCGTTCCTTCTCTCTCTCTCTCTCTCTCTCTCTCTCTCTCTCTCTCTCTCTCTCTCTCTCTCTCTCGAACGGCACGTTTTACACGTCGACAGCAACGGTGGTGGCGCGGAGCGTCGATCGAAAGGTCAACCGCATAAGGATATTAGAAAAGTGTCATTTTTCTTTAATTGACACTTTATTACTTGCCTGCGGATTATTATTTTGCGGGAGGTTGCAATCTGAAACATAGAAATCCTTCTCGCGAGTCGCGATTTCGTAATTTACATTGGCTTTTTATTTCTTTTTTTTTTCCTACCTGCCTCTCTCTTTCTCTCTTCTTTCTTTGACGCACTACCGACGAGTAAGCGATATATATATATATATATATATATATATATATATATATATAAAGTAAGAGAGAGAGAGAGGCAGAACGAATAAATAGAGTCCCGCAAGACATCAATAGAAAATATGGCAAGCGCAACGACGTTAGCCAGACATGTCAGTAGTAAAACCACGCGAACGTTTAACGCCTGGAGTATCGTAATCAGTCAGAAATGGAAATTGATCGCGGATGAAAAGAAATTCTGTTTATACTCGCAAGTGTATCTAACTATGCTACTTACCTACGGTTGCCACGTGAAAAGAGAAAAAGTAAATAGTTAAATAATATCTAGAGATAGGTACCAACGGCGGAAAAGTTTTTCGTTACTCCGACAACGAAGGTGTTATCGGGGAATTCATCGTAACGATATTCAACCGGTATAATTATCATACTGATAATTATTCGAGCAGCATTAACGGTGAAAGCGCGTATGATCGTAAATTAATTCCGATCGGACTTTTCGAAATTATAAAGAATTTTATCTCCAACGTTATCCTTCTAACTCGCTTGCGAGCTATATAAAATATTGGGACTCGATATCGTCGTTTATTATCTATTTCTCTCTCCCTCTCTCTCTCTCTCTCTCTCTTCTATCTTCTCTCTTCGGAACTAACGAATGAAAGTGGAGATTCGTATTGCGCATGCGCGTGCGTATGCGTAAACGAATGCGTAGGTGAGGAAGTAAGATATAAGGTAAGACGATAGGTGGACGAGGGGTATACGCGTGCGCGCGTGTATCCCCACACGCAAGATGAGCGTACACACGTAGAGACGTAACGGAGGAACGGAAGAAGGAGAGAGAGAGAGAGAGAGAGGGAGAGAGAGAGAGAGAGAGAGAGAGAGGTGGGGAGCAGGAAAGAGGAGGAAAGAGAAGAAGAGAGGAAGAGGAGGAGGGGGAGGAGGAGGTGGGCGCAGGAGTTCTGCGAGGAGTAGGAGATGAGGATGTAGAGAGCAAGATGGCCGCCACGGTCCAGTCTTCTACGGGGAAAATCGTTGGACCTCCGCGTCGTCCGTCTCTCCTTTTAATTCCCACCGCTCTCCCTTCTCCGCGCGCTCCGAGCTCTCCTCCCTCCCTCTCATCTCCCCTTCTCTCTTCTCTCTCTTCCTCGCACGCCATAGTCGTCTCTTCTCCTTCGCCTCACTCGCGTATATATACATATATACACACAGATCTCTCTCCGTTCCTCCTCATATTCTCTTCATCTCCTTACGTCGCTCGTTCGATCCTTCTTTTTCTCGTTCTCTTTCTCTTTCTCTCTTGCTTTCTCGTTATTCCTCGATCCTTCCTCCATCTCTTCCACCACTACTTCTCGTCGATCGCCATGATACCACGTGATCGGCGGACGTTAGGCACTTTATGGGAGCGTCTACCCAGAAAACCGGCGCAAAATCGACGATCCGTACGTTTATCGAATTACGATACGGTGTCTCCTCCCGGTTGGCTCCTCTTTATTCTCTCTCTCTCCCTCTCTCTCTCTCTCTCTCTCTCTCTCTCTCTCTCTCTCTCTCTCTCTTTCTGCCAATAGTAATATATCCCTCCTCGCTTTTTCTTTTTTTCTCTCATTTACGCTCGCACGTTCTGCCTTTATTTTAGTTCGTTCATTTCGATGGAAAATATCCGACTATCTTTCTATCAGGTTCGCTCTAAAGCGCGACACGTTCGGGATAGGAAGGATTTCCTCTTTCGAAATTTTATTGACGCGAAATCAAGAGTAGCTTTCGGGACGATGCGAATATAAACAAATATAGATATTATAAAGATCGAATGCGAAGCGATCCAACACGGGCCGTTAACTCTGTACCGGATGTCGATAAAGAATGATAAGAAGAGGTAATTAGCGCAGGCTCTTCGCGATCGAGCTAGATATTAATTAAAAGGGGGATTCGATAAAAGTCAACCGGTGAACGTATCGACTCACCGCTGCCACCAGATTTCTCGATCTTACGAAAGTCTCGTGAATTCTTAATGGATTTCTAAGAACCGTCTCGTTATCGTGCACGTCGCTCCGTATAATTGAGCGCCTCCGTGTTACTTTACATCGAGAAAACGAAACACGTCGCGCGGCGTGAACAACGAGATACCATCGAGATTTCGATCGGATTAACTGGCTTATCGATCGCCCATCGATCCCCCTTGGTTCGGTGCGTCATCGAGAGCGAGAGAGAGAGCGGGAGAGAGCTGGAGAGAGAGAGAGAGAGAGAGAGAGAGAGAGAGAGATAAAGGAGAAAGGAGAAAAAAGATCTTTACTTGAAAAAGCCGATAGGTATGCGAGAATGGACCGATTCAATTTCCAAAGGAAATGAAAGAAAACAAAATAAGGTAGTTAAATAGGACGTACGAAAGAGAAATTGCGGTAGGACGGAGGACGTGGACAAGCGCGCGTCGATAAGTCGTAGATCCTGTTATTAATTCGTACAATTTCGTTCGTCGATTCACGCAGCGGAAGGAATAATTACGGTCGGCTCGACTCGCGCGCCGATTTATCTAGGAACGCGATCGGGCCTTACCATAGCCGCAGCGGTAGCGGCCGCCGCGTGATCTATTTTCTTCTTTTATCTCTCTCTCTCTCTCTCTCTCTCTCTCTCACCGCCTATTTTTTTCTCTCATTCGCTCGATAAGCTTGGAAACGTACGAGCTCGCGCTTAAACTCCGCCTGTCTCGGTCAGATACGCTCGCGTAATAACACCCTTTAGCGCGCGCGCGCACACACGAGCGTACGCATACGCTCGCGTGAGATAAGATCGAGCAAGGAGTGGACGAAATCCAATAAGTGATTTCGCGCCAACAAAACCGACCCGGAACGAATTTTCCCTCGTTCGCGAGTTTTACCGACGACTGCTATCAGTTTTCTTTCTCTCTCTCTCTCTCTCTCTCTCTCTCTCTCTCTCTCTCTCTCTCTCTCCAAGACTTTCGAAACGTTTCCATGAATACACGTAAAATTGAACATGCTCCTCCTCCTCCTCCTCCTCCTTCCTCCCGTCCCGCCGAGGAAAAGGAACGGAGAGAGCGCGATCGTTACGAAGATTTTACGGATGACTCAGAAACGACGGAGAAAGAGAAAGAGAAAGAGAAAGAGAAAGAAAAGGAGAAGGAGTCGAAAGGTATAGTAAGTAGAGAGGCACGAGTAGTCGACGGCAACTGTGAGTTAATGATCAGCGAAAAGGGTCGTGCTAGTACAGCTTGGCGGTGCTGTTACTACTGGAACGAAACGGATGGTAGGAAGACGGAGTGGAGAGAAAGAGAAAGACGGAGAGTCGTGTGCGGAACAAGTGCAGGCCTGGTCTCGGCGGCTGCAGGCGGGCAGACAGGTTGTCCAGATTCCACGGAAGGTCGTTTGCTTTGCTTACCGCGGGTCGCGAGAGAGAAGCAGACTCGAACGCGCCACTTTGGACCTCGACCGTACTTATTGTTAGACGGGAAGGAGAGAGAGAGAGAGAGAGAGAGAGAGAGAGAGAGAGAGAGAGAGAGAGTCCAACGAGCGAGAGACAACGATTCGTTATATCCTTTTTTCTCTTAATCACGGTTCTTTCAAACGTCATTTTTACGAATACCTTTCCAGTTAACGCGAGCTTTATCCATGTAGAAAAAGCAAGAGAAAAAGAAAAGGACAGATATATATTTACCGGATAGTCAAGCGTCGTCGTAGAAGCGGAGAAAACTCGAATCAACGTGGGTTTTCTCGCTTGTTAGAGAGAGCTCCTTTATTATGCGCGAGATTCGCGTCTATATAGGTAAGCATTATGCGAGCGCGCTTTCTTGAACGAGTTTGTGTGGCTCGATGCGTGAGTGTACGCCCTGTATCCGTTTCTTTCTCTCTCTCTCTCTCTCTCTCTCTCTCTCTCTCTCTCTCTTGTATCTATTCATACCCGAGGAGCTCTTGGGTGTGTTACTACCTCGCCTCCTGCCGATCACCCACAGGAATTCTTTGCTCCGACTAGGAATCTCTTCTCGGCTTCCTTGATAGTCACGAGGCGACTCACCTTCGACTTATCGTTCATTTCTAAGAAACAATTTAAACGTTCCAACCGACAAGAATATTGCTGGAATATTCGCTCTTCGTCTCTTTCTTTCGATGTCTTTCGTATACTTTCTCGAAACTCGATCGGACCGGCCCGAGAAGAGAGATGATCACGAAGCGTATAAAAGACACCTGTAGCGAAAGCGAGAACCATGGAGGTCACGCTCGCGTGATCCTTTCTCGGTTAAAAGAGAAGTCCATTTACTTCGTATTCATACTCACTCCTCGGATACGGATTCTCGAATGCAAAAGAGGAAATAAAAAATGAAATGAAAAAATGAAAAGAGAGAGAGAGAGAGAGAGAGAGAGGGCGCAGCTGTTTGGCCAAATCCTCGCTCTCTCTCTCTCTCTCTCT
>OU964970.1:9270830-9298330 GCA_918808275.2 Dolichovespula sylvestris | reverse complement strand
TTAAGCTGTTATCTTTTAAAATGCAACGTGCCAGGAGAAGAAGTGTGACGCCTTTGACGTCGCCCCGTCAAAGGATTCAACGAGAGATCAAAAGTATAGTGCCGAACAAGCGACAGACCGTTCCATTTCTATTTCCTCGCGAGTAACAACTTTTTAGTAAACGTTATTGCGCTCGTTAACGACTTATTAATAATTTCATTGGTGCGCTTGCTTCCACGCTTGCCGTTCCAAGAAACTCTGACTCGTTATTATAAAGGATGCATTCGTACGGACGTAAGTCGGAATATTCGCGGTAATACCGGTTGTAAGTATTTACTTACTTATAGGAGTGCGAGGTTCGCTTTTAATTTCTACCTTCTTCTTCTTCTTCTTCTTCTTCTTCTTCTTCTTCCTCTTCTTCTTCTTTTTCTCTTCGATCGTCGCTGTAAAATTTTTACTGTTGCGATAATTCAGATCGACCGTAACTGTATCGTATGAAAATAACTGTGGTTTATTATCGTTTAAAAACCCTCGAACTAAGGCCTTTTAACGAGCCACGTATGTTTACGATCAATAGAATTTTATGCCCATTGACTTGTACTCCGATGTCCCTCTTCTTCTTCTCCGTTTACGTTATACGCGCGTACAGATTCGGATTTAGAATTTTCGTAAGTATTTCGAGGATCGCTCGAGTCGTCGAACAACGTCAAAGACATTCCACCGATAAAATCTAAATAATTCGAGATTCGAGACGTAATGTCACGGTCACGGAATAATCCTGCGTCGCGAGTGAGAAACAAGGATCGATAGAGATCTCCATACTCGTTTCTTTTCGAAAGGTTTTCGTCCTTCTTTTCTGGCCGATTAAAAAAAAAAAAAAAAGCTTATTCGCGCGCGACGAGAGGACGCCCGTACTCGCGCACGTATCTATGTACTCTGCTGTACTGTACTGTACGCACGCACGCACGCACGCACGCACATACGTTACTCGCAATTGGCGAGATCGCTAGAGATATCCGGAATGAAATCATTTCGAAAGGAACGTATTGCTTCGATAATCTTCGTCCTGTTTCAGCGCGAGACGGAGATCGTGGGACTTTAACGGCTATCTTTCGGAGGATAAAATCTATCACGCTCGCTCGTATTCGTGAATCAGTGACTTTTTCCTACGGAATCGTCGCGTCGTTTTACACAAAGATTACACGGATGTGTGCTCGGGAACGAAATACGAGGATCCTTTCGATCGAGGCGACGTCGTCAACGATCGCGGTCGGTCTTGGCAAACGTTAACAGTCGTCGATCGTTATGCGAGTCCGAGTATGGCGCAAAGTCGTCGAGATTAAAACGGGACGCTAAATTTTCGTCCCGTTGCTCTCTTCGCGGGTGAACGCGCGGCGCCGCAGCTGACTTAGAGAGATCAAATTCGTACGAGTTCGTTGCAGAGTCGCGAACCGTGGCCGCATTGGCGTTAAGAGGGTAATTAGCGCGATCGGTGCGAGAATAAAAACAAGGCACGACGTTTTCCAAAGCGATATCGCTTGGATACCGGTGGGTGTCTCGGGCCTTTATAAAAATGCATCGATCATGGTTGTCGAGGCGCTTATCGAGCCGTTAGTACCCGACACGTCGTCGTTCTCGCGTGAGAAGTTGCCACGCCAGTCAGCACCGAATAGTCTCGTTCGTTTCTCCTGGCGTCCTCGACGAGCTGTTGCTGCCGGTAGCGAGAGTTTCGAACGTCGCCTGCCTTCGAAAAAGCTCCCCCAACGCTCTAGCCCCGACTTTTTAATATACCAGATTTATTTTATAATACCCACCTGCCATCACCTACAACGACTCTAGGATGGAATTTATTTCGAACACCTGGCCGAAAGATTTAGATTTTTCCAATGACTGACTTCGAAAGTTCTCGTCCGAATTAATTCGACTATCGATTGCCCGTTATTACCGCTCGAAAATTTACTAATGATAAATGTGGCGGATAATAATCAATGAATCGTAAGCGCGGGACTGTAATTTCTCGAGCGAACGCTTTTCCATCGCGCCGTCCGAAACCAAATCTTTAAGGCTTAGATTTAACTCGCGTACTTCCTTATCGAATTGTAATTTAGATTATGGGAGAGACGGATCGTAAAAAATATCTCAAGCCGCTCAATTTCTTTTCTACGCGAAAAACTGTTGATTTATCGGCCGCCTTATTCGATCGATTTTTTTTTTTTACTTTTTTTTTTTTTTTTTTTTTTTTTTTACCATTAGTCGGAGAGTCGCGATAAATGTTTTATGATCGTAAGTAAGCAATCGACGTTCATTCGTCGATCTCGTTTTTTCCTCCCCTTCTCAGCGATTCTCGATCGACCATCGTGGCGATCCACGACGACGACGACGGAAACTTCTTTGTAGCGACGAACGAAGACACGGGCAAAAACGAAATGTGAAAAAAATAGAAAACAATGGAAGAGAGAGAGAGAGAGAGAAAATGAAAGAGGAAGACGGATATAATAAAGTCGGTCGAACGATAAAAGTGAATAATAAAACTGCTGGCGTTCCTGTCGCTGCACACGCGAGGAACATAAAAGTGCATAAGCAATTACGCGTGATTAACTGCGCAATTAAATTAAAGTTCAGCCGTATACGGTCGCGCCTTTAATTTGTTGCACGCACGATCCATACGAACTCTCCCTCTCTCTCTCTCTCTCGCGCGCGCTCTCTGTCTTTTACACCCTCCTTCCGTGGAAACCATTCGAACGTGACAAAGAAGATAAAAATTAGCGAACGCGCGGAGTCGCGTGGGTGCGTCTCGGATATCTCTGCTCGCATACGCCCGTAATAAGACCCGATAGAAGACTCGGACGACTATTTATACATACATGTATATTGTGTGTATATATATATATATATATATCGTACGTGTACAGGTATATATACGCGCTACGTGCACGCGCTCGTAGAAAAATTAAAAACATCGATGAAGATCGCTCGAAGCTGTTGATTCCCATTGTAAAAAGAGGTTTTTTTTTTCGGAGAAACGAGAAAGGAGCAATAAAAGAGCTGGCTCTCCGAGTTTACTGTCACGGTAGGCACGGGGACGAGAAAGAGGGAAGACTCGTTCGGCCCTATCCGCGGTAGATCTCTCTTTCCTCGGATACGAAACGACACCGCGGTGCCCTTTTTTATTTACGACAATGACAAACGTAACTACGATTCACGTAGTTCGTAGAGGAGAGAGAGAGAGAGTACGTCGTTTTGACGGAGCGCGATAAGAATTCGAAAAAAGAGCCGATAAATCGTATGAGACGAGAACGTCGTCATCCTCGTCTCTTCGACGTCCAGTCCTTTTGCTTTTGATTTTTTCCGGCGCTTTATGAAATATTCTTTCGTAAAAGAAGGAGGTACCGCTGCTCCGCTTTTATATCTCTTCTACGTGATCTACTATTTATGCGACGGCATTCCGCGTCGACCGTCGGCGATATTACCGACTCGCTTCACTTACCAAACGTAGAGTATACCTATCGCGCGTAGCTATCCTTTAAAGGTTACTTTGTTTTCGGCCACGTATCGAGAAGTAGATAGACGCGGATAAAGATATGAAAAATATTTATTTTCGAGATGCAATTTCTCGCTGACAATCGTCGTGAGACAGTGATATAGCGTATCCGTAAGTGTGCATAATGGCTCGCAAATGGTTCGAGTATAGCATCGTGGTCGGACCTTCCACTTAATAAATCCACGTCGAAACCGCGGGACATCGTTGGGTTACGTTAAATGATAAAGCGTAAAAATGGCCTCTACGTTCGATACATCGATCGAGCGACGCAACAACCATCTCCCTTCGTCTATACGTGCGATCGTCTCTGGGAACGTCTCAAAAGTGGAAGATGACGCGCGTCGATTAATAGATTCGATTCGTTAACGAAACTGGTTCGGATCGCGACGTTTTATCGCATCGGCCGTACGCGTCGTCGTTTCTTTCTCTTCCTTATTTTTCCTTTTTTCATTCGTCGCTAGAGACGAGAGAGAGAGAGAGAGAGAGAGAGAGAGAGAGAGAGAGAGAGAGAAAGGAAGAAAAGAAAGGCGGAGATCGCCGCTGGAGTTCTCGATCGGCCTCGTTATAGTCGTCGAGATCGACGCTTGAAATCATTTATGGCCGTTGGTATCGCGCGTGCGACCAAGATGGAAAAATACTTGGACCTGCGCGGCCGTCCGATGGCCAGCGGGACGATCCGGTCGAGAAACTATTCTCTCCCTCTCTCTCGTTTCCTCTCGAGCTAGTACGCGCGAGCTCTCGAAGAAGTTTGGCGCGACTTGGTTAAAATAGTCAACGGAGAGAACGCCCTGGAGTGAGGCAAAGTGAAACTCGACGCATAGCCAGCCAACGCGAGCAGGCTCGCGCACGCGACCGGGATTCTCATCGATCGATCGATCGGTCGATCGATCAGAAAAACGACGAAACCCGAGCGATCGAGATACACGGATCCGCGTTTTCCACGCCCCGAGCCTCTTCCTCTCTCGCACCGGTGAATTCATTATCTTGGAATATCGCCAAGGAGAAAGAGAAACCGTCCTGCCTTGGGATACACCCAGCTGGAAATCTGTGGAAATCCGAGATATCGATCGCTCGCTCGCGATATCTTTCCTTATTCGAAACCCTTATTTTCAGCGATAAATCAACAACAATTTTTCATTCGACCGACCGACCGACCGACCGACCGACCGACCGACCGACCGACCGACCACCACGTGCCCTTGTACAAGGAACGTGGCACGTAGTACTCGAGTACATAAGATCGGAAAACGGGAGTAGCTCGTCGGACGAGTCGACCCAGTCCAGTTGCAAATGGTTAGAAAGATTAAGTCCGGTACCGTTGAAAGTATAAATTTGGAATCCTCGACCTCTGTTGGAAGCGGCCCCATTAAAATAACTAACGGTGATATCGCGGTGAAACTTGAAACGAGTTTCCACCGATATGTATACATATCTGCCTACGTATAGGTAGACATATGTGTGTGTGTGTGTGTGTGTGTGTGTACGTACGAATGTACATATATATGAGGGAAATGGAGAGAGAAAGAAGAAAGAAGAGAAAAGAAAAAGAATAGAAAAAAGAGAGAGAGAGAGAGAGAGAGAGAGACCAAGGAGGAAGGGAGGAGGGATATTTTCCATGCCCGGAGGTCCGTCGCAAAACGATCGAGTTATTCGAGCGCCCTGAGGGACTCGACCGTCCACTATCGCGTCTCCTTTTTTGCGATCCTCCCATCGATATCGACCAAAGATATATATCGCTACCGAGAAGACGTCGTGAACGATTTCTAAAGAGTTTGTCCGAGAAACTTTCACGGTAAAAGATTCGCTCCGGATTTTCCAAGTTCGTGAAAGCGAGAGAACAAGAGCTAACAAGACTTTTTTTTCCTTCGGACAAGTTTTTCTTTTTCTTCTTTTTTTTTTTTTGTCGTTTTGTTTTGATCGGGCGTATCTAAGCGCGCAATTAAAAATGCAAGGCCAACGGGAGATCGCATCCCCGAATATGAGCAGCGACTTGGTCCATAGGACCGACCAAGCCAGTTTGATGAATCGGTCGGTAATCTTACGAGAGCACGACGATTCTTGATCGCGCGCATCGCAGGTGACCCGCGAGAAACACGAATCTCTTGTTCGACGAAAGAAGCTAAACTAGCTTTCCTCGTTCCGGTTCCACACTTGCACTCGAAGGACCAGGAAGCGATAGGAAGGACTAGGAAGGAAAATTAAATTCCATCGATAAACGTGTTCGTAGATACACCGCATCGGGAGATATATATATATATATATATATAGAAAAATATTTGATACCGTAGGATTACCATAGGATGAAGCTATTTTGAAGGAAAAGAAAAAAAAAAAAAAAAAAAAACAAAGAAGGACAAAGGAAGGGAAAAAAGGGTGACTAAAAGGGGAAAGGAAAAATAATGTCAAATCGTAAAAGTAACAATGCGGTGGCATTCGATAACGATCGAGAACGATAAAAGGAAATAAAATAAATTTGAGGAGAGAACAGGAGGGAGAATACCTACGTGCGTGCGCGCTCCTAGAAGAAGAGGGGCGCAGAGGGGGAGAGGTAGCGCTATCTCGCGCGTATGGCGGCGAGCGAGAGGACGATATCTCCGAGGAGTGGGGATAGAGGCGGGTCTCCCGTCGCACGGACACACGCACGCGCGCCCTCCCCGCGCGCAGTCTCTTTCACGCACTCACCTACATAAGTACTCTACACACACATGGGCGATACCTGCACGCGCGTCGCCTACCGAACACGCATGTTTGCGCACTTACACACTTACGCGTGAACGCGTGAGCGCACGGTCGAGGCTCGCGCGCGTCCGCCTCCGGGGCACACGGCTAAAGCTCACACTTACCTGACAAGATGTAAGTTCAGAAACTGGAAGGTTGCCACTTCTGCACAGTCCAATACAAGACACCGAACCGGAAAGTTCGTCTGAAAATTAGTCGGCCACGGTTCCTCGTGTTTTTCCCTTTCCCTTTACCGCCGCGTTATTTTTCCTTCGAGAGATACAAGAGGAAAGCCGAGAGTACGGAAAGTAACGGAAGCTCCTTCTCGTCGAAGCTCTGGCCGAGAGGGAAGACGAAGAGGTGGACGAAGAAGGAGGAGGAAGGAGAAGAATAAAAATAAGAAGAAGAAGAAGAAGAAGAGAAGAAGAAGAAGAAGAAGAAGAAGGGAGTCCATACGAGAGAGAGTGAGATATATATATATATATATACATATAGGAGCGCAAGGCCTTTGGAGAGGGCGAAACTGGAGTTGGTGGAGGAAGGCGACTTAGAGGAGGAGGAGGAGGAGGAGGAGGAGGAGGAGGAGGAGGAGGAGGAGGAGGAGGAGAAGGACGAGGTGGAGGAGGAGGAGGAGGAGGAGGTGGTGGACGGGAAGGACGAAGAAGGCGTCGGCGCGATAACGAAATGAACGAGTATACATGAGAACGTGTCGAGTAAACGCCAAACGTGACAGAGCAGTCGTGTCCGCTGTGTGAAAGATCGAGGAAGTTCCGTAAAATCGATAGACTCGCGGTAATACCTATCTAGAAACGAGCCGTTGTATCTTACGTGATCGATCAAATCGTGTCAAACCGAGTGTATGGGTTATCGATGATACGAAAAAGGTAAAGTGCGAGATAAGGAACGGAGATCCTTCGCGAGTTATCGAGTAAATCGCCGGGAAAGATCGAAGACATTTACTAGAATGTCTTCGAGTATATTTCTACGATGATCTTTTGCCGCGAACTTGTCGCGTCGTCAACGGCAACAACGACGGGGACAACGCTAACAACGACGACGACGACGACGACGACGACGACGACGACGACGACGACGACGACGGGACTAACGATGGCGAAGATGATGACGGCGATGATGAAAGCTGCGACGACGACGACGACGACGGCAACGACGACGACGACGACGACGACGATGACGACGACGAGAACGGAGACGAAGGCGACCATCATCATCGAGGGACATCGTATGCGTATTGGATGATTATCATATTAATGAACGCGCACTGCGACTCGCCGAGCCAGTCCACAGGATTGTAGAGGACGCGCAGGAGCGTTCCTTCTCTTACCCGAAGGATAACGAACTCTGATATATTGCATTAACTATCATCTTTTTCTACTGTCAAGAAAGAAAGTAAAAAAAAAAAAAAAAAAAAAAAAAAACGAATAAAACAGTGCGTATAGAACGCTTACTACGAATCGGCAGTGATCTTTATCATCGATATCGTGTGTGTTACCTTTTTGGATTTCGTGATTCGAGATCGTAGCGGATAAAGAAGAACGAACGAGAAAGATCGAAAAAGATCGGGTGGTCGTCCAGAGTGGATCGATTTCATGTGAGTTTTCATCGTTTTGAATCATCGATTCGATCGTAGGTTCTCCGATCAAATTTCGAGGAATTCGTGCGTAGGATTTTACGGGGGGAAAAAAAAACGTGGGAGAAGAGTATACTCGTGAGAGAAAAAGAGAGATATGATAGACGGTGAGAATGCATTTTGGGATCGACCTTGATGTGCTCCTCGCGATCATCTTTTTTTCCCTACCTCTGCATTCGGACGTCGCGGTACTGCTCCGCGCGTCACGGCACGTTAGGACCTCGAAAATAATACTATGCTCGGATCCTCCTATCTATCTTCTTCTTTTTCTTCTTATTTTTCCTCTTACTTTTCCTCACGGATTATATTTCGAAAGATACGTTTCGGTAAGCCGAAAGTCGTAAATAATGTCTCTTCGACTCCCTTTTGATTTTTTTCGCAAGGGAGCGCAGTAATTTATTCGAGTGGTGTCGCGCTGAAATCGTAAAGGATTGACGTACTTTATCGAAAGAAAAAAGAAAATGTATATATAGTGAGACGTATAAATTCATAGAGCCCGAGTGCAGAGACACGATAAAGATAGAAAAGACTGTGAACGAGACATCCTTTTCTTCCTTTTTTCATGTATTTCTCTCTCTCTCTCTCTCTCTCTCTCTCTCCCTCTCTCTCTCCGTCTCCGTGCAAAGAAACAGCACGATATCAAAGTCTTTTACGATATCTCGATAGAAAATCCGAATGATATGTAAATGCAATCGTGCATCGCGATTCGCAGCTACGATGGAAAGACGGAAGGACACGTAGGATTATTACTAATAATCAGAATGATATCGTTTCGTCCGTAAGAGCAATGTAAGATTTTTGTCTCTCTTCTTTCTCCCTCCCTCTCTCTCTCTCTCTCTCTCTCTCTCTCCCTCCCTCTCTCTCTCTCTCTCTCTCTCCCTCCCTCTATCTCTCACACGTTCGCTCGGGCGATGCTAACTTCTTTATTAATTTCGTCATATTTTATTTTAGTCTCGCTACCTCGTCGTATAATATGCGACGCTTATCGATCCTTACACGGACGGTGATGCATACAAATATCGTGATTAAGTTTCTTATCTGATCTTCCTCGAGAGGATCGCAGCTTTTGCATTTTTTCGAATCGTTCGACGTTCTTCGACGACGATTCTTTGTTGGTGTGAAATATCTATGCATGTGCGAATTCGTCAAAGCAAACTGGCGTTAAGAGGATGGTGTCGTCCCAAGGGCCGAAGAAAAGATTCGAAGCGCGTAACTCGGACGATACGTAACGCAGGGGCTAAAATTTCCCATGGGTTCCACCTAATTATGTCCATGGGACACTCGTTCTATTATGGTAGCCGCATTGAGCATTTTCTATATACCCCTTTTATGCTAAGTGAGAGGGAGAGAGAGAGAGAGAGAGAGAGAGCCGGTGGATGACCCTCAGGATGACCCACAGGATGGATGACCGCGCTCCTGGACGCGTCTCGGTAAACCCGGCCGGACACTCCTCGCGAACGACAACCCCAAGATCCCTCCTTCTTTTGCTCTCTCTCTCTCTCTCTCTCTCTCTCTCTCTCTCTCTCTCTCTCTCTCTCTCTCTGCCTGTCTTCTGCTTCCTCTCCCTACAGGGTGTCTCGTAATTGCCCCTCGTCGCCTTCTCTCCCGACGTACGAAAATTCCACTTTAAAATCGTTTTACGATAACCCACGATCGTCAACGATCATCCTTGGACGATAAACGAGGAGAAACGCGAAAAAAAAATAGTCGTATTGCCCTCTAATTTTATTGCGAATCGATATAAAGAAGGAGTAAATGAATTAACGATAATAATTCGAGCGGCATGAAAGGTTCGTCCCATAAAGCGGTTCGTGGTAAACTTTGATTGGTACTAATGGGACACCCTGTAGGCAGGTAGTAGACGCTCGCAAGGTCCCGACACTCGGCGTTGAAAAGTCCGTTGGTAGGCTTTTAGCAGCTATGATAAAAATAATTCTTGATTCTATTGCGGGGACACGCACTCAGGTACCAACGAACCGTGTGTTTCGGTATAAACACGGATCGTCGGAAAGAATTCGTTGTATTCTCTTCATCGCAGACTACGATACGACGATTCCAAAATCGTTTTCGATCGTACTTCCTCCGGCGAGTCGGCGAGAACGGCGTTTCGCGGACGCTTTTAATGGAGCCATAAAGCCATATTAAGGACTGTGGCCGTTCCTTCCGTCGACTTTGAATACCTATATCTCTGTCCTCTCGCGTTTCTCGTCGCTGAGAAACAAGGAAAGGAAAATGAAAAGGCATAATCGTAAGTACGTTGCGAAAGGATAAGAGAAGGAGAGATAGAGATAGAGATAGAGAGAGAGAGAAAATAAAAATTAAAATTAGAATCGGCGTAGCGTGTTGTTAGTGACAAACTGTCAAGTACCATAGAGCGAAGCGAGGAGAGAGAGAGAGAGAGCGAGAGATTAAGAGCGAAAGCGAGATAGGTCGGTGAACCGGCTGATAAGTCCGACAGATCGATAGATCGATAGATCGATCGATTCCATAATAATATCATTAAGGTCCATTCGCGCGAAAGACAAAGATCGTTTCTAATCGTGGGAGATGGAGCGAGGCAGCTCGCTATATATATATATATATATATATATATATATATAGAGAGAGAGAGAGAGAGAGAGAGAGAGAGAGAAAAGAAAAGCTGGAAAAGAAGGTAATTAACGAAGAAAGGCAGAGGTGGTACGAGGGCTGAGAAATTGTCCGCAACAATGATCGATCGAATTAACACCGTGAGTGGCTTGGTTCGCGATATGCAAATTAAAAAGTATTTTCTATTCTTTAAAAATGACGCGCGAAAGCGAAAGCGGCAGGGGTCCGAAGGACAATTCGATTTCCGCTAATAACACGACCGTTAGCCTACGGCGAGAGTCCTGCCGAGGAGAACGGACTTTCTTCTTCCTTTTCTCTCTCTCTCGACGGTTCTCACTTTTCTTAGTCGGTGCTCTTCGACAATAATGGCCTGCCCATTTTCGTTCAATGCCAAAGACGGGGGTTAAAAAGCTCCGGCGGAGGGTGAGAGAGCAGTCCCGTCGTGCTTCCTCACAAATACTCTTTAGGCCACTGGCAATTAACTTATGTACCTATATCGCACGTTTCTCCATACTCTTTGTCTTTTTATCTTTTTAGTCGTACTAGTAAGGAATGGTAACTAGGAACTTGGAACGTCGTCTAAACTCTTAATAAAGCGGAGGTGATTCCATGGCGAAATTTTCTAAACGTTGCTGCCCGTCAAATATAAACTTGCTCGGCATGAATATTCATCGAGGAACGTAGTCGGTAAATATCCGATCGCGAGAACCCAAAACGTTTTACCTTTGACGTAATCGTGACACATGTCCCACGGAGATGCTTCCTTCTTAATCTTTCTTTTTTTTTTTTTTACGAGATACAATCGTCCGAGTATCGTTAAAGCATTATATTGCTTTCCGAACGGCGATTTCTCTTACGCAATTTTCCTCGATCGATGCGCGCGCGTTAGGCCGATCTCCTCGGACAACTTTGACGAATATTTTCGATAGAGTGCCGTAACGTTTTATGGGATATGAGTGCATCGTTATTTTGGAAAAAGTAGAAATGAGAAAAAAAAAAACAGAAAAAGAAAAAGAAAAAGAACGAGCCGACTGTTAACTCCGAGCAAGATAGCTACGCTCGAAGAATAGGTATATTTTTTACGCGCGACAAAAAGTCATCTTTAACGAGGAATGATTTGTGGTGGAAGACCGACTAGACTTCTCGCGCCTCGAGGCAACTCGCCGACCTTGCCGACTTCTCCTCTATCTATGGAACCTCGTAAATGTGCCTACTTATTCCGTCTGCAATATCCGCGGGTCTAAGTATATTACTCCTCGTGACTTTTACTAATTATCAATTTCGCGAATTCGATGAAACAAAAATTCAACGTGCTAATATCGATATTTACGATCCTTACGGTTAATGTTACGCGTTCGTTTATACGACCGAGTCCCACGTCCCAGATTTAAGCGCGGATTATGCGAAACCAGGTCGGTCAACGAAGGGTCCGAGCGGTTTCAACGTTTCCGAGCAGGTAAAAAACGCTCGGTGAAGAACGATTCGAGTCTTCTTCTCGAGCTTTTCTCACGACACGATCGTCGATGTTTCTCGTCGAATGGGTGGAAGGCGCATCCGAATTTTCTCCTTTTCCTTCGAAAAGAAAGCGATGAATGGGGGGAGAGAGAGAGAGAGAGAGAAAAGTCACAGGAGAGCCGTTAAACGAGAGCGCACACGGATAAGAGCGAGAAACGACACATATCGAGAGATTTTTGTCGGAGCACGATAAACAGACAGACTTAACGAGGAATGATTTGTCGAGCGGCTAGGCTCGGAAAGCCGGAGGCCATATACGTGCATTACCGAAGGACGATGTATGGCTTGCCACCCGGACGCACCCTTTTTCCTTTAGCGAGTCATCGAAATCATCGAGAAGAACCAAGTCCCACGTCCTACCTTCGTTTCACATATTTCATATTAGCCTAACGCGCAAACTCCATCGAGAATAACAATTCGTTCTTTTCTTTTTTTTCAACGAGTCGAGAAGGAAGAAAAAAAAAATATATATATATATATATAGAGTCGTTAACCGAGTCTTTCATTTTTATCGACTACGCGATCGATTTCGAAAAAGGCTACTTCTCGTAAATGTACCACGTCTCGAGATGATGTATCGCCGAAGGAATCTAACTAATGGAAGCGCGCCGTGCACCACCGGAGATTAGTTAACGGGGCACCAATATGCGCGTACATATTCGGGATCATATGCTTGGCCGACTTCGAACTGGTTTGCCGGAGGCGCGCCGTGCTGCTCGAGCCGAATTACGAGAAGGACAACGAAAACGACGAGGTGGACGCGGATCGCGCTCAGAAAAGCGGACCAAACATCCCTCCCCCCTCCTCTCTCTCTCTCTCTCTCTCTCTCTCTCGTACGTTCGTAAGGACGAGCGCTCGCTTTGTTGTTCCCAGGAGAGAGAGAGAGAGAGAGAGAGAAAGCGTGCAAGACCAATCTCATTATACGAAATTGTTTCGTCGAAAGTGTTTAAAGAGAGAAAAAACGAGAAAGAAAAAATTCTTCCTCTCAATCATCGAATCTTGTCGGTCGTTAACCAAATTAACACGTTATCGCTTCCGAAACTTGTAAAAAAAAATATTTAAAAAAGAAAAAAAAAAAAAAAGAAGAAGGAAAAGACGCGGCTCGACGCTAGGCGCTGAAAAAAAAATATTTCTATCGAAACGATACACGATCGCAAAAGTGTCGTTGAAATCTTGAATTAACAACTCGTTTTGAATCGGTTTGGAGCCTGAAATTTTTGATCCGTGGACGCTCAACGTTTGTTCTCAACTGACGATCATCATTTTTCTACGGGATACATCGATTAAGATATTATCGGGATCTTAAATTACAGAGTCATAATTGAAAAGGGTTTTTAGGTACGTTAAACGAGCTAGAAGCACGATCGTATTGCACGCGTACGTGATTAAGAGTCATTAAATTGCTTAATGCGATCGCGGCACGATGTTCGGGCGTTACGTTGTACACGTTCACGGTGCTAATACCGCCCTATTCGCAAAAGCATAAGCGTCTAATAATTTCGAAAATTATCTTTATAAATATCATGGCGGCGGTATCGATCGGTCGTATCTCTCTCTCTCTCTCTCTCTCTCTCTCTTTCTCTCTTGAAAGGAACAAGTTGAAAGCTTTAGCAAATAACGCGCTCGACGTCGTAATTAATACGCTATACGTATTTTCGTCTAAATAAATCGTTTTAGTAGATCGAACGAAAAAAAAAAAAGAACGAACGTGTAAAATATCGATTTTCTGTCGCAATCGAGGAGATACATTTTTATCGTAGAAAATATCGGCTCGTTCGAAAAGACAATCCATCCTGGAAGTGATTCGAAAAAGATGCGTGCTCCTTCTTCGACGGTCTCGTAATCGCGCAGTTCTTCTTCTGAGCGTTGAACTTTCTTTCCACCTCTTCCCCTTCTCGAAGATTACCGCTGCGTTCGCACGATGATCATCGTATCTCGTTACGTAATGTCGAGCACGGTCTACGCTCTCGGATGATTGACTTTTACTGAACGCTTCGCGACCTTACCGCGTTCGTTGGCTCCACTATAGAAAAGGAAGTCGATAAAATTGTTGGAATCTAGGAAAAAAAGTTAATATATATATATATATATATCGACCGATAAATTTTTTTTCGCGCGTCGAGCAAAGTAATAATTATTGATTTGACGCGTAATTAATGAGTTACAGCGAAAGACCATTCGCGTAATCGAGTTTAAATTCCTATCTCGCCGATTCGTATAAGGGTAATGCACAATAGCATCGATTTTTCGAATGACGAAGAAATGAAAGAAAGAAAGAAAGAAAGAAAGAGGCATCGGGTTTTCTCGATCGTTCATAAAATCTACTCTATACGCACATATATGATATACAATCTCTTTCTCTCTTTCATACGCTCGCAAGTACGAGTACGTTGGACCGGTCACACTCACGAGCTACCTCCGACTCTCCCGTATATCCACTACTCCGCTGTCTCGTACGTATACGTAAGCTGAATTCCTATAATGGGTATGCAAGTGGCGAAGCAGGTTCCATTCATTCATGTTCGGAGCGAATGCACTAGTGGCCTACCATTTACAATTTCCCATTTACCATTTACCGTCGTCCTCTCCTAGCACGTGCTGCCTGCTGCTCCTGTGTTTCTCGGTCTCGTACTAGAATCGAGAGAGAAAGAGAGAGAGAGAGAGAGAGGCTACGAACTTTGGGATCATCGGTAAAGATTCTAATGTCTTTCGTTTTCTAATCGTTTTCCATCGATTTCCCAAAGAAACTTCGAAAGGAGAGAAAATCGATGTACGAAAAGTACTCGAGAAGAGAAGCACGAATAAAAAAAAAAAGGGAAACGAAAAGGTAGGATGAAAGAAGGGCATATATGCATCCCGATTGGTAGTATTCGGCGTAATAACCGTAATTGACGGTAATGATACGTAGCGTGATAGTGTGAGGTAACGTTGCATAGAAAGAATTCTTTCTATTTCAAAACCGCGACCCGCTCTGTAATTTCATATATGGTGTATACAAGTACACGCGTGTGTCCTGGCCGCTCTTGGACAACCCTTTTCTTTCTTCTCTCTCTCTCTCTCTCTCTCTCTCTCTCTCTCTCTCCTTCGAGGATAAGCGACTTTTACAAAAGTTATTCTCGTAAATCGTTTATAATGACGATGACGGTATTCGCGTTTTCAAGAACGACACGTTATTATTGCAAATAGGTACGCGAGACGTCGTAAGGGAGTTTTGAAATCGACGGGAAAAGGATCGGACCTTTCTCTCTCTCTCTCTCGCTCTCTCGCTCTTTCGTACGATACGTCCTCGCTTCGAATCCCAGGGTAGAAATTTGTCGAGCCTAAAAATCGACGAGGCCATACATCAGTGGAGTATCGTTATTAGTGATCTCCGCTTTAGAGACTAAAGGTTCGCCCTCGGTATCGGCGGAGAGCAACATAATACAAGATCTTTCGAATCGATATTCCATTTCCAGCTTAAACGCATTTGTCATTCGGGGACAGAACGATGCTGGAGATAAATCTCTCTTAACGGTAGAACTTTTAAGTTGGAAGCCACGATACGGCTCTCTGGACATTGTGTAATGACTTCTGCGGAAATTTTAAGTACTCAGCCCGGTTAGACGCTAACGTCAGGATGAAAAATTCATTTGGCTCGGTCGAATGATTTCTGGTGCTGGGTTAACGACGACGTATTTATTAATATATTATAAGTTATACGCCAAAAGTCCTGTCATTTTCTCACGATTTCGGCGATAGTTAAGATAAAGAAAGAGTCGAGATAAACCGACGCACATCGGACAAATTCGATCGTTCCGCGTTTGACACCGCGCACCTGGTCGCTTCATTCGAATTTCAAATGTCACCGTTCGATCCCCCATCGAAAGTGTTCTAACCGAGAACCGACGACTTTAGCTAATCCAAGGCGAGGAGGTCTTCACGGAAGGAACGACTGACTTACGGTTTACAACTTAATCTCGATGTCATTCCGACGGGTGACCCGCTTCGTCGATTCGTTTCGGGTTTCATCGATTTTTCAGGACGACGACGACGCGCACCGGGCTACGTTCTCCGATGAAAAAAAAAAAAAAAAACAGAAAAAACAACAAAAAAAACGAAGAAAGGAGGAAAGAGAGGTTACGCGCATAGCTCGTGATCTCAAACGAGCAATGTCACGCATCGAATCACTCGAAGGCACGCGCAACCGTGCTCTCGGCATTTTTCCATGTGTTAGTTTGCTCTCGAGAACGACACTCGATTCAGCTTCTCCTTGCTGAATTATTTAATAGAGAAAAAGATCGCAACCGATGATGCAACCGGTAGTTCGAGAAACGCTTCGGAAAATACATATAACGATCCATACTAAACGTATCGAATAGGAAAGGAATACCGTGCGCGTTTCTTGGTCTATCTTTATTTATTTATATTTATTTTCTTCGGGCGTTTCGATGATTCCTTCGCATCGTAATCGACGCGCTTTGCGAATCAATGAAAACTAACGCACTAAACCCATAATAATTTTGAAGACTCTCTCTCTCTCTTTCTCTCTCTCTCTCTCTCTCGTCGTTGGGTTCAACGATCCGTAGTTTAACCCGACGGTGTACCACGAATTCCAGACGTACCGATTCGCTAATTAGGTCTCGATGTGGGCTCCGATTAATTCTGCGAGCGAAGGAACAAGCACGGCCTTCTCTTTCATGCTCTCTCTCGGCTAAGTTTGCATCCACGCGCGAGACATCACAATGAGAGACAATAGGTGCTTCTTGTTGATTGTACCGAAGCTCTCGAGAAGCGCATAGAGGTGCAGGGAGGTGTGAAAGAGGATAATAATATAGAGTTACTTCTCGGGAGATATATATATATATATAGAGAGAGAGAGAGAGAGAGAGAGAGTCGGTCGTCCCTTTCTCTTTCTCTCGTAGGCGCGCGCGCGCATTTAATATCGATACAGTTTCCTCTCTCCTTCTTTTTATCCCTCTCGCTCTTACGAGTCCTTTGCTTCGACTCGATCCTTCCCTCTCCTCTTTCTTCCACGTCCCTTTTCCCTGCCTCTTCCTCGGTCCAGCACCTCCGTATATACGATAATGCAAGCGAGAGAAAGAGAGAGAGAGAGAGAGAGAGAGAGAGAATAATTTTCGGTGGCTACGCAGCGGGACGTCCCGCGCGCGTCGAACGAAATCCCATCCCATTATTTCCCGGTTACGGCACACTTTAGCGCGCGCGAAAAGTCAGCTCTCGAGACGATAGAACTCGCGATCCGAATAAAAGGGTTACGCTCTCTCGACGGCCGTGCGCCATTGTGAAAACGGAAAGATGAGACGTACGCGGTACGTCCTCTATATCTCCTCTCATAGTTTCGCGCTAAAGGAAGGTATATTATCTCTGGAGAACCTCCGAGGCGATCGATTAATATTCAACGCCGACGATATCTTCGAGCGAAGATGCGCGAGCTCTTAATATTTCTTGTAAATCATCGACTCGGATATTACGCGGCTTTCGCGCTTATAAACGACCGTTTAACTCCACCACCGGTATTCTTCCTGAATTCCTCAACGCAAGTCGATTCGCCTCGTACCTCGGAGAATTTTTACTGGCTTCCCATCGCGTTGGACGAACGAAAAAGGTTGCCTCATCGGATGAGTTACAACGTCTACGAAAAGTATCGACGTAATTCCTTCCTTCTCAGTGATCGTATCGCAATGATCGAAAAAAAAAAACGATGAGAATATATTTCCCTACAATAAATATATATATATATATATATATATATATATATGCATATATGTATATATAAATTAATTACGATCGAACGCTTTCGATACGAGTACAATGACGATATTTACCTCCAAGCTCGTAACATATTTAACGACGTTAAATTTGAACGCGTTCGTTCGTAGGCAATCGAGATTAGCCGAGCAACGAAAGAAGCGGATGGAAACTTCCTCGGACTATCTGTTAACTCTTTTAGGGCATTGCCGTGTACACGAGGGAAATCGCCGGAGCGATTCGCGCTATCGCTTTTCTTTCTTTTTCTTTTTTTTTCCTTTTTCTCCTACTTCGGCACCTCCTTCAACCCCGGAGCGATACGTAGGCGAATGCTAATTGTTCTCGTCCTGTCCGAGTAATTTTAAAGCTATGTAGGAAGTAGGTACGTGGCGCTGCTTATCCTATCGGTCGTTACGCTGGATAGTCACGTTCGTATCCCTTTCCTCGCCTCCTTCACCTCCAGCCAGCCCTCCCTCCGATCCAATCTTTTCCTTTTCTTTCGACACTCGAAAACACCGGAGAGATAGAACACGCTCGTCGGATATGACTTAAAAAAAAAAAAAAAAAAAAAAAATAAGAGAAAAGTAGAGCTCGAAGAGCGATAGCAAGGGAGCATACGCGCCCTCCGTCGAAAGACAGATAACGAGCACCTTACTTCGTTTAACCGCGACTCGTTTAATCCGGTAGCCTCGCGTACCACTCTAAGAAAAAATTCGAGAAAACCATAACGGGGAGGCACGCGCGCGCGCGCGCGCGCACACACACACGCACACGTTCGCTCCAAAGGATTCAGAATAGACTCCGCGAAGGAGTCGATTTTTCTAATGTTTTATCCCGACGAGATAACGATAGAGCGAGTTTCTTGCGAGTCGTTTTCTTTGCAACAACTGAACGCACGTGCGCATTGCTCGACGAAACGTTTAACTAGTTTGTCGCTCGAGAACGTGCCGTTATTTTTTCATCGTTCCCTTTCTCTCTCACACACATACACACACACACACACACTCTCTCTCTCTCTCTCCCTCTCTCTCTCTCCTTGAAAGTTTTAATCCAAATTAACACTCGTTCGAAAAAAAAATTCATATCGATTATGATCTCGGTATCATCGTCGTAGCGACCGTGAGAGAATGACCTGTCGGATACAGCGTTTTATCTGTGAAAAATAAAAAGCAAATACGCCGCGCCGGCGTGTGTATACTTGTGTTCGAGAAAAGAAATGGGGAGAAAGGATTGAAAGGGTTGACGGGTATCATCCATCCATCAAAGTCACTCCTGGGGTACCCCTCGCTCGTTTCATTCCTCTCTCTTACTCTCTCTCTCTCTCTCTCTCTCTCTCTCTCTCTCTCTCTCTCTCTCTCTCCGAACTCTACGGTTTGATGACGGACAACGTGCGCGCTGAAACGCGCATTACGCTTCCGAAAGAGAGAGAGAGAGAGAGAGAGAGGGAAACAGAACGAAAACGAGAACGAGACAAGGGCGGCGAAAGAGCGCATTGTCACGATATCGAACACTAATACTCTGATTCCATGCAAGAAGAAGGCTTCATGGTAGAGACGGAAAGAAATGGAGAGAGAGAGAGAGAAGGGGAAGATATTAAGAAAAAAAAAAATGAAAAAATATTGAAGCGAAAGAATATCAGCGAAAGCTGCCGTAAAGAAGTATTATGGGAGCACAGACTCAAACTCGCGTGTCTCGCATCCATATCAGGAGGTGCACGCATCCCCAGCCCACGTATTAAATCGCCGACTCGAAGAGTAAAGGAGGGAGAGAGGGAGACATTTTGCCTTCCTTTTCCTTTTCTTTTATTTTTATTTTTATTTTTTTTTTTATCCTTCTTAAGTTGCTCGTACTTAGTCTCGATGCCTCGAGCTTGGCCGCCGGAAGTGACCGGTTACTCGAATAGAGACCAGAGGAATAACGATCCTGAAGTCTTCGAACAGCGTCGTTCGTCCGAAAAAAAAACGAGTCCTTGGCGAGAAGGATACAAGGCGGGAGAGGGAGAGGGAGAGAGAGAGAGTAAAGGCGGAACCATTTCTTTAATAAAATTACGCGATAACGAAGACGCCTATCTCTCTGACCGTACTATTTTCCAACCGTGCACGCGGAAATTAATGTAATTAAAGTTCCCTCTCTCTCTCTCTCTCCCTCTCCCCCCTTCTCTTCCTAGATCCAACGATTGAAATTAATCGAGTCGACGTATGTACTCCTTCGCTCGATCGAAGCTCTAAACGACGTTCAGTAACTTCCTAGCTCTTTCTCTCTCTCTCTCTCTCTCTCTCGTCCGATCTCTCTTGTCGATGATTTTCCTCCTGTCGATTAACCTACGAATGACTTAATCCACGAACATAAATTCCGTTATCGATCTCGATACTCTTCTCTGGGATCGACTAATTATACGGAAGTATTAGTTCCTCGATTACGAAACTTTTATATATATATATATATATATATATATATATATATATATAAATTTCTTTTTATCAACTTTTTTCTCTTATATTTTACCGTTTAATTACTCGTCTTCCTTGCGTTATTAATATCGTCTCCGTTATTATACGAAGCTGTGGGAAAATAATGCGCGATCGTTGCTTCGGGTTACCTCTCCTTTGCCAAAGACTCCTTTCCCGCAACTCGATTAATCTCCAGATTTCATATACATATGCATATATATATATATATGTGTGTGTGTGTGTGAGTGTATGTATATCATAGATACGGACTGTCGGTAGGCCAGGAACATAAATTTAGCCTGTAAAATTAGTATGCGAGTCGCGGCGAGCGTCACTCCGGCAAACGACGGGGACGTGTGAGCGAGCTTGGATGACATCGGATCGAGATAGTTATCGAAATAAAGCGGAGCATGCGTTGTTATCCGCGACATTTTCCACTCCATATATCAGCTACGATGGTTAGCACGGCCACAAAGTTGTTAGAAGCCGCGCAACGTATGCAAGACGAATCGATGATTCGTCCATCGCAGATACGTGAGAAAAAGAATGATATCAAATTTGAAATAGATATCGAACGATAGTGGCGAGAGAGAATGGTTGATATTTAATATCGTCGTGAATCGTCGCGATCGTAAAGCAACAACGGTTGCCAGCGTCGAGTAAGCGCGCGCGGAGGCGACTTTATTGAAATGCGCAAGAGGGAGCAAACAGGGTGGGTTCTTGAGTCGCGTGGACGATACTCCCACGGAATATTAAACGACTCTCTCTCTTTCTCTCTCTCTCTCTCTCTCTCTCTTCCTCTCCTTGCTCTTTATGCGTTCTACCTACCTGCAACATTTACGTATTGAGGTAGGTGCATACGCGAATGCGAATGTAGCTTTCGCGTTCGCTCGCGCGCGCGCGCGCGCGCGTACGCCATACGACGTCTACGTAAATGGGAGGACTCTAAAGTACAGCCTCCCTTTCTCATTCGGCTATCTTCGGCCGTCTTACGTGCGTTACGTGCGTTACGCGCCACGTTCCGCGCGATCGTCTGACGGAACGTTCGTATACCGGGTGACTTCTTTTCGTTATGCCAATTCTTTTTCTTCTTCTTTTTCTTCCGATGATCGTTAAGGAACCTATTGAAGTTGTAAGTACACCCGTCGAACTCTACGTCTGCTTTAAGCTACCTTATCGACCTTCTAAAAACGGCGCAAATCGATGAGCCGTGAACGTCGGGAATTATAATGGATAGACTCTCTCTCTCTCTCTCTCTCTCTCTCTCTCTCTCTCGAGGTCTTTGGAAAACGTGAACTGGCATAAACTCGCAAGATTTGCGAGAGAGATCGAGTGACGGACGATCGATGGAGGAACGTTTTCGCACGTGTATAAACGGCCGTAAAAATTGAAACGAAAAAGTAAAGTAGGAAAAATCGATCGAACGACTCTCGAAGCTTCCCTCGTCTCTCTAGTGCCTGAAAGCAAGTAGTCGCGAGAGAAGGATGATCAAAGAAGAGTTCGAAAACCGGATGCGCAGGTGATGTCTCTCGCTGAGGGTTCCTCGAATTTGCATATGTATCCGGCAGGCTGCACGGATCACCCTTAAAATTTCTCTTTGAACGGTATAGACCGAAAGAGAGTCAGATTCGTTCGGTCTCTCTTGCGCCGTTGAGAGAAAAAGAGATAAAAAGAGAGAAAAGGGAGAAAACACAACCCCAGGCCGCTTCGTCCGTATATACCATACATGCGTGCGCGTGTGTAGGGCTTTTTTTCCCGATAGCAGGCGACGCGAGTGTATTCCGAGCACGTAGACGCTTCTACGTGCTCGCATTATTCCGAAATTCGTTCGTCGAAGCGCGAGTTCTTCGAGTGCCCTCCACGCTCGCGTTTTTCTCCGCTCATCGAAGCGACGGTAGATCGGCGCGGCTCGCAGGAGCTAGCACCAGCGCGCCGTGTTTTCTTCGTCCTTCGCGACTCAAAGGGAGGACGCGCCGCGCATCGTCGAAAATCTTCGTGGAACGCACCGAGAAAAACTTGCACGTCCTGCTTCTTTATTCGATTCTCTCCCGTTCCACCCTCCTTCGAGATAGCGAAGCGGACAAAGCAAAAGCTTATTCGGCGCTACGTCGACACCGACATCGATCTCGATACGCGAGCTGAAAATTCGCGAGATCACGAGCTATGCCATTTTTGCGTTGTCGCGAAATTCCTTATCCGGATAATAAGCGTACCGTCGTTGGATAACCGAACGAAGATAGGAGAAGAAGAAAGGTAGCGCGTGCGACCGATAGGACATCGAGCGCAGGTCTGAATTACCGTTTACACGCTTACGTCGCGAATCAAATTCTCGCCCTCGTGATCACGAATGAAAATTCATCGTTTAAACGAGATATACCGAATTCAGTTATCACTTCGAACGAGGAACGATCTCTTCCGTACGAATCATTCGCGCGAATTACGAAGAGCCGGCAAGGGGTGATAGTCTCGATAGAAAATAAGAGAGGGATCTAGTGCCTGTGCAAACAGCCACCAAGGAAAATATTTGCACAGGATAACTCGGTCCCTCATTATCAGGATGGTTGCTTCTCTCTCTCTCTCTCTCTCCCTCTCTCTCTCTCTCTCTCTCTCTCTTCTCTTTCGCTCTTTCGAAAGTCGACGGTTATCCAGGTGCGACCGAATAAGAAATAAGAGAGCGTGGCGTACGCACGAGAGAACGAGGAGAGGGTAGGGGGTAGGAGAGAAAGCTAGAGAGGAAGAGATTGATTTTACATGCATAAATTAGAGAGGACGAACCTTTATTCCATCGCGTAGGGTCGGGAATTGGGAATGGAATTGGGATCTACTAAGGTACCTACCTATGTACGTACGTACGTACGTACGTACGTAGGTACGACGGAGATGAGAAGAGAAGAGAGTATAAATTGATGACTGTAGGCAAAAGGCAGGGGTTTATAATAATTAATCTTCGTACGTGTATATACATTGGCCTCTCTTTCTTTCTTCTCCTTCGTCCTCTTCTTCTCCACTTGCTCGCTTCCTCCTAAGCTTCCTCCTAAGGATGCCAGAGAGGCATCTGCCTATACCAGTGGCAGAGTAAGAATCGTTCACCGAGATTGTATTTGTACTACCAACAGATAATTCTCTCTTTCTCTTTTTTGCTTTTTTAAATACCCTCGTGAATCGCATCGCCGTAGATAGTATCCCCGTTCCTATAGCCGGAAGATATTACTCCGATGGAAAGTAAGAAGCGGTGACAAATATCCGAACGTCTCGATGCGCTTGCAGTGAAAATCATGACTCGGGTATTGCGAGTTAGAGATAAGAAGAGAGGTCTCTCGGGGAGGGGGATTGGGGTAGAAGAAGAGGCGATTAGATATCGTGATGTATAGGTCGACGATAAATTATCGACGAGGAGTAGTATAGGCGCGAGAAGAGGACACCGACGACTTCCATCGTTGGTGGTCATTGCTAAATTGAGGAATCATCGTTGCGCGTGGAAGATCGTCGTTAATTGATAAATTCGATGAGTCTGAGAGTAATTTATCGCGTTACCAGCACGGCCGGTTTGCTACTACCAGCCGAACGGTTCCTTTACATTTTTCTACGTCTCTCTCTCTCTCTCTCTCTCTCTCTCTCTCTCTCTCTCCTTCCAGATTCTTCGGTCGAGCGGCGACGTTCGGAGTCTGTGTGACCTTCGTAAAGGCGTCTTTCTAAACGATCGTCTTAGCCTTTCGTAGACCTCTCTTTGATCCAACGACTCTAGAAGCGATTCTAGTTTCGCGCGCTATTAGAAAACGTTAAGACGCGTCTCACAAAATGATATTTCAACGTTTCGGATAAAGCCCGGTTGAAAATTTTCAACAAATATCGTACTTTTTCTGTTGCACCGACAGACGACGAAGTCGCAGCGAAGAGGAGACGAACGGCAGCGTCTCGGTGGGCGACGAGTCTCAACAACAACAACAACAGCAGCAGCAGCAGCAACAACAACAACAGCAAGGATACGTGCCGCAACGAGGAGAGAGTCAAGAGGAGGAGGAAGAATTAGCGGCGGAGGAAGCTGCCGCGGCTCAGGCTGCGGCCCAGGCTGCGGCTCAGGCTGCGGCCCAGTCCCTTCAGAGTGCCAGCGAGGAGACCGATCCGGAAGTTCACAAGAGAGTCACTGCGGTGCAGGTGCAGGTTCAGGGTATGGAGGGCGACTGGCGCGCCTACTGCGAGCATCCGCTCTCCGTTGCGACCGCGGCAATGCTAAATCTCCAACAACAGCATCAGGTCTCGACTGTCGCCAGCCATGGCGACGATCCAGCCGCTTCCTACGTCTACGAGTACTACAAGCTACCGGAAAAGGCGACCACCGATGTCAAGCTACCCCCGACGCACGAGCTTTGGTCCACGTAAGTTTCTCTCTCTCTCTCTCTCTCTCCCTCATTTTACTTCGTTCCTTTTCATCAAATTCTACACATCGGAGATTCACGAAGGATGGGCAATCCTCAAGGTGGGACATCGGTAGAACGCGGGAAAGAGGGTCGCGGAGGCACGCGCGCGCCTCTCTGTAAAAGCGAATAACACGTAGGTGCGAACGCGCGTGTCGCGTCGGCTCGCATACCGCGGCACCATCGGTAGAACTCGATTAGCGTAGATCTCGCGATAGTCGGTGCGTAAGTGACGTTAAAAACACACCCAACGCGATTCAACTCGTGCTGACGTTAATTACCGGTCGCGCTGAGTGGAAGGAAGCACGATTAATAACGGGGACCGTGCAAACGAGGAAATAATACCGCAAAGATTTATCCGTGGATTCACACCTTGGGATTCAACCATTTTATTTCTCTTCCTACGAATGTAAAGACTTTGCGAGACTTTGCCTGAATCCATGAAAGACAGCGACGGCCCGCGCTATTTCCTTTCGTTAACGAGCATCTCATAAAAGTCTCGCACCCCGTTAACGATAATGGAAATTCGACGGAGGATCGCAGCCCGAACGATTTCAGAATAATTCACCGTCGCGAAGATATAAATCTCTCGAAAACGATAGGCTATTTATATATCGCATGGCGCGAAGCCTTCCGGTACATTTGCTCGGTTTGCAAACTGCATCAAACGATGGTACAGGTTTCGTGAGACTGCCATGCATGGTCCCTCCTTACCGATATTCCTCAAGGGGTCTCTCTTGCCCTTATATTTTGGGTCCGCGCGACGAAAGTAGGTAGAACGCGTTTAGGCCCTAGCAGCCATGGAATTCAAAGTTGTTGGGGTTGATAGGACCCCGTTATATACCTCCCTTTCGAGGAGCCACTATGTATCCCACTTTTGATTTATATCAGCCGCTTAGCATATTTTGTAATTTACTGTTGAGAATCCTGCAACGTACGAGTCCTGATGTCTGCTTTCTTCCTCTCTCTCTCTCTCTCTCTCTCTCTCTCTCTCTCTCTCTCTCTCTCTCTCTCTCGCTCGGTTCTTCGGGATGGTAGCCGAGTAAAAGCAGAATAGTTCTCCCGAACGACCTCGCCGTGGGGAGAGATGCCACCCTAATCTTCCCTCGCATCTACCTCTCCCTTACCAAAGTGTAGAGAAAGAGGAGAGACAGAGAGGAAGAGAAAGAAAGAGAAAAAGCGCGATAACATCTCGACAATTTGTACAGCGGTAGATCGTTAAACCTCCTCTCCGTCGCATCGATAAAGGTTAAAGAGAAAACTAGAGAGAGAGAGAGAGAGAGAGAGAGAGAGAGATTGCGAGAAGATAGAAAAAAAAAGTTGATCCGAGGGTACGACTTTAATCCAATTTCATTGCACCCTGTTTCAGGGATCTTGCGAAAAGAAAAACGAACGGTCCTTGCGATCATCCTTGTTATCTTATTCTGTTATACGTCGAATTTTACCTGACGAGAGTGAAACGAGAAATAGAAAAGAAAAAAGAAAAAAAAGAAAGACAAAAGAATGTTTCTGGCTGAAGCAGAGAAAGTAAATAAAGATCGAGTTAATCGATGTAGAAGCAGCGAGAATCGTTAGAAAAATTACTTATCCCTCGCGATCATAGAAAAGGTTGAAAACTTTTTCTTTGTCCCCACCGATGTCTTCCGGATAGCAACGAGGAGGACCGCCGATAAATACGCTTACTCTACGACGAGTCCTCGCACAGGATTGTAAACTACCGTGCTACGATGGTTTGCCTGGTTAACGACGAGGACTCGCTATATTTCTACCTCGTGGTTACGCAACTACTCGGAGAACCGCTTGTAAAAGAGAATTGTGCCTAAGAATTTAAAATTGTGGACGAATGTTATCCTTTTGATCGAATGATCAGTCGACTCGATAAATTTAAGAAGGGAAGAGATATCCTAGGCGCGAACTAATTTACGAGCGATGCTAAAAATGTTCTAATTAGGGATGAACAAATTTTTGCGAACGTTGAAACGACTCGAAATCTTTCCCTCTGCCTCCCACCCCCTGGAACAGGAGGAGAAGGCGCGCATCATAAACATCGGACGAAAGAGGGGAGATAAGTTGAAGTAGACGACTCTTACACAGTCGAGTCACTTAAGACTCGCCACGGGGTTGTACGATGATGGTGCAAAGCCACGAATCGGCGTACGGTTTCACAGCAAGCCGCCGGCAGTAAAGCCGAGCTCCCAGTACCCCATGATCGCTTGCTTTAATCTAAACGCCCGTGCGCGCATAAGTGACAACCACGATATCCGCCTTCCAAATGCAGAGAACGCGAGTTAACGTCGAGTAAACTGAAGAATAAGCCGATATTCTTTTTCTCCCCCCCCCCCTCTCCCTCTCTCTCTCTCTCCCTCCCTCTTTATCTATCTATCCATCTATCGATCTATCTTTGTCATTTCTCGTATTCTCAACTGGGTGGAGTTCGTTCCAGATATCATTATATCTCGAACGATTTTCTTGATGAAGAGGAACGTCGAAAAGGCGATAGAATCGATCGTATTTCATTGGAAAAGAAAATATATTCGCAGGCGCAGAAGTCGGATAGATGTCATTGGCGATTATCACGTGACTGTAACGAATTATTAAATGCAACGTATAAAATATATATATATATATATATATATATATATATATATATATAAGCGTACGCATAACGCGGTCTTTCGTACCCGCCCATTCTCGAACAGAAAGAAAATAGATAAAAGATCGCCTCGCGCTCGATCGATAATACGATTTATCGGGATGTTTGCTCGCGTTATATAATTAACGAACGTAAGCATATCGCAATTTCGTGTTTGTATGCGATACCCTAAACGAAAATAAGAATCCGATAATTAATACGATTGACGAATAGGCAATGCGCTCAGTACTCGTTAACGACATCG